>CM062295.1:163648568-164248568 GCA_031216915.1 Pictodentalium vernedei
CAACATTCGACCAATATTCGTGTGAAGTTAGCTCAGCGTTCAGCGTTCGCATTCAGCATTCAGCGTTCAGCGTTCAACATTCGCCAAAAGTCAGTGTGCCACATTCCGAATCTGTGCTTTCATCCAAGGTCGAGGCATACCTTTCATGGGGCCGGCTGGCCATCGTCTACTTCTAAGAACGCTCATATCTGGGCGACCCCCTCTCGCCTGACGCAATATTGGTGACTTTTAGTATTCCAGTTCAGAGTTCAACATTCGCATAACCCTCCTGTGGAGTGAGCGCAGCACTCAGGGTTTGGCATACGCAGTATCTGGAGTTTGAAGAGAACACAACCATAGATCATAAGTGGGGTCGGTGCAATCATCGCCGGGAGGGGTAGCCCTCATGTAAAAGAGAGTCCGAGTATCCAACTCTAGTTGTAACAACACTCAAACCTAGGCGCTCCGCCCCCCCCCCCTTAAATGCTTTGATCTCTCTAATTAGTAGGCAATCGTCAGCGAAGAGGCAAACCTTTGATTTATCGCTGTCATGCAGGTCGTTCCTGTGGAATAAGAAAAAGCACGGTCCTAGGACAGTATCCTGTGGCACTCCTGATTCAACCAGATGTTCTGAATAGTTTCTGTCAACCATTACCCCCATCTTGCGTTGGGTCAGGAACTTTTTCAGCCAGTGGCGGCTGCATTAATGTAATCGATGCACTTATGCAATTGATGAACTAATAAATAGGCGATCCCCTCCCGCCTATAGCAGCATTAATTGGGGGCGTTGTGCATCCGAGTTCAGCGTTCAACATTCGAATAACCTCCATATAGTGTGAGCGTTGCATTCAGCGTTCAAAATTCGCCAGTATCTGGAGTTTGAAGGGAACATATCCCAAGATCATAAGAGGGATCAGTGCAATCATCGCTGGGAGGAAGTAGCCCTCGTGCAAACGACTGCTCGAGTGTCCGCAGGCTACATAATTTTAACAACACTCAAACCCAGGAGCCCCCCCCCCCCCCCCCGGATGCTTTGATCTCTCTATATAGGAGGCAGTCATCAGCGAAGATGCGAACCTTTGATTTAAAGATGTCAGGCGGGCCGTTGTTGTGACATAAGTATACAGTAGAGGTCCTAGAACAGTACCCTGTGGGACTCCTGATTCAACCGGGACATTTTCTGAAAAGTTTCCGCCAATGAAGACGTTGGGTCATTGAAGGGTGGATGCACTAATGCAATCGATGCACTTATGCAATCAAGCACAATAATAAAGACCCCCCCCCCCCCTCCCCGCATATATAGCGGCATTAATTGGTGTTTTTGAGTATCCCAGCATTCAACATTCCGCAATACCCATAGTTGGAAGAGAACACAACCGTAGGTCGAAAGTGGAATCAGTGCATTCATCGGAGGGGTAGCGTTCATGCAATCGACTGTCCGAGTGTCCGTAGTATACAAAATAGTACATGTAACAACACTCAAAGCCTTTTCGCCGACATTGGTATTGATGAATATATGTATTCCAGCTCAGCGCTCAACATTCGCCCAACATTCGCGTGAAGTAAATTCAGCGTTCAGCGTTCAGCGTTCAACATTCAGCAAAAGTCTGTGTTTGGGCGAAAGAGAAAAGACATATTCTGTCGAATCTGTGCTTTCACCCGAGGAGTAGTCTTCAGGCGACGAACTGCCCATCGTCCACATGTAACAACACTCACATCTGGACGACTCCGTGTCACATGAAGTGATATTGATGATTTTTACTACTCCAGTTCAGCGTTCAGAATTCGACCAACATTCGTATGAAGTTAGCCCAGCGTTCAACATTCAGTGTGCCACATGCCGAATCTGTGCTTTCACCGGAGGTGTATTCTTCATGCGACCGACCACAATCGTTTACATCTAACAACACTCATATCTGGGCGACCCTTCAGCGTATTATTTTGTATACTACGGACACTCGGACAGTCGATTGAATGAAAGCTACCCCTCCAATGAATTCACCGATTCCACTTACGACCTGCGGTTGTGTTCTCTTCCAACTATTGATATTGCAGAATGTTGAATGCTGGGATACTCAAAAACACCAATTAATGCCGCTATATGCGGGGAGGAGGGGTGGGGGGTACATGTCTTTATTAGTGCGCTCGATGGCATAAGTGCATCGATTGCATTAGTGCATCCACCCTTCCATGACCCAACGTCAGATAAGAGTAGTCGTTGGCGGAAACATTTCAGAAAATGTCCCGGTTGAATCAGGAGTCCCACAGGGTACTGTCCAAGGTCCTCTACTGTATACTTATGTCACAGCAACGGCCCGCCTGACATCTTTAAATCAAAGGTTCGCATCTTCGCTGACGACTGCCTCCTATATTGAGAGATCAAAGCATCCGGGGGGGGGGGGGGGGGCTCCTTGGTTTGAGTGTTGTTATAATTATGTAGACTGCGGACACTCGAGCAGTCGTTTGCACGAGGGCTACCTCCTCCCAGCGATGGTTGCACCGATCCCACTTATGATCTGGGGATGTGTTCTCTTCAAACTTCAGATACTGCCGAATTTTGAACGCTGATTGCTGCGCTCACACTATACGAAGGTTATTCGATTGTTGAACGATGAGCTCGGATGCACGACGCCCCCAAGTATAAGTGCATCGATTGCGTTAATACACCCACCACTGGCTGAAAAAGTTCCTGCCCCAACGTAAGATGAGGATAATGGTTGACGGAAGCTATTCAGAACATGTCCCGGTTGAACCAGGAGTCCCACGGGATATGTAGCCCTATGACCGTGCTTGTTCTCAGTAATGCCACATTACCGACCTGCAGTGCCTGACAGCGTTAAATCAAAAGTTTGTCTCTACGATGGGACCAAAGAGACCAAAGCATTAAGTGGGGCGTCTAGGTTTGAGTGTTGTTATAATTATGTTGTATACTCGGAGAGTCGTTTGCATGAGGGTTGCCCCTCCCGGCGATGATTGCACCGATCCCACTTATTATCTATGGTTGTGTTCTCTTCAAACTCCAGATATTGCCGAATGCCAAACGCTGAATGCTGCGCACACTCCACACAAAGGATAATCGAATGTTGAACGCTGAACTGGAATACTAAAAGTCACCAATATCGCTTCAGGCGAGAGGGGGTCTGTAATGTATTATACTTGATACATGTCAACTTATGACAAATAACAGACATGAGACAGGAATTCACATCTGGTGCTAGAATCGTGGGAAACCCATATATATAAACTGGCGATATATCTTCTATGTATACTCAGTAGTCAGTTGTAGATAGCATTCAATAAAGCATAGTGTAAGAATCCGATGTGTTTAAATACAGTTGATTTAATTCAGTGACGGCAAGTGACAACATCATAGGGTCCCCCAGATATGATTGTTCTTAGAAGTAGACGATGGGCAGTCGGTCCCATGAAGGCTATATCTCGGGTGAAGCACAGATTCGGAGCTGGCACACTGAATTTTGACGAATGTTGAACGCTGAACGCTAAGCTAACTTCACACGAATATAGGTCGAATGTTGAACGCTGAACTGGAGCAGTAAAAGTCACTAATATCACTTCAGCTGAGAATGGTCGCCCAGATATGAGTGTTGTAGTTGTAAACGATGGGCAATCGGTCGCATAAAGGATAAACCTCGGGTGAAAGCCCAGATTCGACACGTGGCACACTGAATTTTGGGGAATGTTGAACGCTGATCGCTGAGTTAACTTCACACGAATGTTGGTCGAATGTTGAACGCTGAACACTGAGCTAACTTCACACGAATGTTGGTCGAATGTTGAACGCTGAACACTGTTGAACGCTGAACGCTGAGCTAACTTCACACGAATGTTGGTCGAATATTGAAGGCTGAGCTAACTTCACACGAATGTTGAACGAATGTTGAACGCTGAACACTGAGCTAACTTCACACGAATGTTGAACGCTGAACACTGAGCTAACTTCACACGAATGTTGAACGAATGTTGATCGCTGAACACTGAGCTAACTTCACACGAATGTTGAACGAATGTTGAACGCTGAACACTGAGCTAACTTCACGGACCTCATGGGGATTCAGTTAGCAGGCTAATATGTCTTCAGACCGGAGCTGCGGTGATACAGTAATGGCCTCAAAATCCCCTATTCCATAATAATAAGGTAAACTACCTAAATAAACCAACTACCGCCCCGCCCCACTTAATAATGTTTGTATATCCAGTCGCTTCGAATACCAACCCAGGAAACCTCACTTCCGTGAGCCCAAGTATTACCATTCCAAATTGCACTGTTATCTTTTTTTTTGTAAATATGTTTTCTATTGTTTTTGTACATTCCTTTCCGACTTTACTGTACACACTCATTGTGAAAGCAATTTGAACCACCTACAAGCACATCGGCTGAATGTTGTATACACTCTCTTGTATTCCCCTTGTGATCTCTCTGTTCCATTGGTAATTGCACTCTTTTACAACATAGCTGCCCAGGCGCAGGTAGCATTTGAATCGGTGACGTTGAGCTCTATACCCACTCTTCGAATGTTCACAGGTTATATTCATCAGAATAATTCCAATGGCTAACTTGGCTATGTACAGACTAAGAGTGGGTCTTTACTTGCCAATTGCTCATGCAGCTTCGCGTCACAGGGGTGGAGGTCTCACGCACCCGGATATCCAGCTGATAAACCTTTTTTAAGAATTGGAATCGGGGGGGGGGGGGGGGGGTTACGCTTATGTTATATGTGCAATTATTTCACTTTTCTATAGATCATCCGGACTTGAACCTCTCTACCTACCAAAATATAAGGTACCGCTATAAGTCAACCGGTAAGAATGTATCGGCATCATTCAGTTCAACATTCACGGATGCAATGACTATGTCCGTGCTTGTTTGTACCTGGCTTTGTGTTTTTCTCCTACTATCTGGTGACATTGAGACCAACCCGGGACCCTCATACTCATCGATGACATCAAGCTCTGACAATTCAGTCACTGAAAATTATCCAAATCATACGTCGACAGGGCTTAATCTCTTCCACTTGAACACCCAAAGCCTAAAACCCAAACTTGACATTCTAAGATGTGAACTCGTCAACTCTGATATATGTGTGCTTACGGAATCATGGCTCCAGAGCAGTGACGATAACTCGAATTTGGCAATCTCTGGGTTTCATGACCCACTAAGAAAAGATCGTCCTTCCAGGGGAGGCGATACCGTTATCTTCCTCAGAAACTCAATAGCATTGATACATCGCCCGGATTTGGAAATTGTCAATCTTGAGTGTATCTGGTTGCAGATATTTACGGCTAAAAGAAGTTTCCTCCTTGGGGCCTTCTACAGACCGCCTAATTCAGGGAACGAACCCTGGAATCTTATTTCGACTTCTGTTGAAAGAGCATTAGATGTACAAACGCTTCCCGTGATAATAACTGGTAACTTTAACGGCGATCAACTCCAATCCAACAACGGCCCAGTCCAGAACCTTTTGAACCTTTATAACTTGTCTCAGGTCATCCAGCAGCCCACGTTCTTTACGGAAACGTCTGCCTCCTTGTTCGATTTAATCATAACTAACTTCCCCATTAGATCGAATCGCATGATGTCGGTGATCCATTTTTTGGCGAGTTCGTCCGTTATCACTGTCCAATAATGGCCCAAATTAAGTTTACAAAAGAGCCTTCCTTAAGTCTTAAGCAACGAATATGGCTATTTTCCGATGATGATATTGTCAATCTCAACAAATCTATTGGAAAAGTTAACTGGAACATGATCTTGTCTTCAAACCAACCCGACCAGATTGTTGATGGGCTTATAAGTCACCTCGACAAGTTAACTACTCAATATATCCCCAGTAAATTAGTCACATTAAGGCTCAACGAACCAAAGTGGATGCATAATGAAATTCGTCACTTAATACGCCAGCGCAAGCGTTTTCATCGCTCTACGAAACGCAGTGGTACCGCATTGGCTTGGGCAAGATATCGTTAGAAAAGAAATGAAGTAACCTCATCCATTGGGAAGTCGAAGGCGTCATATCTTACCCAAATCGAAAACACTCCGAATTCCTGTACGACACCCCCTAACGTCTGGTGGAAGATGCTCAAACTGCTTTTAGGAAACAAACACACTGACATACCTAATCTCATCCACGGGAGTGTTAGTCTTTTAGTAATGTAGAGAAGGCCGAGGCATTCAATGGGTACTTTTGTTAAATGTCCAATCTTAATGACGGTAATAGTCCTCTTCCACTCTGTTCTTTTGGTTCTGACCGACCCACTTTGAACAATATTTTCCTTGAACCCGAAGATGTGCAGGGAGCCTTGAATTCTCTCAAGACCTCTAAAGCTAGCGTGTCTGACAATATAAGTCCACTTACTCTAAAGGGATATTCTTCGACATTAGCCAAGCCATTAGCCGACATTTTTAACCTCTGTCTCACAAATTCTATATTCCCACACCAATGGAAAGGTTCAAATGTCTCGCCAATATTCGAAAAAAGAGTGACAAATTACCGCCCAATTTCACTCTTAAACTGTGTTGGCAAGGTGTTTGAAAGTTATATAGCAAAGAAAGTTAGAGAGTTCCGTAATGCGAATAGCATTTTGACAACATTTCAGTCAGGTTTTGTTTCCAAAGACTCCGCCGTTCTCCAGCTGAGTGAAATTTACCACACCATTAGCTCCGCTCTTGACGATGGAAAGGAAATAAGATTTGTTTTCAGTGACATCAGTAAGGCTTTTGACAAAGTATGGCATCGTGGCCTTTTGTACAAACTCGAAAAGATCAGTATAACTGGTCTTCTTTTGTCCTGGTTCAAATCGTACCTTAGTAATAGGAATCAGCGGGTCATTGTTAGCTCTGAATTTTCTACCTGGAGAAACATCAGAGCTGTGTTACACAGGGATCAATTCTAGGACCCCTACTTTTCATTATCTACATAACTGACGGTGTCTAATATCCGACTCTTTGCTGACGATACATCTCTCTACCTCACCGTTGAAGACCCTGTCCAAGCTGCAAGACTTATGTCCGACAACCTTCAAAAGATCGAATCATGAGTAGTATATGGCGCACACTTCTGCCTCCATCATGGGGACCCTGCTTGGGGACCCCGTCGTATTTATTGGTTTCTATTGTAACACATGGTTGCTTTAAATAGGTTGTATTCTGAATTTATGTTTGCTTGTATATGCAATTATTTAAATCGAATCGACAATGATTCCAAAACACCCCGCCATACATCTGAAGCTATCGGCTAAAAAACCAGTGCTATTTTTTTCTTACCCTAAAAAAGTGGCCCTCTGGCATTATGTACTGACTTGGGACAACAAAACACTGTTCAAGGTTCAATACATTTTATTTTGTCTAACGATATATACAAATCATTAATTTGACCATATGATCGGTAATTTGGGGAAATGTTGAGCCTCAGATGTTATAAAACTTGCACCCAAATTGCGCTTAATCGGAAAACACAGCGTCCAGTAATTGTTCAAATCACAGAAACGGACTAAATCCGTTGTCTCAATGAACAATCTCAAGCCAGATGTTTAATTTGAGAAACAGCAATAAATATCACAGAATTGAGCGAATCACTGAACGCGAAATTCAGCATGCGAAAAGCACATGAAGACTCGGGATTAATAAATCCATTTCGACTCGGATAACTCATGAACAAAACTTTGAAACTAAAACTGGTCATGGACTTCGCACATTGCGAGTGTCTGAAAATTGAACTTGGAAAATCATTCATAGAAATAGAAATAAGCATAAATTCCCCCCTAAGCTATTATGGTAATCCTTTTTAAGAACTCTTTTTATTTTATGGTCTAATAAAAAAAGCATTTTGTCAAACAGAAGAAGAAAAAAAAAATACTTTGCACAGCTGAGTGATTGTAGAATACGCCGCGAAACATGAGAATTACCACCCCTGCCGCAATCTTTGAATGTTTTTGTCGTGTGTGTGCAACTTTGTGTTGGACTGTGTTATGGTTTCCTGGAATTTTTCGGATAATTTTCCAGAGCCGTTATGCATTATTATCACTTTATCAAAAGTATTAAAAAAAACTTTGGGTTTTACAAATCAACGAGGAACACCCACAAACCTAATTCTGTCAATCAAGAAACAACGACACTCATAGACTATGTAATACGACATTCGTACGTTATGGATTTATTTCTGATTTAATATCTGTGGTGGCATCAGTTTCAGCACTTACAGCTATATCTCGACTACAGCTCAAGTCAAAATAATATCCCATTTTTGAGCGATTTATTTCTGGAAATGAATAAATATACTACCCCCCCCCCCCCCTCCCCGAAAAAAGTACCTTTCTATCGTTCAGGTTTTGACTGTGCCTATGGAGAAAAACAGCAGTAACCGCCTTTACATACCCCTCTTACTGTAAAATTGGTATAAGCGGTGTTATCCAATTAGCCACAAACGTGGGAAGAGAGAACGTGACTCTGTATTATCCGCCCAAAAATACGAGCTAGGTGTCAACTTGGAAAAAATAATAATAAAAATAATACGGACAATGTCGGGTTTGAAAGCCATTGCACCCTGAATAATTTATGAATCGTCGAGAGTTCTTTGGTTCGAGTGTGTGCATTGGTGGCGGGTTCAGGACCTCGAGCTGGAAGGAGGACTAGGAATTGTGCCTAACTACAAAAAAAATTGTGTTTTAATTAGAAATGTGGGTACGTAATTGCGGATCTGTTGTGTTTGCGAAGAGGAGCCTACCCCCCTTTAGGTCGCCTACCCCCTTTGCATTTACACATCACTGGAATTTAAAAGATGGAGGTAGATTGTTTTCTTGTTCATCATGGTCTGTCGCTCATCAAAACAGTCCTCAGGTGTTTAATTATGGACAAGTGCATTTAAAATTGACAAATTCAAGTAATGTCCGGCCTCAAAGGTAATGACAATAATAATTGTTTTAAATTAAAAAAAAACAAAAAAAAAACGCTAATATTGAGGTGATAACTTTTAATTGTTTGTTAATCATAAAAAAATCACCCACGCGGTATCGTGTTTTACAAGCCTGTGTCAAGTGTTTTATTTTTGACGTTTACTGAAGAATAAGCCAGCCATCTAAGTGAAAACATGAAAGAAGTACCATCCTCTAATTACACACATGGGGGTGCGGTAGCGTTGTATACTAAGGTGTACTGCACATTGAGTGTGCATTTGCCTTCACCCAATACTAACCCTGTGTGAAGTATGCCAGTCGCTTGCCTTTGCTCGGTGGTTCTCTTTGGCTTTTTCCAACTCTCCGCCACGAGGTGGCACTGACTGTCAAAAGTGTCATTGTCATGGTCTGTCGCTCATCAAAACAGTCCTCAGGTGTTTAATTATGGACCAGTGCATTTAAAATTGACAAATTCAAGTAATGTCCGGCCTCAAAGGTAATGACAATAATAATTTTTTAAAATTAAAAAAAAAAAAAAACCGCTAATATTACGGTGATAACTTTTGATTGTTTGTTAATCATAAAAAAAATCACCCACGCGGTATCGTGTTTTACAAGCATGTGTCAAGTGTTTTATTTTTGACGTTTACAGAAGAATAAGCCAGCCATCTAAACGAAAACATGAAAGAAGTACCATCCTCTAATTACACACGTGGGGCGTGGTAGCGTTGCATACTAAGGTGTACTGCACATTGAGTTTGCATTTGCCTTTAACCAATACTAACCCTGTGTGAAGTATGCCAGTTGCTTGCCTTTGCTCAGTGGTTCTCTTTGGCTTCTTCCAACTCTCCGACACGAGGTGGCACTGACTGTCAAAAGTGTCATTAACTCACCCAATAAATAAATAACTACCATTCTATCGTAAACGTTTTGCCCTTTATCCAAAAAATTATCATAACAGGCCAAGCCCCCCCTTCGTTTTACATGTTTTGTGAGGGGGGAAATCAACAGTACTTTCACCCCCTCATTTTAATAGCTGAAAAATGCTGTTACTCGATCAAAAAAATGGTAAAAGGATACGCGATTCTGTATTAACCACCCAAAGGTGCAAAACTTGGGAAAATATAACCCACCTAGAGCTGCACCAAAGCTATGTACACTATTCGAACTCCCACTTTGTGTCCTTGGGCAAGGTAATTTACCCTGATTATCCATATGGGAGCACGATGACGGCGTGTACTGTGTACTGCTCGTCGATGATACACATATTTTCAAACAATCTAACCCAACCTGTGTGACAATGCGGATTTACGACGTTGGTGAGATGACAGTTACTCGTCATTGCTTGATGGTTGTCTTCGGGCATTCCGGAGTCTACCCGTAAAATTGTCATGGTGATGATTAGCCATCACGCATAAGTATATGACCTTAAACACCAATAAATAAATAATGATAATTAGGATTTTAAATCTATTAAGACCTGAATAATTGATGAATGTTATTTGATTTTAGCCAGTGGATTGACAATGACTTCTGAACTTCGAGCTGGAGAACTCTTGTGTTTATTTAGAATAAACTGCGACCGTTTAATTATAACTTGAACTTGATGTTGGGGGGTAATGAAATAGAGTATTTTCTGCAGACATTCTGTTAAATTCTGACATAGATTTTTAAACCAGCTGGTTTACAGACCTGTATATTTTTTTTTCAATTGAGTAAAAATATATAATAGTTACTGATGTAAGATGCCGATTATCATGTTTAATGAATCTAACTACGCCAGCCCGACTGACCCTTTGCCTACCATGATCACAACAAACATTTCAATTCTCTCTCTCCATCCTCACCAACCTATACAGTATGGGTGGAACCTAATTGCGTTCAAGCTGTTGTTTTTTTCTAGGTTTTACCACCCCCTTACACTTACAGTGCAAATCAAAATGAAATCTGATTCATTGAACCATACTACAGCGTATGTGCTAAAACGATTATTTTTGTACAAAACTCAAGACCTTTCCCTCACAAATGCCTATATAAAAATAAGATAATACGCAAGAATGCGTTGTGTACCAGCTTTTTGTTGATAAAATATGTCATGACCACATTCCCCGAATATTATTAATGTACTAATGTATTACAGGATGCCAGGTAAATTGATCACTAGTGATCACTGTTATGTGACAAATCACGTAACATCACGTAATAGTGATCACTAGTGATCACGTAAAATGATCACCAGTGATCACTATTATGTGACAATTAGTGATCATTTTACATGCCGTCACATAATAGTGATCACTAGTGATCATTTTACGTGACCACTAGTGATCATGACGTCACGTAAAATGATCACTAGTGATCACTATTACGTGACAACTAGTGATCACTATTATGTGATGTTACGTGATTTGTCACATAAAATGATCACTAGTGATCATTTTATGTGATTTAAATCACTAAAAACTGTTTTTATCGAATTGTAAAATCACTAAAAACCGTTTCATCAAATTGTAAAATCACTAAAAAACCATTTCATCGAAATTGTCAAATCAGTGATCACTCATTATCTGATTAAAGGGATTATCTTCCAACTGACAATGTGCCGAGGGTGGTTCAGATGTGCTACCTCAGCTTGTCATGAATGTGACTTTGATGTTTCTTTTTTGAAGTAAACTATATCAATTTGTGTGAAGTTTAGCAAAAACTTATTTTACCCCAGAGCTCCATCACTGTAATTTCCCACAGTGCACTGTGTGAGAATTTGAAGTAACCAATGATCAACACGTTGGGGTAGAACCCACCTTATCTTGGAATATAATTACCCAATCAGCGATTGACAGGTTGGGGTGGGACCCATCCTATTTATACATATAAATGGAAGTGTATTGGAAGAGTATTGCCACTCTATTAACTCGCTTCTGAAAAAGGATGAATTCACGCTATGTCTGTAAATTGTGTCAAAAATCTTACTCTCATAAAACTAATTATTATCGACACAGACGAAAATTACACAAAAATGTAAATTTTAAACACACTATAGGGGGAGCGAACAGTTGCAGGAAATACGCACACCCCCGAATGTTGTAGCTGTCCCGCCCATAGACCAGGGTATGAGACCAATTACTGAATCTTCAGCATCGAGTTCTGAAGAGAAAGAGCTGCTCTACAAGACAATCATTCAGCGCCATTCAAACTTACGCAATGAGAACACCAAATCACACTCCTTAAAGACCAGTTTTTCAGTGGAAAATCATCCGGACTGGATAGCCGTTATACCCGATTCCATGAAGGATAGGGCGCTTTTGTTACTCCAGATAATAAAGAATATACCCACTTTATCCCGGGATGGGAAAGATCGACTCGTGTATAATGGCATTACAATTTCGGACAATATGTGTGATCTAATAAATGATCTGCTGCGAAAAAGAAAAGACTTTCAACCGAGAGGTTGGAAAGTTTTGGCAAACATCCTTAAAGATCAATATATCCCAAGGGGTCTGATCGGATATAAAGAACATATGGACTTTTCTCTTCCAGAAAACAACATCTCTGCAAAGCTGCGATGGACCAGCCTTTAAAGAAAAGCCCCTGGAAAAGACTGCTAATGTGGAATCGACTTCGTGGAAGCTCTAATCAGTAAGCATGAAAAAGTGAAAACTCACACCAATAGGGTGTCATTCCTAATAGCCGTATATGTCGGTGTTCATTTTACTGCAAATTTCATATTCATTTGTAATTTAATACTAATCAATTTAACTAGTTTCGACCTCTGGTTAATATCGATATTTAAATAAATGCAATATATCTCATATATCTCAGATTTTTTCTTTGTTTTTATTTGTGGTGTCTCCTAAACTACAGGGTGCCTTTCTTGACATTCGCCAACTTCAGGAAATACACATAATTTATGGAATTTAAGCAATTATTCAAACGCTGTGATCCGATAAAAATTTGGCTGTTATTAAGCAGGTACATTAATAATATTCGGGGAATGTGGTCATGATATATTTTATCAACAAAAAGCTGGTACACAACACATTCTCGTGTATTATCTTGTTTTTATATAGGCATTTCTGAGGGAGGGGTCTTGAGTTTTGTACAAAAATAATCGTTTTAGCACATACACTGTAGTATGGTTCAACGAATCAGATTTCATTTGGATTTGCACTGTAAGGGGGTGGTAAAAACTAGAAAAAACAACAGCTTGAACGCAATTAGTTTCCACCCGTACTGTATCAGTTGTTGAGGACAGAGAGAGAGAATTGAAACGTTTGCTGTGATCATGGTGGGCAAAGGGTCGGCCAGGCTGGCATAGTTAGATTCATTAAACATGCTAATCGGCATGTTACATCAGTAACTATCATATATTTTTACTCAATTGAAAAAAAAATATACAGGTCTGTAAACCAGCTGCGTTTAAAAATCTATGTCAGAATTTAACAGAATGTCTGCAGAAAATACTCTATTTCATTACTCCCCGACATCATGTTCAAGTTATAATTAAACGTTCGCAGTTTATTCTAAATAAACACAGAGTTATCCAGCTCGAAGTTCAGAAGTCATTGTCAATCCACTGGCTAAAATCAAATAACATTCATAAATTATTCAGGTCTTAATAGATTTAAAATCCTAATTATCATTATTTATTTATTGGTGTTTAAGGTCATATACTTATGCGCGATGGCTAATCATAACCGTGACAATTTTACGGGTAGACTCCGGAATGCTCAAAGAGAACCATCAAGCAACGACGAGTAACTCATCTCACCAACGTCGTAAATCCACACTGGCACACAGGTTGGGTTCGATTGTTCGAAAATATGCGTATCATCGACGTGCAGTACACCTTAGTACACGCCGTCATCATGCTCCCATGTGGATAATTGGGGTAAATTACCTTGCCCAAGGACACAATGTGGGAGTTCAAATAGTGTACATAGCTTTGGTGCAGCTCTAGATAGGTTATATTTTCCCAAGTTTTGCACTTTTGGGTGGTTAATACAGAATCACATATCCTTTTACCTTTTTTTTTGATCGAGTAACAGCGTTTTTCAACTATTAAAATGGGGGGGGGGGTGAAAGTACTGTTGATTTTCCCCCTCACAAAACATGTAAAGCGAAGGGGGGGGGGGGGGGGCTTGGCCTGTTGTGATAATTTTTTGGATAAAGGGCAAAACGTTTATGATAGAATGGTAGTTATTTATTTATTGGGTGAGTTAATGACACTTTTGACAGTCAGTGCCACGTCGTGTCGGGGAGTTGGAAGAAGCCAAAGAGAACCACCTAGCAAAGGCATGCAACTGGCATACTTCACACAGGGTTAGTATTGGTTGAAGGCAAACGCACACTCGATATGTAGTACACCTTAGTATACAACGCTACCGCACCCCCATGTGTGTAATTAGAGGATGGTACTTCTTTCATGTTTTCACTTAGATGGCTGGCTTATTCTTCAGTAAACGTCCAAAATAAACACTTGATGCAGGCTTGTAAAACACGATACTGCAGGGGTGATTTTTTTTATGATTAACAAACAATTGAATGTTATCACCTTAATATTAGTGGTTTTTTTTTTTTGTTTTTTTTAATTTTAAAAAATTATTATTGTCATTACCTTTGAGGCCGGACATTACTTGAATTTGTCCATTTTAAACGCACTGGTCCATAATTAAACACCTGAGGACTGTTTAGATGAGCGACGGACCATGATGAACAAGAAAACAATCTACCTCCATCATTTAAATTCCAGTGATGTGTAAATTTAAAGGGGGTAGGCGTCCCATTGTTCGCAAACACAACAGATCCCCAATTACGTACCCACATTTCTAATTAAAACACAGATTTTTTGTAGTTAGGCACAATTCCTAGTCCTCCTTCCAGCTCGAGGTTCTGAACCCGCCGCCAATGCAGACACTCGAACCAAAGAACTTTTGACGATTCATAAATTATTCAGGGTGCAATGGCTTTCAAACCTGACATTGTCTGTATTATTTTTATTATTATCTTTTCCGAGTCGACACCTAGCTCGTATTTTTGGGTGGATAATACAGAGTCGCGTTCTCTCTTCCCATGTTTGTGTCTAATTGGATAACACCGCTTATACCAATTTTACAGTAAGAGGGGTATGTAAAGGCGATTACTGCTGTTTTTCTCCATGGGCACAGTCAAAACCTGAACGATAGAATGGTATTTTTTTCGGGGGGGGGGGGGGGGATATATTTATTCATTTCCAGGAATAAATCGCTCGAAAATGGGATATTATTTTGACTTGAGCTGTAATATAGATATGAGATATAGCTGTGAGTGCTGAAACTCATGCCACCACAGATATTAAATCAGAAATAAATCCATAACGTACGAATGTCATATTACATAGTCTATGAGTGTCGTTGTTTCTTGTTTGACAGAATTAGGTTTGTGGGTGTTCCTCGTGGATTTGTGAAACCCAACGCTTTTTTGATACTTTTGATAAAGTGATAATAATACATAACGGCTCTGGAAAATTATCCGAAAAATTCCAGAAAACCATAACACGGTCTAACAGAAAGTTGTGCACACACGACAAAAACATTCAAAGATTGCAGCAGGGGAGGTAATTCTCGCGTTTCGCGGCTTATTCTACAATCACTCAGCTCTGCAAAGTATTTTTTATTTTTATTTTTGTTTGTTTGACAAAATGCATTTTTTTTTAGACTATAAAATAAATAGAGTTCTTAAAGAGGATTACCATAATAGCTTAGGGGGAATTTATGCTTATTTCTATTTCTATGAATGATTTTCCAAGTTCAATTTTCAGACACTCACAATGTGCGAAGTCCATGACCAGTTTTAGTTTCAGAGTTTTGTTATTAATTATCCTGAGTCGAAATGGATTTATTAATCCTGAGTCTTCATGTGCTTTTCGCATGCTGAAATTCGCGTTCAGTGATTCGCTCAATTTTGTGATATTTATTGCAGTTTCTCAAATTAATCATCAGGCTTGGCTTGAGATTGTTCATTGAGACAACGGATTTAGTCCGTTTCCGTGATTTGAACAATTACTGGACGCTGTGTTTTCCAATTAACCGCAATTTTGGTGCAAGTTTTATGACATGTGAGGCTCAACATTTTCCCAAATTACCGATCATATGGGCAAATTAACGATTTGTAAATATTGTTAGACAAAATAAGATATATTGAACCTTGAACAGTGTTTTGTTGCCCCAAGTCAGTTTAGCCGATAGCTTCAGATGTATGGCGGGTTGTTTTGGAATCATTGTCGATTCGGTTTAAATAATTCGGCATATACAAGTAAACATAAATTCAAAATACAACCTGTTTAAAGCAACCATGTGTTACAATAGAAACCAATAAATACGGCGGGGTCCCCAAGCGGGGTCCCCATGATGGGAGCAGAAGTGTGCGCCATATGCTACTATCGTGGGCATCCCAATGGCTGGTTGACTTCAATCCTGCAAAAACCGAGTCACTTATAATAGCACTCAAGTCCACTAAATCAGATCACCCCACTCTAAAGATGTCTGGTTCTGACATTAACGAAGTCACCCAGCATAAACATCTGGGCTTAATCCTGAATGACCGTGGATCATGGGGCAATCATATCTCGGAAATCACAACTAAGGCCTGGAACAGGATATCACTCCTCAGAAAGTATAAAATTTTTTTTTTCTTCTTTTATACGACCACTACTGGAATGTGCTGACACTGTTTGGGATAATTGTAACGATTACGAATCCTCCGAACTAGAAAAAACACAGCTTGAGGCGGCTCGGATAGGAAGTGAAAGTAGAGCCCCATTATATGTCGAAACAGGCTGGGAAACCCTCCGTACGCGCATAGAAAAGCACAACCTTATAAAGTAGGCCTACCACAAAATGGTTCATCATCTTGTCCCAGGTTATATATCATCTCTTGTCCCCTCGATAACATACGCTACTCGCAAATATTCTCTTCGCAACAATGCCAAATTAACCATCCCACACTGTCGCACCAGCACACACCTACATTTCTTCTTGCCGTCGACAACCCGACTGTGGAATAGTCTACCCCCTGCAATTAGAGAAACTAGTTCCCTCGGTAACTTCCTCTCATACATGTACAAAGATGGATTCCAGACTCCAAAATGGTTGTACGCTCACAAATCACGTCAGACTCAAATATATCACTGTAGATTATGTCTTGGCTGTAGCAACCTCAATGACCACCTGTTTAATTATTTTCTCACTAGCTCACCTTTATGTGGCTGTGGGGAGCGCGAAACAACTCATCATTATCTTTTTAACTGTCCTCTTCATTTAGATATAAGAAGGGAGACGCTACAGCAACTTCCTTATGCCATTGACGTGGAAACTCTTCTCTGCGGCAGTGTAAACTTCAACGTACAAACCAACTCTGCAATCTTTCTCTGCATTCAAAGATATATTGAGGCAACTTGTAGATTCGGTTGACAATCAGTAGATCGTGTACTGAAATCAACTCTGCAATCTTCAACATGGCATATTCAATATATGTTGATCTCTCAACAGCGCTGATCCAAATGGGTGCTTCACCCGGATCCCAACCTGAATGCGCTTCTTGCCAGACTGTCTTAACTGGTCGGGTTCCACCTATCTTCGTCCATCTCACAGGGTCCCAACAGCCATAGTACCCACTCGGCCAGTCGAACTACTCCAACCTCTGCCTCCAATTACAACATTCACCATTCAAAAACACAAACCTCTGTTATATAATCCAATCTCACTCTTCAGATTACCACTTTACAGGTACGACAAAAAGTGATCTTCAAACGTTCATACTCCAACTTTTAATCCTAAGGTGGAGACAGCTTACATAAGCATCAGCTTTCTGCTGGATCCATTTTCCAATTCACAGTTTATGTTATTATTGTGTAATCTCTGTTTTTTGTACTTCTTATATTGTTTGTTTGGAAATAAAATATTGTCAATCAATCAATGGAACGAGAAACTGTAATTGATAACAGTGACCCATTTTGGCTCGCGGGACTGTAATGCAAGTCCATGTTTTATGTAGACAGTAAAATCGCTTGGTGTACATGTTAGGGGAGGGGTCGGAGTAGGTGAGTGCGTGGCCTGAATGATTTGACTTGCAGTGCAATTGCATGGGAATGTGTGTACGGTTGTGCGTGCACATATCTGTTTTATGTACTCGAGGGAAAGGGCCAGTTATATATCCTGATAAAAATATTATGGTACGCTGCAGTAATGTCACGAAATCACCCTGGTATACCAGAATAAACCATGCTATTTACCAGGATATTTGGGGGCAATGCAATGCCTTCAATACAAAATATTGTGTACAGTCGAACTTTTCTGTAAGGAATAACTATTTCCGTGGATCTTTGTTCAATTCATGATAGGGGCAATTATGACAGACAGTTGTTTTCACATTCCCTTGCTCTTTGCTTATGTCATGTTTCTAACAAGTCCACTAATGGAGTTAGCCTTACTACAAATTATAAGGATATGCAATTAAAGGATCTATAGAAAACATCCGAATCTGTGGTCTACAGGGTGGGGGTGTGGGCACATCCTCGAAATTTTCTACACATTTGTTATGTAAGGTCATACATTGATTTGAATTTTTGTGAGAATGCAATGCAAATATATCAAACTGTCGAAATGTCTATAAAAGTTCTACAGAAGTAAGCAAATCCACTTACAATATGGACATGTATTCAAACTCAAACTTAAGGCAACAAGAGTACTTTATAAAGCTTTTATTGGAAATGATCTTAATATCCCCCACCCAAACCACCACCACTGCCACTCGAAGAATGCATTTTGGATGTTTGTTTGGAGCAAATTACATTTGCTGTATACAAAATGGAATACTTGTACAAAACTCAATATTATACAATATTACACAACATAAGAATAGAGAAGATACATTCTAAAGGGGGGGTTCCACTTAGCTTATTTGGGTCGTCTCCCTAGCTCTTGAATATGCTGACAAAAGAAGATGGATGTTTGTTAGTGGGGTGTGGCGGTACAGGAGCACCACATTTCAATCATGGGTAGTGACTCGAAAAAACAGTCTAATGAGGAAAAAAAACAGTTTTCTTAGTATGTTCGTGCTATTCTTGTTGACAAACGTGAACTAACTGGATAAACAATCAGGAAGAATTATAATTATTGGCCAGTAGATAAAACATGTGCGGCATGATTAAACAAAAACAAAACGTAACTGGTAGAAATGTATCTGTATCTTGTTACGCTGTAGTAACCAATCCTGGTTTTTATACAGCGGTAGGAGGTCTTGATGTTAGCTTTCTTTTGAGAGGGCGGATTTTAAACCCTCTACTGTCTGCGCATGCATGGTATCGTTCTTAAGGTGGTTCCATTCTATTATGGTTTTTGGGAGGAACGAGCTTTTGTACTGATCTGTGTTTACTGAGATCAGGTTAAAGCACTTGTCGTTAGTTTGGGTTATTTTCGATACGATGTTTTGATTAACATAGGAATCTAGATTTCTGGCTTTAATTTTTCTTTTTGGTCGAATTTTTGAGAAATAATTTGGTGGGTGTAAGGCCGGGACCAGTCCCTCAACCACCTTGTACATGAGGATCAACCGTAGTTCTTTCCTCCCTTCGTGGGGTGGCTTTATTTCTAGGTTGTTGAGCATCCTGCTGACAGTGCCAGTTTCTCTGTATTTGTAATATTTGGTTATGAAGCTGGCCGCTCTTCGTTGCACTCTCTCTAGTCTGTCAATGTCTGCTTGCTGGTAGGGGTCCCAGACTGTTGCTCCATATTCCATGCCAGATCTGACCAGTGTCATGTAGGCTGTTCTTCTACATTCGGCTGCACAGTGTCTGATGTTCCTTTGTAAAAAGCCTGGAGTTGAATTTGCCTTCTTAGTGACGTTTGTGATATGCTTTTTCCATTTAAGGTCGTTTCATATTAATTGGCCTAAATATGGGTTTTCTTCTACTTCTTGGAGGATGTGGTTGTTTAATTCGTAGAATTTACTTGATTTCTTTTTTATTGGTAGGATGTAGCATTTTTTGGCATTGAATCTCATCCCCCATGTACTTGCCCAATTTTCAAGTTGTTTTAGGTCTTGTTGAAGTATTCCATGGTCTTTATGCTCTCTGATTTGTCTGTATAGGAGGCAGTCGTCTGCAAGGAGTCTTACTGATGAGCTGACAGATTCTGGTAGATCGTTGATGTGGCAGAGAAATAATATCGGCCCTATAACTGTGCCCTGAGAGACTCCTGAAGTACGTCAACTTCTGATTTTTCTCCCTCACGACTTTGAAGTAAGTCATTTAGTGTGGTGAGTAGTTGTGTTTCACAGGAGTATCCTTTCCTAAAGCCGTGGTTTAGGGTTGTAAGAATCCTGTTTCTTTCCAGGTGCTTTAGCATGTGTTTGCATACAATGTGCTGAAGGAGTTTATTAGTGACCGATGTTAAGGAGAGAGGTCTGTAATTTTCGGCCAAATGTTTGTCTCCTTTCTTGTATATGCTGGATATGTTAGCATCTCTCCAGTCTTTTCTCAGTTCTCCAGAGTCAATTGATTTTTGGAACATTATTGTGAGACTTGGTTCTAGCTGTTTGGAACACTCTCTCATGATTCTGTTTGGGATGTTGTCGGGTCCTGAAGATTTTTCTGGATTCACTTTTTTTTAGTAGTCTTTCGACGCCCTTTTCTTCAATTTTTAGTGTTGGGGTGTTAGCTTTTGCTCTTTGTTGTAGATTTGGTAGTGGTTCAGTTGTTGGCTTTGTGAATACTGATTGGAACTGATCCATTAATATCTCGGCCTTTCCTTTGCTGTCACTTACAATCTATTTTTTTTTTCTCTTCAGAGGTACTATATCCATTGAGTCTTGCCTTTTAGATTTTATATATTTCCAGAATGGTTTTGTGCTGTTGTTTTGGAGTCCTTCCACGATGTTATCATTTATATATGTCCATTCTGCCTGCCTTAGTTTCATTTTGCATTCCTTCTGAAAATTTTTATTGTTGTTCCAGTTTTTTGGGGTTCTTTTAGCCTGCTTGTATAGTCTGGCTTTCTTTTTTTAGCATTCTTGTTTCTTTCTTTGTGATCCAAGGGATATTGTTTCGTGCTGTAATTTCTTTAGATGGGATATGCTTATCTAGGATCTTGAATAGTTAATTTTTGAACAAGTTCCAAATGTTGTCTATACTGTCTTCTTCTCTATACTTTTGCTTTACTTGGGAATTTAATGTTTCTTGGGCCTGTTGTATTTTCTCCCAGTCAGCTTTTTTATACATGTAGATTTTTCTTGGTCTTGATTTGGAGTAAAAGGGTTTGATGTCCAAGTCGGTGACTACTATATCATGATCAGATATTGAAGTTCCTGGTAGGTTGGTTGAGGCTTTTGTCAGTGAAGGATTTTGAAACAAACACTAGGTCAGGGATGTTGTCTCCTCGGGTTGGTATATCGTGGATCTGTGTTAGCTGTGCTGATGTTGTTATGTCAATTAGTGATTGTTGTATTTCCCTATCAGTGCCTGTATTTACGGTTAATCGGTTCCAGTTTATGTCTGGGCAGTTGAAGTCGCCTGCTAGGAAGATGTTTTTGTAGTTTTTGCCTGTGAGTGTCGTTAGGGCTTTTTCTAGTTCTTTCACGTCTTTCCGGTTTCTGTGTGGCATATATAAGACTCCAACAATCATGTCTTTGTTGTTCTGTGTCTTTATTTTCACCCATTCTGTTTCGCACTCTGCAATTAGGTCAAATTGTTCTTCCGATGTTATGTTTTTGTCGACAAGGATGAACACTTCTCCTCCGAGTGAACCTTATTTTTTAAAATATAATCTAACTGAAATAATTAATGTTCAAAAAATACTTTATCTCAATTAATTAATGTTGTATTCCACCAGAGTCGTTTTGTACCTTATTAGCTCATTAGGTACGAAACGACTCAGTACGAAATGGTAAAAAGGAACGGAACGACCCGGGATCATTATTCGTGAGATCCGTGTTTGCGTCACTTTTACCGCGAATAAAATCGCTCATCCCTGTCCAGTGACTACGACCTTAAGAGTCTTCCAGTCCAAAATCCTGAAAAGGAAATCGAGATCCTCCAAGTTTTCAGCGCGTTGTTGAGCGATCTTTTGAAGTGTGAAATAATCCTATCGAGAGAATGTTGTTAATGTATTACATCGATGAGGAAGGCAAAAGAGTATATACCATGAAGGTATAATTTTTTTCTCACTTGTGTTTTGTCAAACTGAATTGTGGAACAAACGAGATGCATGTTCGAATAGTAATGGTATCAACAAAATATGGGTGCGACGATTTACCACATAGAAGCACAATGAAGCACACATAGGCCCGTAGAACCCCACAGAAGTGTAGGAAGGCACACAGGGGCTCGTTACAAACAATGACTGAGGAATTAAATAATATTATAAAATAAGCATAACTGGATACCCCCTAGTATATAATATAATAATAAAAGGGAGGACACACAATTACTGCAGTCCTATAAACTGCCAAGATGTTCAAGAAGAAACTTACAAGGTACTGGTAAATGGAAATGTGTCCTTTTCATGGGTCTGTTCATTGTGTGATCAATCTTAACTACTCGCAGTCACCCATCCAAATGACCCTATCTGGTTCCTCTGAAAATAGCTTTTCACTATTATCAGAACCTGGTGACATACCTCACGCACCACAAAAAGGCACACCCACAGCATCAATACCAACTCAAAGGACAAATAAAGTTTTCAGACCTAAAATTAAATTAATTTACGCAAACTGCCAATCCATTTTAAATAAAAAACATGAATTTCATTTAAAGCTGGAAGAGCACAACCCAGAAATAGTTGTAGGTACAGAGTCATGGTTAACCATAGTCCAAACTTGGACCCACAGTCCGTAATATAATTTTGGGGGTTGGTATGGCCTGTAGGTCCAACGCTCTCGATCCCTGTGCTGTACAGTACGACCAGCAAACGAGTTACTTGCAGGTCTATCTCGCCTCGTGAGAACAGTATGGCATATCCAGGAGCTTTTTGTCATTATGTGACCGAAAGAAGGATAATTGTAAAAAACAAAAACCTCTTGTCGGAAGCGTTTGGTCGCCGTATTGTTCAGAAACGAAAGATTCATATCATTGACGTGGTTCGAAAAAATGAAGTTGGCAGCCATGTTTTGTATTTTTAAACATAATGACGTCATTCCTTCCTTAAGCGATTGGTTGCAATCAGGGAATCTCTGGTTGAAACCTAGGAAGGAATGACATCATTATGTTTAAAAATACAGAGTGGCAAACTACCATCTGATTGGACGAATGCAAATGTTGCTCCCCTATTCAAGAAGGGTGACACTAGCAATCCAGCTAACTATAGACCCATCTTTCTAACATGTATTTTATGCAAACTCTTAGAACATATTATTGCATCAAATCTTGTTTCACACTTCAACCAACACAAAATTCTTTATAATCTCCAACATGGGTTCTGGGAAAAACGATCATGTGAAACCCAACTAATCGAACTGATTGATGACCTGGCACGTAGCCTCATGTATGGAAAACAAACTGATATGATACTACTAGATTTTAGTAAGGCTTTTGATAAGGTAAACCATCTTATACTTCTCTACAAACTGCGGGAACATGGTGTATCACCATGTATAATTAACTGGATAAAATCTTTTCTCATAGGCAGAACCCAAACTGTTGTTCTTGATGGTGAGGCCTCTTCTGTTGTGCCTGTGACGTCCGGGGTCCCACAGGGGTCGGTTCTCAGTCCTCTGCTCTTTCTGCTCTACATAAATGATCTTCCTGACTTGCTTACCTCACAGGTCAGACTATTTGCAGACGACACAGCAGTCTGCCTTACTGTACAAAATCCCACTGACTGCCAAGCCTTACAAGCCGACTTGCTCCGACTCGAGGCTTGGGAATCAAAGTGGGATATGGAATTTAATCCAAGTAAATGTCACGTGATACATATATCGAGAAGTAAAAACATCTTAAAACACAACTACATACTTCATAACCACATATTCGATTCTGTCCCGGATGCAAAGTATCTTGGAGTTGACATCTCGCATGATCTCTCCTGGAACAAACATATCAGCAAAATCAGTAACACCGCTACAAAGCTTTATTAAACGAAACATTCCTTCCAAAAACAAAAAGGTACGCGAATTAGCATATAAGGCACTTGTTCGGCCCCAGCTCGAGTACGCCTCAGCCGTATGGTCCCATACACACAAACATACTTAAATTGGAAATGGTGCAAAGGCGAGCTGCCAGATGGGTCATGAATAACTTTTCTCCATATGAAAGTGTAAGTAAAATGCAGTCTGACCTTGGGTGGAGAAGCCTTGAAGAGAGACGTATGTGCTCCAGGCTTGTTATGTTCTATAAAATAATTCACGAACATGTAGCCATACCACTCCCACCCTACGTTCAACAACCCTCAAGACTTACCAGACACATGCACCCTTTCCACTTCAGACAGATCCACACGGGAGCAAATTTTTACAAATTTTCATTCTTTCCACATGTCATTGTTTTATGGAATGATCTTCCATCAAACACTGTAACACTGCCTGACAAAGAGTCCTTTGGTAAGGCAGTGAGAGATTTAACCTATCCCTGAAGCCAGAATCGATTGTTATGTGTACCCATACTATGTATGGTACACATAATGCCGGCATCCGGGGTGACCATCCGCCGTTCGTCCATCCTTTGTCTGTCCGTCCGTCTGTCTGTCTGTCTGCCCGGCGTCCGTATCCATTTCTTATCAACCTACTCACAATTGTTTACTACAGGCTTGCACTACAGTGGAAGTCCCTAACTCGGATAAAATACTCTCTATTTTTGTCTTTCCCAAGCAAGTTGGGAAAGAAAAGTGGTGCAAAAGCACCAATAAAAATAAGCCAAAACTGGGTCGAGTGCAACCGGCGCAGACCCAGTACGGGACGCTCTCTCCCAAGTACAACTCCACGACTTCCGTTGCCAGTGCGCATATACCGTCTCTAAAGACTCATTCTTTTTAAAATCTGCTTCGTGTCGAGATGTTTTTGCACGCTTATCAGTGTTCCACCAGCTCGATGTTTGATGATTCCTGATTCATTATACCACATATCCTTTGTATTCTCAGGAACAGTGTATTTTTATACTGTACCAATGACCCAGACATAGCTGGTGCTAACTCTTAAAATATAGGGCCAAACACAAATTTTGCCCCCCAATCCCCAAAATTTGCATCTAAAACTAAAGAAAACATGTCCTGAAAGGCCCTCCACACTTCGCCCCTACTGCGCATGCGCAGTGTCAAGGACGTTCCGAAATTGGCGCCATTTATCATTCTAAGTTTGGCCCTTCATCAGTTAACATCTGACTGATCTTTGTGCTTTTAAATCTCAGTTTAAATGATGCCAGACACATAAATATTAGTGAAATGGTGATTCTAAGGAGGATAGAAAAGGAGGAGAGGAAAAGAATGTGTGACAGAATATTATCAGGGCTGTAACTTAAAATTTTTTAATGAAATTATGTTAAGTTACCTATTTTCAAGGCAGCAGCCATTTTGTTGTCATTCTGATTATTTAGTTACACTGTTTTTTCAAGTGTTTTTCCTCTCTCCCTGTCCTTTAAGTTCCCCCTTGCTATTCTCCCATGCTTTTGGCATAATTTCTGTAATTATTATTACTAAAATTTCTTGGGAGTTTTAGCTGATTAACAGAATGAATTCTGTTCTTTCCCCATGTTTACGTCTTCACCTACGGGTGGTTAGGCGTTGTGTTCTGCATCTACCATCTGATGTTCTGCAGTTTCTTCCCTGGAAGTCTCTGTTTTGCATCAGATGGTGTATTTTTGGTAACTGATTTCGGGCCTGGGTGCCTGGAGTCTTATTTTAGTGTTTTTACACTCATTGTTTACATTTACAACAGCCCTCTGTGTGAGGGGGGGATTTCTAAATAATAATATCTTTATGTTATTTTAATCATAACTAGATACATTATTATTGTTCGTAAGTGTTGAATAAATTGTTTAAAATATTTTTAAAATTTTTGTCCACACTTAGGCTTGGGATCCATTGGGGCTCAACGTTACTTTTCAGAAACTTGGGCTGTTCTGAAAAAATATTTTTTCAAAATATTTTGATTTCAATTATTTTTTCTATATTAATGGATCATATTATTGTTATGTATTTTGATTGCCAGGGGTTAGTGCGAGTACCAGGACTTGTTTTCTTTTCACATTGAAAGGATATTGATCAATTGTTTTAAGAGGAAGTCTTCCTCTGACCTTATTATCATTCTATATGTGGTCAGTGTACTCGCATTAACTCCTGTTCTGTATCGTATGATTTCGATGACAATATGGGAAGCGTATGTCACGGTATGTTGTTGGGGATTTGGACACTCCGGTCCTTTCCCCGCAGGGTCACTCTACTTTATCAATTTCTATTTCAGACGATCAAGATTAGGGTGATGTATCTGTGATGTCTTCCAACAGTGTGCCTCCGTCGTCACAATTAAGGAAGGGCTAGCGGAAAAGTGCTCATGTAATACGCCAATTGCCTAAGAGGACCCTAGTAGGTTCGACGGCCTTTGACGTCCGCTAGCTCGCCCGGTGTAGCGTCCATTCACCGAATGGTTCGGCAGCCGGGTTCGTTCGTTGCGGTCTAGAAGGAATTTTGGGGTGATGCGAGCACTATAAAATTAACTTAATGCACACCCAGTGACGGCGGATCGGAGGGAGAACGGAGGAAGCCTTTTAGTTCGGTTCATAGCTCGTTCCGGTCCATCCGGACGACAAGCGAGAGAGGCCCCTCTCTCGTTCAACAACATCTAGCCCCAGATGTTGTGGTACAAATGTGTCGTTAGCGGAGCATACGTCCGTCGCTCGTTGTATAGGCAGTCCGCTGAGACTGCTAAGGCTTCCTCTTCTCGTCAGCGCACACGACCGCACCTTGGCTGCGTGACCGCCGATATATTACCAGCTTCGCCGATCAAGGATTCTTCGGCGACCAGGTCACACCATCCGGCAGCCAGGGATTCGAGACCGATGGACTCCGGACGTTCGCATAGGAAAAGTATGCGGGAGCCATCTGATGCGGAGCTGCCCTCGGCGAAGCAGCGATAGACTGCGCCTCCGCAGGTCTCGACGCCGGACATTCTTGTGCACATATCACAGCTTATCGCAGCATCCCAGCAGCCGACAGAAACGGTGTCGGATCGAGAATTATCCGACAGCGCTGGGTCGGTAGCCGGGGACTCGAGGCCTGCAGACTCCGGACGTTCGCATAGGAAGTGTGCGGGAGTCAACGTACACGGAGCTTCCAGCGGCAATGCATCGTAAGTCCGCTACTGCACAGGCCTCGGGAACGGACGTGCTTTCCTTAATAGCACAGTTTATCGCAGCATCCCAGCATCAACTGAATCTGTCGCATATATTTTATCCGACGATGCTGGGTTGGGACGCTCCGCGGAAGCGGGTACGGACGTCCGAAAGTTTCATCCGGTCCGACGGGATACCGAAAGGGATTCGGTGGATTTCAAGCTTTCCCTTTCGGAACAACATATGCTGCGATGCCGGATAAGAAACTGATAGCGTCGGTGGACTTAGAAATTTTTTGGTTCGGTTCAGGGACATCGTCCCTCAGTTCCGACATAGTCCAATAATGTCACACAAACTTTCGAATTATTGAACGACGCTATATATATTATTATTTTATGCTTGCTATCCAAGCATTTCTGGTTTCTTGTTCGAAGAGTTATGGAGATGTCTTTCAAAAGTGTGCCTCTGTCGTCATAGTTAATGAGGAGTTAGCGGCAATAAGTGCTCATGGAATATGTCTATCGCTTACGGAGTGACATTCGCTAGCTCACCCGGTGTAGCGTACATTCATCGAATGGTTCGGCTGTCGGGTTCGTCCGTTGCGGTCTACGAAGGAGATTTGGGTTATGCGAGCACTTTAATTACTTTAGTACTCACCCAGTGACGGCAGATTGAGGACAGATCGGAGGAAGCCAACAACATAGGGGACCGCATGTTGTGGTTCAGATATTTTACATTCGGAGCATATGTCCGTTGCTCGGGACGCTCCGTTATATTGACAGTCCGAGAGACTGTCTTTAATGCTTCCTCATCCTCACAGCAGGGCACACGACCGCACATTGGCTACGTGACCTCGAGTATCCGATCAGTTTCGGCATTCAGTGATTCCACAGCGAATAGGTCGCGCCATCCGGTAGCCAAGGGACACGAGGCCTATACACTCCGTTCGCTCGCATATTGGAAGTATGCACGGGGTAACGATCTCGGAGCTTCCTGCGGCAATGCATCGTAAGACCGCTGCTCCTCAGGCCTCAGTGACGGACGTGCTATCCGAGTTAGCACAGTTGTTTCGCAGCATCCCAGCAATTGACGGTTTCTCGGTCGAATCAGGAATTATCCGACGGCGCTGGGTCGGTGCGGTCCGCGGTTGCATCAAGCTACGGATGACCGAACGCTTTATAGGGTCCGACAGGATGGCGAAAGGGATTCGAAAGATTTCGAGTTTTCCCTTTAGTAGTATCGGAAGATGCCTTTCATATCTTCTGGCATTTCTTCCAGTGATTATTTTTCGGACTTCATTGCTGCGATCTTGGATAAGAGACTTATAGCGTCATTGGACTTGGATTTTTCGATCGGTACAGGGACTTTGTCCCTGACTTACCGACGCAGTCCAATATTGTCATTACAACATGTGTTTTATTTTTCGACGCTATATATTTATATATATATACAAGCCTGCTACTAAGCATGATAGTCTAGTTTCTTGTCCGCGTGGCTCATTTCTGCCATTTTATCTTTTTTACATATAGTTTATTTTGGCAGAGCAGGGCATACCGAGAGTTCATATGCATCTAGACGGTGTGATTAAAGACTGCATATATTCTTTTTCGCCGTTTATGTCTTTTCCAATTTCAATGTTGGGAACGACATTATGTATAGTAGACTTAACTTAGACGCTTTATTATACGTAATCCGCCTTACTGAGGCGTTATCATTACGTCTTCAAGAAAAGATTTACGGGATATTATTCTCAATGTAATTTCTTTTGAGGGCAGTAGTTTGTTCACGTATAACTCCGCCCTTCAGTGGCTGATTGGAGTTGGTTAGACGTGATGCAGCCCTAGCTACATCCACGCGTGGATAGTAGGTTAAGAACTCTCTCAGAGTCGCTTCGTTCTCGGAGGAGCTTCTCTTCGACGGCAACTTTCCGGCAATCCATGAATTGCTTGATTTATACATTCTCTTGTCTATCTAGTGTTACAAGAGATTCAGACTGGGGCAAACATTCGGTGGTTGACTCAGAGAGTGCCGCCGCAGTTGCCGGACCCGAGTGTGGCTGTTATGACGGTTGCCAGTCAAACAGATTGGGATATATACTGATCCCTACGGATTCGAAGTGCCAGGGTCTTTGGGTTCCGCAGTCTTTTAGCTATCAGTTTAACTTCCGCGGAATAATGTTTTTTAGGCTTGCTTTATGTCATTGCATGAACATTATTCAGAAACGCATGCCCAAATTCCTGTCCTTTAATTCGACAGTAGTGGCGTATCTCCGGAACCAGGGAGGCACTCTTTCGTTTCCGTTATTCAATTTAATGGAAAGAATCCGTCTGTTGGTTATAGTACACCAAGTTCTGTTTTGATCCGTCATATTCTGGGTCGTCTGATTGTTTTATCGCACTCCCGTTCTCTTACGGGTCGCTTGTTGCTGTCAGAATGGACTCTCAACAAACAAGTATTCAATCAGATTTGCTATCTATGGGAGCGCCCAATGATGTTTTATTTATGACACAGCTTGCTAATCATTTGCAGACGTATGTGTTGGCTTGTCCAGATCTCTGAGCTAATACTGTTAACGCTCTATTGATCTATAGGACGGAATGATAGGATACGCGTATCCCCCGGCGCTGTTGTTTTAGCAGGTATTGCTAAGATAAACAACCACAATACATTTCTGTTGATAGCATCTCTATCTTCACAGAGATCATGAGTAATTTACTCTCTTGTCTACTGTGGATCTTAACGTGAAATCTTCCTCTATGTGAGGATCTTTTTTCACTGGGTAAATCGTGTCATCTTTTTCACAACCAGCAAGGTCGCAACCTTCATGTATTCCGTTGTGTGGTCCGTATTGCATTGTAAGCACTGTACTGGACGAGCTTTGGACGCGATTTCTTACTATAGGAGATCCTCTTCTTCGCTATTCTATGCGACTAAAGTGGAGGCTCTTCCGTCATGGTGTAAGGATCATTATGTTCATATGGTTGATCCCTCCATACTACTCATTGCTCTTTTTTAGTATACTTGTTTCACAAGATCTACTGCAGCCTGTTGTTATTTAGGTTATAGGTTTATGTTACCTCATACCTATGCACTCTACGATAGTTTACAATTGAGTCTTTTGTCTCTTTATCTAAGTCAGTTAGTAACTTTTTGATAAATAGACTTAGAATCGTTAGATTAAATTCCTATACGGATTTTAACTTCAGGTTCTTATTTAGCTAAGTAATCATTTGAGCCTCTGGAAACAGTAGTTTTCAAATTCTGACCTTTTAGACAGTAATTCTGTTGATTTCTCTTTTACTGTAGAGTCAGTGAGTTTCATGCACTATCGATGGATGATTTTCACTTTCATAGTTTCGGAATCAATACTTCCGTTACTATTTAGGTTGGATTGTTGCATAAGAGTTAGGCTCCTATTATCCGGAACCTATTATTTTAAGGTCCTTCCGTCTTCGTATGGGCATAGGCCTTTACTCTTTCCGGGTACAGTTTATGTATTTATAAACAGATATCTGTTTATTACAAGGGCGTAAGCTTCTTCTGTCTTTGATGTCTAGTAGAAGGACGTTACGCTCCATTTTATTGTTAATGGATTCTATTAACTAGCGTACTGCTTATGGTATATCATTGGCTTAGCAGTTGTGCTTAAGATTTCGGCTCATGAAGTAAGAGTTCTTCTACTTCTTGGGCTTACATTAATAGTGTTGCTATTATAGATTTTTGAAGGCTGCTCATTCCGCTCAGCCATCCATTCATGAATTTTATCTCAGAAATATCGAGTCCATTTCTGGAGGCCTCTATTGTTAGGTCTATTATCTACTGCTCAGAATGTCATTCACTTAACAGTTGCTACTATAGCTAGGTAGGCTGTCTGTTTCGGCAGTGTCTCCGTTCGGCTGCCCTCTTCGCTCTGGGCTATTTGACCCAGGGCAAGAAAAGGGGGGGGGGGGAGGGTGTTCCCTTGGGTCACCTGTTTTTACTATGAAAACAAGGGGATACCTCCTCCGGAGTTAGTAATTCTGAGCTGTTATTGGGATGGTTGTTTAGTGAGAAGTTTAAGTTTATAAAATTCATTCAAGTCTTAGTTTTTAAAGTATAGCTTTTGAATATTGCATATGTCAACGGACATGATTATGCAATTCTCACACACGTTTAGGAGTATAAGAGTCTCTATTCTCTAGACTTACTTTATTATTGGCTTACTTTAAAAATTATTAGTATAAGGATTATTGGATATTAATAGAGTACATGGATGTATGAAGCTCAATTTTTGGAAGGTGTTGTATCTTTCTAATTTATCATAAATAAGAAAGATACATGTAAGGCCTATTACTTCTTTTCCCTACAGAGGATGACTCTATTTTATTTTATTGAGCGTATTCCATTTTGCTCTATGTCCTTGGCCCTCCAGCCTTTTTACTATTCAGCTATGTCTGGGTCATTGGTACAGTATAAAAATGTTAAAAAATTTATAGTAATTTATATATTTTTTATACTTACCAATGACCCAGACGGGGATGGCCCTCCCAGGAGTTGGGAACTCTTGCCTCCCCGCTGAGTACATAGCGCTTACCAGGCACTGGTTATTAGAATGATAAATGGCGCCAATTTCGGAACGTCCTTGACACTGCGCATGCGCAGTAGGGGCGAAGTGTGGAGGGCCTTTCAGGACATGTTTTCTTTAGTTTTAGATGCAAATTTTGGGGATTGGGGGGCAAAATTTGTGTTTGGCCCTATATTTTAAGAGTTAGCACCAGCTATGTCTGGGTCATTGGTAAGTATAAAAAATATATAAATTACTATAAATTTTTTAACTTTATATATTCTCTTTTCTATTATATGCCCATAATGTATTTTTATTTGCTCTCTCTCGAGTCGCTCGCGAATTTCGCGTGCCACGCGGTTCGGACTTAGATTTTTTCACAATTATTGTTAATGCTTTTTTTGCAAAATTTTCTAATTGTGTTAGAGTTAGGTGTCAGCGGGGTACCACTCCTGCAGTGTTTCTTCTTTCTTTTGAGAGTAGTCTTCCTGTTGGGTGGTTCCCGGTCGACCTTCTGGGGTCTTTGTTTCTGTCACCTTTCTCTCTTCTTTGGGGGTGTTCTGTTTTCTCATCTCCACTTCTCTGCTCCTCTCACCTCTATCATGCCCAGGACAATTCCCTGTGGGCAATGTCTGCTGCCAAAGCATGTGGACGATGTACATTTGTCTTGTTCCTCCTGTAATGGGTGTTCGGCCGGGCGGCCGTGTGGTGTCTGTGGAACATGGTCTTCCACCTTCTGGGCGTCAGTAAACCGTGTCGTTCGTTCTCGTGGCCGTGCCTCCCGCTCCCGCGGGAAAGGAGAACGTGGTCGTTCGGGGCCTCCCGAGTCGACTTTGTCTGGTGAGAGTTATTCCTCCTCCGTGGGGGATGTGCAGTCTTTTCCTGTGGTGGATACTGCGGGAGCCGTTGAGTGTTCTGGTGTAGAGATGCCTGGTTCCGGGACTACGGTCCCCCTCCAGTCGACATCTGAGGCTGTCACTAGGGTTGTGACTCCTCCTTCGGAGCCGAGCCGGTGTGCTCTCTCCACTATTTCACCAGCCTCAACGACTCTCGACGTATCTACTACTGCTGCTGGCCCGTCTGCTTCGTTATCTGTTTCAGCCGGCCTCGGCTTTTCGCTGCAGGGGACTGCAGGACTGTCCGATACTGTAGACGTGGGATATCGGCCTCAGCCTTCCCTGACTTCAACTCGGCGAAGTTGGAAGGGGCTGCCGGCCGAGCCCATCGCTGTGGTCTCTTCGCCGTCGAGCACCACAGTTGTGTCTTTGGATTCGGATGTTCGTAGTGGAAACACTATGAACTCCGTGGCGTTTCCGTCTACTCACTCTGGTCACACGACCAGTTTTGGGGGACCAACGCCTTTTGTGCAGCCTGGACCTTCTGCCCCGCAGAGGTCCGCGGTGACTCTCATGAGTTCTCGCAATATTGATCCTCGGGGTGCATCGTACCCCTATACACGTCTGCCTTCAGATGTTTCGGCTGCCGTCCGTCGTCCCGCGTCGGGTGTTGTGGAGGATCGTGACCCTTCGCTGGTTAAGAGGGTCAGAGGTGAAGCCACTTTGCCGGTTCGCTCCCCTGTCGAACCGGTCGGTACAGGCAGTGAGCTTAGGGAGGCCCTCTCCTTGCTCACTCAGGTTCTTTCTAAGAGCCTTCCTGTTGCTTCCAGCGAGGCTATGGGTGGTTTCCAGGCGCCTCCTTTGGCGCCGCCTCCCGGGATTGGAAACAGGCCGGTTTCCGATTCCTCTGGTGTCCCGACACCATGGGAGGCGTCGGCTGGTTTGCCCACGATGGGCTATGTGTCTTCCGACTCTGGGGAGGAGTCCGACATGCTTGAGGTCGAGGGCCAGCAGTCTTCGGACTTTGTGTTTGGGTTTCTGCCTGAGCTCAAACCTGCTAACCAGCCGACAGTGTCAGCCTGGCCGCGATCATCGGTCGCGCGCCAACAGCCTATGGAGCAACCTGCTTCTGGGCGCCTTCGACCGTGCCAGTCGGTACAGGTGGTTGAGGCTTTTTCAGCATTGGATGCCAAGCTGAATTCCAAGGCTTTGAAGACTTCGTTCTTCACCAGGGTTGACACCTTTTTGCCTCCTGTGCATTATCGTTCCTACGATTCCGCCAATCCGTCAGTCTGCCAGGCTTTGACGGTTCTGGATCAGGACTCCACTTCCCTCGGGCTTTCCAAGCCCAAGTCTGCCGTCATTCCAATGACGACTCTGGAGTCCACGTTGGGCTTATCTAGAGAGATGCTTGGCATGCTTTCTCTCTCAGATCACGTCGTCTCAGCTTTGGCTGCTTATCTGCCTCCAGATAAGTTTGACGAGGTACAGGCTCCTTTGCGTGTGCTGTCCAAGGCGCTTATGCACCTTACTCACACGCATGCCTGTAACACGGCCAATTTGGAATTAGTTCGAAGGGACGCTGTGCTGGACACAGGACGATCCCTTCCCGAGGAGCAGCGTGCTACTCTTCGATCTGCTTCTTTGGCAGGTCCGCAACTTTTCCATGGTTCCGTGTCGACGGTCCGGGATGACGTCCTACGTCATTCCAAAGATCAGCTGCTGTTTCGTCAGCTTGATCAGCCTTCTCGGGGAGGCAAGGGCCGTTCCAAGCCTAACAAGTACCCTTCTGCTTCCTCTGTGAAGCAAAAGGCTGGTCCTTCTGCCGCCGCCTCTACTTCTTACTCACGGGGTAAAGGTATGGGTCGGCAGAATCGAGGGAAGTCTCAGGATTCTGCATTTAGCAGAGGAGGTGGTTTCTCCTCTCGCGGGCCTCGTCGGGGCTCGAAATGAAGGTCCTCACCTCGACTCGTCCCAGGTTGGAGGAAGGATAGCAGAGTTCGCAGACCGTTGGACCACCATCACATCCGATCCATGGGTGTTAGATGTTGTTTGGTCCGGGCTGCGCATATCCTTCCGACGGCACCCCACTCTGTCAAGGGTGCCTCTTCCAACCACAGTTCCTTCAGACGTTTTACGTCGGGAACTTTTGTCCACGGAGATTGCCAATCTCCTGGCAAAGGGGGCGATTGAGGTCGTCAAGAACGTTCAGTCAGTGGGTTTCTATTCCCGCCTGTTCTTGGTGCCGAAGAAGGACGGCCGACTCCGACCGGTTATCGATCTGATTATCCTGAACCAGTCTATCATTGCTCCCAAGTTCAGCATGGAGACTTTCAGGTCGGTCCGCCAATCCATTCACCAGGGAGATTTCGCAGCCAGCATCGACCTGCGAGATGCTTACTTCCACGTTCCGATGCATCGGGCGTCACGGAAGTATCTCAGGTTCGCTTTTCTGGGGCGAGTTTACCAGTTCAAGGCCATGCCTTTCGGCCTCAACCTGGCTCCTTGGGCGTTCACCAGACTGATGTCGCATGTGATAGCGTTCCATCGCACACAGTCCAGGGTGACTACTTCGGCATATCTGGACGATATCCTCCAGAGGCATTCCAATGCTGCCTTACTGGAATCGGATGTCGCCACTCTGTTGAGCTTGCTCACGTCGCTAGGATTCAGAGTCAACGAGGAGAAGTCGGACCTGGTCCCTTCTCAGTCGTTTTGTCATCTGGGGATGTCTTTCCAAACCAAATTCAATTTGGTGGCTGTTCCCCAGGCCAAGGCTGTGATTCTCTCAGCTTTTGCTCTGACTCTGTCCCAGTCCAGGTCCGCGACCGCTCGGAGTTTTCTCCGGCTGATCGGTCTCTGCGGTTCGGTGACGGATCTCATTCCTTTAGGTCGGCTGCGTGTCAGACCTCTCCAACACTTTCTGCTCAGTCGTTGGAGACCGAATGTAGATTCTCTGGATCAGGTGCTTCCGTTTCCGGACTCTCTGTATCCTCACCTTCTTCCCTGGACAGATGTTCAGTGGATTACGCAGGGTGTTCCGCTGGACTTACCCACGTCCGATCGCGTTCTGACGGCAGATGCCAGCGATCTCGGATGGGGTGCGACGTTGGATCCTCTCGGTCTTTCCCTACACGGGATGTGGGACCAGGATCAAGCAGCTCTACACATCAACCAGAAGGAGCTTCTTGCTCTTCTTCTGAGTTTCAGGCAGTGGATCCCTCACCTGTCGAATCGCCAGGTCCTTCTACTATCCGACAATTCGACAGTGGTTGCTTACATTCGGAACCAGGGCGGCACGCACTCGCTTCCGATGTACGAGTTAGCTCGGGATCTTTTACTGCTCGCTCAGGATGTTCACGCCGGAGTGGTTGTTCGTCACATTCCCAGTCGTCTGAACGTCCTAGCCGACTCCCTGTCCCGACAGGGCAGGGTTATTTCCACCGAGTGGATGCTTCACAGGGCAGTGTTCCAGTCGCTTTGCGATCTCTGGGGACGTCCCCACATCGACCTCTTTGCGACTCGTTGGAACCATCAGGTGGACACTTTCGTGTCCCCGTATCCAGATCCTCTGGCTTTTGCCGTGGACGCTCTGTCACTCGATTGGAACGGTCTAGTCGGCTACGCCTTCCCGCCGGTTCCGATTCTTCCTCAGGTTCTCGCCAAAATTCGAACCTGCAGTTGTCGAATCATTCTGATCGCTCCCCTGTCGCCTCAGCGGGTGTGGATCAATCAGCTCCGCTCGCTGATGGCGGCGGTTCCGGCACGTCTCCCACTACGTCGCAACCTTCTTTGTCAAGGTCGCCCGAGGACGTTTCACGTCGACCCGACTTCATTGTGCCTTCACGCATATCTTTTGTCAGGTCCTGTCTCCTCCGTAGAGGTTTTTCGAGACGAGCAGTGGAGTGCATTTCTTCTTCAAGGAGGCACTCCACTGGTTTAGCTTATGCAGCTAAATGGAAGGTCTTCTGTCGATGGTGTGCTGATCACTCTGTTGATTATGCCAATCCTTCGATTACACAGATTGCGGAGATTCTGGTATATCTGTTTGATTCTCGGGGTCTCCAGCCTGTTACCATCAAGGGTTACAGGTCTATGCTTTCAGAGACTTTTTCTTATGTGGGGAAGCGTCGTATCGGCACTAATCCTTACCTCTCCAAGCTTGTTCGGCACTTTTCTTTGAAAAGGCCTCGGACTTTGCAGCTTACTCCACGATGGAATCTTTCGTGGGTGCTGCTTTGCTTGGGGGGGGGGGGGGGGGGGCGCCGTTCGAACCTTTATCCCAGGTGGATATGCAATTTCTCACATATAAGACGGCTTTTCTGATGGCATTTGCTTCGGCCAGATGGGTTAGTGAGCTTCACGCCCTCTCGGTTGACCCGGCCTTTTTTTAGGAGCTCTCCCAACAGTGTTACTTTTACCACTGATTGCTCCTTTTTGGCTAAGAATCAGTTACCAGATACTACTCCTCCTCCTATCTGTATCAGGGCTCTTCCCTCTGTTGAGGGTACTCGCCCTTTGCTCTGTCCGGTCCGTGCTATTCGCATTTATCTTGATCGGACACGCTTCATACGGAAAGGCAGAAAACGTTTTTTTCTGTCTCCCATTCCGGGTCGACAGAAGATCTCTCCTCAATCCATTTCTCGATGGATTTGTCTTGCTATTCGTACGGCTTATAGTCGTTTAGCAGCTGGCGATTGTTTTACCAATCGTATTTCTGCCCACGAGGTGCGGGCACTGTCTACCTCTTGGGCTTATTCTAACTCCGTCAAGTTGTCGGATGTTATGCAGGCAGCCTACTGGAGAAATGCTTCTACTTTCTCCACCTTTTATTTACGCCAGTTGCAGGAGCAGTCGGAGGACCTTTTTGCCCTGGGTCCTCTTTCTTCTGCTCAGGCTGTTGTCTGCCATAGCCATTAGGCTTCTTGAAGGTCAGTTTCAGCCTTGTGCTGTTACTGCCCTTTTTCTGTCTGTGTGTCACACAGGCTCATATGTCTCTTTTCATTGTCCTTTACCAATGATTGCGACGTTATGGTTGATAAGCCTCGGGACCTCTTCCATCTACTTCACGGTTCCAGTGCACTAGGGTTATGTGGGGGTTGGTTATGCGATTCCCTCCAGCCTTTTGTCTATTCAGCCTGTAGTAAACAATTGTGAGTAGGTTGATAAGAAATCTAAATTTTATAGCAAATTTCCTTTCTTATTATACCTACCACAATTGTTTACATGGAGGCCCTCCCGTCTTCTTTACGGGTAAAGAATCTTTCCTCCCCGCTGATCACATAACTCTAACGTTTACGGATTCAAAAAGAATGAGTCTTTAGAGACGGTATATGCGCACTGGCAACGGAAGTCGTGGAGTTGTACTTGGGAGAGAGCGTCCCGTACTGGGTCTGTGCCGGTTGCACTCGACCCAGTTTTGGCTTATTTTTATTGGTGCTTTTGCACCACTTTTCTTTCCCAACTTGCTTGGGAAAGACAAAAATAGAGAGTATTTTATCCGAGTTAGGGACTTCCACTGTAGTGCAAGCCTGTAGTAAACAATTGTGGTAGGTATAATAAGAAAGGAAATTTACTATAAAATTTAGATTTCTTTGGCATTCGATAACTTGAAAAATATTGCTTGGATTGTCAAGTTACTTTATATGTGTGTTCAGGTTACTGATGTGCCGAGCTGTATAGTTTTTGATGTAAATCGGATAAATTGATCCTGAGATATTAATCCTTTATCCTTCAAATTGAAAATTCCTCCAATCCCTTTGGCATTCGATAACTTGAAAAATATTGCTTAGATTGTCAAGTTACTTTATATTTGTGTTCAGGTTACTGATGTGCCGAGCTGTATAGTTTTTGGTGTAAATCTGATAATTTAATCCTGAGATATTAACCCTTTATCCTTCAAATTGAAAATTCCTCCAATCCCTTTGGCATTCGATAACTTGAAAAATATTGCTTGGATTGTCTAGTTACTTTATATTTGTGTTCAGGTTACTGATGTACCGAGCTGTATAGTTTTTGGTGTAAATCTGTTATTTTAATCCTGAGATATTAACCCTTTATCCTTCAAATTGAAAATTCCTCCAATCCCTTTGGCATTTGATAACTTGAAAAATATTGCTTGGATTGTCTAGTTACTTTATATTTGTGTTCAGGTTACTGATGTACCGAGCTGTATAGTTTTTGTTGTTAATCTGATAATTTGATCCGGAGATATTAACCCTTTATCCTTCAAATTGAAAATTCCTCCAATCCCTTTGGCATGAGATAACTCAAAAAATATCAATCCAATTGTCATGTTACTTTATATATTTATTCAGGTTACTAATGTGCTGTGCTGTATAGTTTTTTTTTTATGTAAATCTGATAATTTGATCTGGAGATATTAACCCTTTATCCATCAAATTAGACACTCCTCCAATCCATTTCTATATGTACACATACCATGTATGGTGTACATAATGTCGGCATCCGTGGTGGCCCTCCATCATACAGCTTTCTAGTTGCGCGTATGGGTACACATCTGATGATTTCATTGGCCTATTTTTTTTAACCTGATTTTATCTTTTTAAACACTGTTAATAAAATACTAGTCTATCATCTTTTTTTCAGACCTTACTATTCTTATTTTCATCTCTTTTCACACTAACCCCCCGACGTTGCACCTTTTCCTGCTCATAATACCCGCAAGGGGTGTGCAGCAGTATTTAAAGAAAGAAAGAAAGAATTTTACCGATATCGAACCACTTACAGACCATATACGAATTCGTTTTGAAAATGCTCTCCACCAATAACTTTTCTATGCTGTTTCAATTCAGAAAAGTATCCCAAATCATGTGATAAATGAAAGAGTCATTGACTCTGTAGCTCAACTTGGATATGACAGGAATTAGTACTTGCTGTGACCAAGACAACTGAATAATGAATATGACAGGAATTAGTATTTGTTTTGGCCCAGTCAACAATAATAAAAGAATTACAAGGTGACTGTAATGGACTACAGATTAAGACCAATCATTGTAGATTATTATTTTTGTGTGGAAATTTTCAGTCCCAAACAAAATATTTTCAGACTAAAATTTTTTCTTCTTCTTCTTAAAATTGACCAAAATGCATCAAAACACAAAAAACTAATTTCCGGATTTTGGTCCCAAATTTTCTAAGTCCCACCCGGACCCCAAATTTTCAGTGTAAAAAATTTTTTTTTTTTTTGTCTTAAATTTGACCAAAACGCATAAAAAACCAAAAAACTAATTTCCGGATTTTGGTCCAAAATTTTCTAAGTCCCACCTGGACGCCTAATTTGCATAATTTATTCACGAGAAAAACTCTGTATTATATGTAATGTATCCCATGGTACTAAACATTCATACAAAAATTTATTCAAATCAGATCTTTCATTTGGAAGTTCTGCGCAAAAATCTGATTGCACTTAATTTTGAACAAAATGGCTGCTCGCGGCCATCTTGAATTTCAGACTGGACCCAAAAACACTCTTTCTCGTCCCACAGTGATAACAAAGGTACCCAAGAAGTTTCGTGAAGATCGGTTCATAAATACGGCCTCTAGCCCGAGCCGTATTGGGATTTGCACTCACAGTGCTGAAAGTAACACTAAAAAAAATCAAAGTTAGCCTAATTTGCATAATTTACGCACAAGAAAAAAACCTGTAATATATGTAATGTATCCCATGGTACTAAACATTCATACAAAAAATTATTCAAATCAGAGCTTTCATATGGAAGTTCTGTACAAAAAACAGATTTTGGCATCGTCGGTACAAAATGGCTGCTGGCAGCCATCTGGAATTTGGGACTGCACCCAAAAACACTCGTTCTCGTCCCACGGTCATAACAAAGGTACCCAAGAAGTTTCGTAAAGATTGGTTCATAAATACGGCCTCTAGCCCGAGCCATAGCAGCTTGGCACTTACAGCTCTGAAAGTAACACTAAATAAATCAAAGTCAGTCTAATTTGCATAATTTACGCACGAGAAAAAAACCCGTATTATATGTGATGTATCCCATTGTACTATACATTTATACAAAACTTTATTCAAATCAGAACTTTCATACAGAAACACTTTACAGCTACACTTTTTAGTGTGTTTGAAAGAGAAAATGTCTTCTATCATCGTAAAATAACATCGTACAAACTTCTCTTTTGGCATATACATGTATATTTGGTATCGTCCACTGAGTATACTTTCCAAATTTCATAGAAAACAACCAACAAATACAGGAGAAAATGATAATTTAATTCCCGACTACACTTTTTCTCCGACACGGACACGGACACGGACTACACTTTTTAGTGTGTCCCCTCGGGGATGTGGTGATGAGACTCAACAGCTGAAAGCCGAGCTTCCAGTACCACCAGAGTTCTTTTCGGAGGAAAGTGACAGTAAATCATGTTTTGTGCGTTGATTTTTATTTAATATAATGAAAACATGTGTGCAGTCTGGAAGATACGTCTTTTCCTGACAAAACGGTGCATAGGAGTCGATGGCCGACCGTAGGCAGAATATATTTTGAACCATTTGAAAAATCGAGGTACAGTCATTTGCCCGAGGTATCGAATCTTCACCAAATGCGGGTCACTTCAACTTTAATCACGTCGCAAAAATCGAAAGGTAACACAAAGTAACAAACTTTGAATCAAAGTTTCATTATTATTTTACTCTTTAAATGATAAAGTTACAGTGTTATCTGGCATCTGCATATTTTGTTATTTAGTTGGAAATCATTAGCACCCTGTCTAGTTTCCAAATTTCGTGTATGGGAATTCCCCGTTCCTATTTTTATCACTCTTCGACAACAGGGTCATTCCATCGGACCGAAACTTACTTTTCAGCTGAAAGCATCGCCATTTCATTCACCTTTTAGCAGGAGGAAAAGTACATATTTATCTGCATTCTATTTTTCACGATGAATTTAGTTTTGCTTGCGTGTATTTTTACCTATTTCGAATCGCCAAAATCCACACTTGATCAATAAGAAATAACTCGAGATCGATTGTTTTTTCCGAACTTTTCTCGGTCAACTAGAACAACTGCGTGAATCAAAGAGACGTGAACTGTGTATCTGGTGTGACTGTGGAGTATGTTGTGTCAGTGTTTGCAACAACTCCTGTCAAACTGACAAATTATGTGGGGTGGGGTGGGTGTTGGTTACAATGGCAGAATTCCATAAGGTGAAGAATAATTGTGTAAATGGTGGAGTGGGAGGATAGGGTGGGGATTGAGTGATTCCCAGGCCACACAACCCCAAACTTTTTTTAATGTGATCAAGTTACCCTGCTATTACCTGTCCCACCACCTCTCCACTTATAATCAAGGGAAGAGTTGGGGGGGGGGGGGGGGGGTCATAGGCAAAATGCCAGTTATCTTGGTCAATATTATATGGTCACATTTAAAATTAGTGGTTAGCGTGACCTGGGCATCACACACACACACCCTCACCCCCCCCCCCCCCCCCCCCCCCCCCCCCCCCCCCCCCCCCCCCACCCCCCCCCCCCCCCCACACGCCAGACTGGAATGCTCTTAAGTCATCCAGATCACTGCCATCAGGGTGGTGGAAGCAGTTTGTGGGGACTTTTTGTCATTTTTTTTCTTTTTGGGTGGGCGTCTGGAGGAAATAACATTGTTTCCTGCAATTTTGCCCCCCCCCCCCCCTCCACAGAGATGGGAGGACCAGCCATGGTACTAAAATTTAATTACATGTCTCCTGACCCAGGGATTCCATCAGCGGGGGTAGGGGGGCCCTTTTAGGGCATCTGTCCCCTAAATTCAATTTACTGCATCATTTTATTTGTTCACGCTGATGTAGTTGAGTTGGCAATGGTTCTACATCTTTGCTGTCTGCCTGTTCAGGCAGCCAGCAATGATGTAGAACCATTGCCAACTCATCTACAGCTATATAGATAATTTTGAGCTTTAGGATTTCAAAAATGTACTTGTAGTGCCCCCCCCCCCCCCCCCACCCACCCTCGCCTTAGCTGAGGTTCCAAGGAGTTAAGTGAGGCATCAAGGAGACATAATTACATTAAATGTTTCACCCACTGCACTATGATGTCGATAATTCTCATTTTTTATGCAGGACCATCTCCCCTGTGTTGGGAAAAAATCATCAATTTATATTTTGTTTGACAGAGCTCCAATGGAGTTCTTTCAAACAAAATATGAATTGATGAGTGGGGTCACTGACTGGGGTGGTTGGATAGGGTGGGGTGGAGATGTAGGTGCAAAGAGTTAACAGTTTCACTCCTGGAGATTTTGAGGGGTTTATTCCATCCACATACAAAATTACTGTAAGGGAAAGTTCCTATGATGTGAAAAGGGGTGAGCTAATTAAAATTTGAAATCTGCTACCACGCGGCAGCAGATTTCGAATTTTAAATTACTCATCCCTTTGCTAACACAATCTAGAAAAATATTGGTTGATTTGTCACCATATGTGGAGTTTGAAGCATGCCTCAACATATGAGTGGCTCATTTATACCACCACCCTGTGTATACAGGTGTTCAGAGATAGAAGGCATCAGGGGCTAGGAACCAGGGGTGGGGGTGGGGGGTGGGGGTGTGTGGGGGCACGTGCCCCTCCAACTTTCCTCCATGGATATATGTATGGGAGATATGAATAAATATGTACTAATGATAGATTTTATGCAAAATATTTTGTTCATAAAAGATTATTATTATAATTTCCTGGAGAGGAAATTGTAATAATATAATATTTATGAACAAAGTTGTTGGTTTTAACCACGTATAACGTATGTGGTATTGGAGGGAAAAGCTATTGTGGTGAATTCTAGCTGTATTGGTATGTGCTAATGCCCTCCCAAGTCCAATATGCTTCCTACGCCCCTGGAAGGCATGTCAAGTTGATCAGAGGCCCAAATTCTCTTTTACACACACCATGTCTATGCATGGGTAAACCATATTCATCCTTCCTAGCACAGCCCATGCAAATGTTCCCATTGCCAAGTTGGACCAGCAGGTCGTAGAAGCCTACTAGTATTCGACCTGGAAGAGCCTTTCATTGATTAACAGTATGCCTATATTGGTCCAAATTCCTGCAGAATGCCTTGTGGTATTCTCCAGGAATTTGTATCAATATTACAATATTAGATACACTTTTTCATAGCTAAAGTGTGAACGGTATTTGTAAATGTTTATTTACTTGTTACTTATTATTTCAATTCGATAATCATCGATGAAAGTTGAGGATGCACCTGCCCCCCCCCCCCCCCCCCTCTCACGGGTCACCGGGGCTCATCGACACAAAATATTTAGAATAAGCAAGCAGATGTGTCTCCTGTTGCTCCAGAAACGAAATATTTAATGTTCTAGTACGTTCCCAGTGGTTACTACTGGTTACACAAATATTTAGTCCTTGGAACGTCAGTAACGCTCATTGTTGTTGCCTAATTTCGTTTTTAAAACACCCCCAAGTTGAAATCCATGTTATCCAACACACGGAAGAGAAAACTGGCCATCAATTTCACTCAGTATGTGAAAGAACATAACCGTGTCAGGGCTCGATTTAACTGGATTAGCATAGCACTTTGCTCTCCAATTTCTGAATTTTGCTATTCAAGATTTATTAGTTTCAAGTGCTTTTGGATCAACTGCTAATCAATTTTCCAGGGTGAATAGTAAATTGCTATTCAACATTTTCAGATTAAATCAAGCCCTGCGTGTTTCAAACTATGGCATTTAAAACAAAAAATTCCAGCAATTAAGTTCAATTTACGAAAAGATTTGTGGTGATTTGATTATCATAAATTGGTTCAAAAATGGTAAAATGGGTAGGTCCAACGATTTCCTTATCCATAAAATATAACATTCAGAATAATTTCCATTTTTAGCTCAACTCTGACGAAGTCAAATTTGAGCTATTGTCATGGCCCGTCGTCCGTCTGTCCGTACGTCAACAATTGGCTATGGCTCGGGCTAGAGGTCGTATTTATGAACCGATCTTTACAAAACTTCTTGTGTACCTTTGTTATGACCCTGGGACGGGAACGAGTGTTTTTAGGTGTGGTCCGAAATTCAAGATGGCTGCCAGCGGCCATTTTGTACCGATGATGCAAAAATCAGTTTTTTGTACAGAACTTCTGTATGAAAGTTCTGATTGGAATAAAGTTTTGTATAAATGTTTAGTACCATGGGATACATCACATATAATACGGGTTTTTTTCTTTCTTTTTGGATCACAAACACCCGAAGGCAACTTAGCAGAATGATTTTGCTGACGATTTATGTTTGAGTTTCCCGACTTTTGGGTTCCATGGGTAGATTAAAACACTGATCGTGATAAATAACAATGAGCATCGGATTCGTATTACGATTTATTAGAAACCAAAAAGTGGAAAAAATCCCAACAAATTAACAATAATGGTGAACAAATAGATAAACACAGAATGAACAAATAGATAAACACAGAATGAACAAACAGATAAACACAGAATGGATGAATTTATATATTTCTGCACTGCTAATTATGACCGCAACACAGATATAAACCCAAGTTGACCTAATCAACTGACCATGGCGCCTCACGGGGAGAACAAAAAGATGAATAAACACAGAATGAACGAATGAATGAACAAATGAATGAATGAATTCAAATATACAAATCAACGTATCAAAAAATCACCACGATGCAAATAATTTCCAATTGAAAATGCCTCAGCTACTTTTATTTTACGGGAAATTAATACGCAGCACAGCTATACTTTTTTTAGTGTATCATTTCGAAGGAATTTTTGTAATATTACTGAGTCAGATATGAATTAAAAGCACATTAGCTGCTTTGATTTCACTCTGAAGTTATCGCAAAATTACTTCGAAATTATTCACTAAAAAGCTCAGCTTGAGAGCCGTGCTTTTTTAGTGAATAATTTCGAAGTATTTTTTGAAATGTTACTCTATTTCTCTATATTTTAATAAGTGACAGAAATTACAAAATCTAAATAATTAATTAACAGAATTTATTTTTTTATTTTTCCGCCTTTTTCTGCTCTCGGTCTTTTCCCCAGGCCTGGTTTTCTGGCAACAGCATTAACTTTTGGGATTACGAAATCACAGTTTGAGGCCTTAATAGTGTCACTGTTTTCGACGAGGTTTGTTTGTGACAAAAACTTTTGAAACAATATTTTTTTGTCTTGGTCTGTTTTGGAACACCACATATCGTGTGAACAGGCAAATCTTTTGTAGTTGGGGGCTACAGTTAAAACTAGAAGTCCTGTCACGAATAGAGCGCTTATTTAGGCTTAATTGTGCGTTGGAATTGTGCGCAAATTTTTGCCATATCGAATGGCATCCAAAGCACGGCAAGTTCTCCTGGTTACTCATAGCAAACACATGCAATGTTTCTGCCAATGGACCTCCGGGTTACGCGGAGGTCCATTGGCTGAAACATTGCTTGTGCACAGGCCATACATTGTACACAATTTGATAGCTTTGCTTGGGTCATAACACATACAGTAACGCGCATATCAACGTGCTATTTGTGCGCATTTCATTACAGGATTTCTAGTTTTAACTGTACCTTGTAGTTACCAGTACAGTGCATTGCACGCTATGTCCAGCATCAGTGGAGATTTGTCACACTGATTAGTTTTTCTACTAACTCTGGTAATTTTTTTGTTCGCCACTGTACTGCACACTTCAATATATTATTCACGGACAATGCGGCGGATGATTTACAAAATTATTTTGGACGATTCGCCGGAACTTTTCTGGACTATTCGCCGGAAATAATTTTGCAAGTCAGCTGCCGTAATATAATTTTCGGTGCTATGTGCCCCAGTGGGATACATGGCACTGAAAATTATATTAGGACATGAAGTATAGCTAATAATCAAAAGACTACTCTCCTCCCCACCCTTCCCCGCAACGCTAAGATGATTTATACTTTCTTGCCGTAATATATAATTTTCCCCAGTGGGATGCACAGCACTGAAAATTATATTAGCACATGTATTATAGCTAATAATCGAAAGAATACTCTTCTTCCCCCACCCTTCCCCGCAACGCTAAGATGATTTATACTTTCTTGCCGTAATATAATTTTCGGAGCTATATGCCCCAGTGGGATGCATAGTACTGAAAATTATATGAGGACATGAAGTATAGCTAATAATTGAAAGAATACTCTCCTCCCCCACCCTTCTCCGCAACGCTAAGATGATTTATACTTTCCTGTCGTGATATAATTTTCGGTGCTTTATGTCCCAGTGGGACACATAGCACTGAAAATTATATTATAATTCATTTATAATTTATATTCTTATTTGAATAAAGGCAAAAAGAGGACAATAAATAATAAAAAAAACTTAATCTCTTTTGACGAATGTTATTTTAGCAATTTTAGTTGAAATATACTTCATCTAATCTACATCACCCTAACTAAATTTTATTTTTTAAAAAAGTCCGGCGAAATGAATCTCCGGCGAATTGCGACTCCGCCGAACTGTCCAGTCCGGCGAAGAGTCCATTCCCTCTTTTAAATCGCTAAACAGTTACAAACTTAGACACGTTAAACATGGCTGGATGGAGAGAACGTAAAAAGCTAACTAACTTATTGATTTAGAAGAACGCCACTCGGGCTGATGTGTCCGGAGGGGACATAACTTAAATTTTTGAGACAAGAAATGTTCATAAAACCTATATATTTCCACCCTTCGTCGCACAACTCTGTTATAAGACGCCCCAAATATCTTGTTTCTGATCTGAAAAATATAAATTGTCACGCCTCAAGGAGCGGGTGATAAATTAAATTTTTGAGACAAGAAACGTACATAAAACCAATATACACTTCTTCTTTTAAATCGCAAGACAGTTACAAAGTAAGAAATGCCCTGGCTCTCAACTTCCCCCATTCCGCCACTAGTTTTTTCAGGAGGCATTTCCTGACATCTTCATATTTTAGAATTAATTTAATTAATGTTCTTCTTCTTCAGATTCACTTGTCAGAATGATTTCACATTTGGTATACAACATCTCTAGGGGGGTCAGATTCAAGTTTGTTCAAATCGGATCCATAGGTCAATATTTGGGCTCGCTATGGTAGCCCAAATTTGAACTTAGTGCAATTCGGAGAAATTTCTTTACAATTTCTCTTCTTCAGATCCAACAGTCCGAATGCTTTCATATTCGGTACACAACATCTCTAGGGAAGTCAGATTTAACTCTGTTCAAATCAGGAGCCTGGGTTAATATTTGGGAGTAGGTAATAATTGAGAGTTTACGATCACTTGTACATGTACGTGTACAAACATACGCACACGATGCGTTCACCAACGTGGAATTCAGTGTTAAATCACACGCTTGTTCACAAAAACTGTACATGGTCTTGAATCCCCCCCCCCCCCCCCCCCCCCCCCCCCCCCCCCCCCCCATGTACAGTCGCGACTCCTAGATCCGGCATCTTTCAAATTTTGTTGGTAATCATTTACAATTTGGGTAAATACGCGAAATTGTTTTTTCCTCACTTTAATCTTTATATATGCTATTTTTAGAGAAATTTGTTTACTTTGAAATCCTTTCCCGCCCCCACCCTTCTGATTTTCCATAAATTCATATTAAATAATATGCACAAATGGGTCCATCGCTTTACCCAATTGCCACCAAATCACACCCAGTTACCAATTATTGTTTATTTTGACTGGGAGGGTGGGGGGGGATGGTGTCCTAGTTACAGACACTTTACGAGACATCGTATCAGTGTATACGAGAAACAAAAACAACTTTAAAAAAATGGGTTTTATATTACATTTATTGTAAAAAATGTATAACTTTAACAAATAACATATCAGCCCAACATACAACATTGACTGGTAACAGGATAAAACGGACCAGATTTTGACACGGAACGGCCCAGATTTCAAGACAGAACGACCCACATTTTTTAACAGATCTGCCCCATTAAAAAAACTTTATTTTTTATTTCTTGTGCTCCCATTATTTTTTTGACAAACGTTATTTGGATTTAGCAAAAAGAACTTATCATTACAATGGGGTCGGAATTGTGTCCGCTTTAGTCGTGAATTATTCATAAACTGAATAATTTGCATTACCGGTTCACACCACAAGGTAGTTCTAAGCGGTAACGGGTAGTACATTTTACTTGGGCAAAGCAAAAAACTTTTCTCAAAAGTTTATGTGCATTGTCCATAATACATGTACATGTAGCTATGAAGAAAGAAAGACGTAAAAATGCTAGACTTCAACTGCTTCATAAAATTGCACACAATACAGTAGCAATTGATCACAAATCTAGACTAAACAAGCCACATCGTACCACTCGCCATTCCCATCACAACGCTTTTTGTGTGCCTGAGTCTCGCATTGATGTACGTAAATGGTCCTTCTTTCCACGCACAATACAGGACTGGAACAATCTTCCACAAAAAACTGCCACCTTAGAAAATTATAATAAATTCAAAGAAGCATTAGAAACTGACCTAAATAAGGACGTAACAGGAAACAGTAGTGGTGATATGCCAGAGGACTACCCGGGCGTAAATTGCAGCCCGTCGTCACTAAAAGCCTAATAGATACACATATGTGCATATAGACATGGAAGTTGTAAAATGTCGCAAAACATTTCTTTTATTTAAAAACAGTATAATTGGAGCAGTTAGTGGAGTATTATCTCCGCTATACTGCCGCACTAAACAAAGCTAAAAAGTATATAGATATAACCGACAAATGATAAAACAATCTAACAGTTACCATCATACTATAAACACTAACCCCCTACAGTCTCAGCAATTGCAAACCACCCTCACTATTGACTGCCATTTGAAAATAACTATGAAACAAAATCTATAAACCCTCCACGAGGGCATATCCGTGCGCACCCCGGGAAACCAAACCAGCAGAATCATCAACCAGTTGATGGAGGCTGGTCCTAAAAAGAAGAAGAAGAGATGCTTATTAAATCTCTCTTGAAACAAAGATTGTCAGGTGAGCGCCTCAAGCCCCATGGGGCCTCTTGTTTAAAATATGGGGTAAACTGGATTGTCTCTGTCTATCCCTCCATCCTATTACTGTTTCAGGGGTTGATTTAATTTTTAAAAATTGAATAGCAGTTTTCTAACTTGGATAAATTTGGATTAGCATTTCATATTATTTGCCTGATTTTTCATGTGAAATTAGTTTGCTATAGTTGAAAATTGATTCGAAAACTGCTGTGCGAATCCAGTTAAATTGAGCCCTGGACTGTTCAGGTCATAACCTGATGATACAGGTGTTCAGTATCATGACCTCTTTCAGAAACATAAGCTGTTTTGCTGTCCGCTTGTTTTTTCCATGATTTGGGGCCTTAGGGCCATTTTTTTTGTCTGTTTGCCTTGTATCTCAAGTTTGGGTTGTCAGATCTTAATGAAATTTGGCAGGAAGATTGCTTATGGGAAAGGCTTTCAATGATGTTTCTTAAATTTCACCGTGACCGTCTGAGCGATCAATTCGGACTCCCACATTGTGTCCTTGGGCAAGTCACTTAACCCTAATTGTCCACATGGGGGCCTGATGATGCCATGTACAAGGCGTACTGCACGTCGATGGTACACATGTCTTCAACCAATCTAACCTTGCCTGTGCTGCAGTGTGGAGTTACGATGTTTGGGGAGCTGGCAGCTGCTCGTCGTTGCTCGGTGGTTCTCTCCGGGTACTCTGGCTTCCTCCACCCGTGAAACTCACGGTCACGGGTAGCCATTCTGCAAAAGTATATGACCTTAAACACCGATGAATAATAAATAAATACATTTCACTTTGTAGAGTTATCCCCCTTTTTCAACTTACAAAAAGTTAAGAATTTGCTCATCCGATGTCTGTTGAGGTCATATCTTGAACGCTAGTGCTTGGATATTGATGACATTTCATACATGTTTTCAGTTATGTTGAGCTCTTACTGAAACATATGCTGTTTTGCTGTCCATGTATTTTTTACCCATGATTTATGACCCTAAGACAGTACTCTACAAAATAGCAAATTTTTGTCTGTTCAACTTGTTTTAAAATGGTTTGTTTGTGGGTGAATTTGTTGGACATCTTCTGCCACTGGATGGTCCGATTATCAGCAAACCTAGCCTATGGATGCATGTAGACATTACAATTGTAACTGAGGGATTGGCTTTCATGTCCCTGCAGTAGAACAAAGAAAATACATGCAAATCACCTCCCAACATGTGGCATTATGAGGATGATCTGATTGTCTCTAGAATTCTGTAACAGGTGTTTGTGGCCTTAACAAGTACCTGGGGGGTGGGGGGCGGGGGGGGGGGGGGGGGGGGTAGGGGAAGTTCTTGCGGTAAAACAAAGAAAATAGTTTCACACACCTCATGTCGATGGTCTGATTGACACAAACTATTGATAACAGGTGTACGTGGATTTCACAATTTCTACTTAGTTGGATTTTTCCATGCTGTAAAACAAAGACAATACACCCCTCGTGTGTGTATGCCTAGTGTTGATATGTCCACCTTAGCATTTTGAGAGGGGAGGGGGTGCATATGCTTGCTCTTCTTAAAATTACCTGACTCTATAGTGTTACTTTGGGGTTTTTCTGTGGTTTCAAAATGGGTTTGTGAAGATTTAAATGATTTTTTGCAAATAAAACCTTTTTCCCTTTGAGATTGGTGGCTGGGTCGGTCCATTGGGTGAGAGATATTGTCCATCTGATTCTGACACAGCCTTATCCCTCAACTTGACACCAGTGGGGGTATGTCATCACCTCTGGGGCAATCTCTTGTTTTTTCAGATAGAAAACAATAAGTCAATAATTAACAATTTTCTTTCATGTAAATGCACCATAAGTTAGGTACATGTGTAGTATGGCCGCTGTGGACTGGTAACTTTCCACGAGTGGGCAATATTTCCGTGTAGATTTCAAACACTAATTATTGGAATGATCATCAAAAATTTAATTAACTGTTTACAACCCGGTGTTTCATTAATTAAAATTTTGCTGATGATGATTTCTATTACCTGGCAAATGCATGCATGGACGTCACTGACTGCGCATCGATTAGGGCTGTCATGATTAATCGATTAATCAATTGTTGATCGGTCACGGTGAAATTGATTAGTATTTATCGTTGTCGAATAATCGGTAAATTATATCCCGTTTTAGACGTTTAATAATTAAAAGAAAATATGTTGAAAAAACTATTGTTTCTAAAGGTAAAGAGTTAAGAACTTCGATGTTAAACCCCAAGAAGCTATTGGAAGCATTTGTCTTTCAGGTACATTCATCAAAGCTTTGATGTTCTGAACTTTTGAACCGTCAGTGTAATAATCAAGACCGGTCGGCAGTTGCGAAGTTCGCAACTGACGACCGGTCTTGATTATTACACTGATGGTTCAAAAGTTCAGAACATCAAAGCTGTGAATGTAACTAAAAGAGGATCGTCTTCGTTGTTTACTTGAGGTAGGTCAACTGACTTCAACTTCATTTTTATCGACTTTAAAGAGAAGGAGATGGGGGTCATCTAGGTACGATCAATCGATTATTTGCGACAATTAATCGATTCCTAAATTAAAAAATCGTGACAGCCCTAGCATGGATTACAACCAGTCCACGGTGGCTGTACAGTAAATTTGACATTAATCTTATGATCATAGTGAGCAAAGGTTTCACTGACAGTTTCATTTGAACCCTTTACTTGACACGAAAAGCAGACAACACTTGCAAACAAAATCCTAAAATCACTAAATATTTTCATTTTTTGCATCAAAAACATGGCTAATGACCCATCATTGGAACGAGCTCAATGAGCTCGTTCCAATGAGAGGTCATAAGCTGTGCTTTTTAGACACAAAAAGGAAAAAAAATAATGAAAATTGGATGGTAATTTTATATATAGTGCTATTTGGGTCATTATGTTGGGTAAAGAGCTAAGTTCAAATTTAAGTAATTTTTTGTTATTAGTATCTCACCTTCACAAAGTCGAGCTGAGCTAATCCCATTGCTCTCCCTCCATCATCCGTCAACACCATGTTCTGGTCTTCTCCAAAAGGACTGGGCCAATTCAAGTGAAAGTTTGTGTGAGTGATGGTCCCAAAAGGGCATTGCATTTTTGTTCAACTCAACATGCCCAGCCCCATAGGGAGGGGGTGGGGGAAAATGCTCCAAAATATTTTTAAAATCTTCTCATGAACCAGTACATGTAGGTACAATGACTTGATATTTGTTATGGAGCTTCCTTTTGAGGTGTAGATTCAAGTTTGTTCAAACGAAATTTGTGAAGCAATATTTGGCTTTGTAATGGCAGGGGTGAGATTTTTGGCCCTGCCCAAAATTTCTATTTTTGGAACGGACGGTCCGTTTTGAACCAAATATGGTATGTGTTATTATTGGATCAAAAGCACTTGACATGTGCAAAAAAAAAAAATTCTCACATCTCCATGGGAACCCCAGGAGCTAAAAATAGAAATATTTTCAAACTCCCATATTTCCCAAACCACACGGAACGGAGAACTGTTATTTGTTATGATGCATCCTTTGGACATGTAGAATTGAATGATAACAAAAAATTGCCATCGGTTATGTTAGGGTGTTCTGTAGAGGACAACAAAAAAATGCTGAGTCAGCATATTTGCAAAAATTTTAAAAAATCTTTTCTCCAGAACCAATGGTCAGAATCTTTTGATATTCGGTACACACCATCCAGCCCAAATTTTAACTTAGTTCAACATGGGCGATAATTTTTAAAAATCCTCTTCTTCAGATCCACCAGTCAGAATGCTTTCATATTTGGTATACAACATCTCTAGGGAGGTCAGATTCAAACTTGTTCAATTTGAGTGCCTGGGCTAATATTTGGGCTCCATATGGGAACCTGAAGTTTAACTTAGTACAATATGAGGAACTTCTTCAAAAATCTTCTTCAGATTCACTTGTCAGAATCCTTTCATATTTGGTTTGCAACATCTCTAGGGGAGTCAGATTCAAGTTTGTTCAAATTGTTTCCCTGGGTTAATATTGGGGCTCCCTATGGTAGCCTGAATTTTAACATTGTGCAGTATGAGGAAATTTCTCAAAAAATCATCTTAATCAGATCCACTAGTCAGAATGCTTTCATATTTGGTATACAACATCTCTAGGGGGTTCAGATTCAAATTTTTTTCAAATCGAGTCTGCAGGTTAATATTTGGGCTTGCTATGGTAGCCCAAATTTTAACTTAATGCAATATGAAGAAATTTCTTTAAATATTTTCTTCTTCAGATCCAACAGTCAGAATGCTTTCATATTTGGTATACAACATCTCTAGGGAGGTCAGATTCTACTTTGTTCAAATTGAGAGCCTGGGTTAATATTTGGGCTCCCTATGGGAGCCAGAATTGGCCATGTACCTGAAGAATTAGACATTTTGTATTCAGTACCCTCTAGAGGTGTGTACATGTAACTAAGATTAATCCACATAGGTTGTATGAAAGAGCTTCATAGGGGAGCTCCACATTTTACATTATGATCAACTGAAGAAAAGGAATGATGCTGGGACTATTCTTGTCACTCCTGAGGGTTCTCAAGGATTGACAGGGTATCCTATGAAGATGGAATGCTTAATGTAGACTCATTCTTGGACTCTTTATATCGTGTTCTGTTCAAGGTGAGTGCTTCAGGCCCCCTGGGGCCTTTTATTTAATTTATTTTTTACCTTTTTTTCTTCAGAAAGTGGCTCCAGATGGAACTCCCACAGTGTCAGCACATCCTGCCCGTTTTTCTCCAGAAGACAAGTATTCAAGACATCGAGTGATTATCAAGAAGAGATTTGGAGTTCTTCTCACCCAGCAACCAAAGCCAGTGTACTAATGTGGTGTTGAGAGAATATTTTGACAAAAAAAACCCTGTCTTGGCCTCTGTGTGAGACATCAAAAAAGTGAATCTTGCTGCAATGGTTTCACTTTGCTAGGAGAGTTTTTCAGGATTACTCATTTTGTTTTATACATGTAGCTTCACACCGGGATTGATGACATTGAAATTATAGTTACTCAGCAGTAAGATGATGTACAAAGAAAAAGGATTGGGTTTCAGGAAAAATGCCTTGGATTATCCCAAAGCACAACTTGACGGATGTTTAATGAGACTCTTTGTTGACAAGAGGTTTGAGAGCTCTTGAAAAGGATAAACATGTACTTTTACAACTGTTTTTTTTATCATATAACAGGGAAAATCTGATTTTGTTCACTCATCAATAAATCAGGAAAAATTTACAAATTTTTCAATTTCTAAATCATAATTAATTATACAGTACTTCCATTATATATTCAGGGTTTAACCCCTTACATGTACATTCTGCTGGCGGGTATTCCTGTCCAGGACACAAATTTTTTTGCTACTGAAGTAAGTATATTTTTGGCACATTTAATCAAATTTCTCTCCTGTAAATTGAATGCTCTTTTTTGACCAGTGATTCTTCATCTAACTTTAGATGAATTTTTCATCAAAACTAGTCATGGCTGCTTCACAGCAGCCACGACTAGATTTGATGGAAAAGATTTTGGAGTACTTACATGTAGCAGAGTTAACCCTTCACCCAACACACAGGATATCAAAATTTATTATTTTCAATATTATAGGAATAAGCTTTAAAAATGTTTTTCGTCAGAACCACAAGTCAGAATCTTTTAATATTTGGTATACATCATTGTTACCAGGGTCAGTTTGTTTGAATCAAGTCCCGCAGTTAATATTTGGGCTTCCTATGTGGGCCCGAATTTTAACTTGGTGCATTATGGGGAATAATCTTTAAAATTCTTCTTTGGATCCACCAGTCAGAATCTTTGGATATTTGGGATTCAACATCTGTAGGGTGTCAGATTCAAGTTTGTTCAAGCCAGTCCTTGGGTTAATATTTGGGCTCCCTATGGGAGCCCAAATTTTATCTTTTTGCAATATGAGGAAATTTCTTATCGACCTACATATACCTTACAATTGTTTACTACAGGCTTGCACTACAGTGGAAGACCCTAACTCGGATCAAATACTCTCTATTTTAATCTTTCCCAAGAGATTTGGGAAAGAAAAGTGGTGTAAAAACACCACGAAAAAATAAGCCAAAACTGGATCGAGCGCCATCGGCGCACACCCAGTAGGGGATGCTCTTCTCTTAGTACAATTCCACGACTTCCGTTAACCAGTGTGCAAGCAGTCATCAAACCATTCTTTTTTTGTCCGCGAAACGTGGAGGAAGTGTCGCCGTTTTGCATTACGAAACAATGATAATTCAACTTGTTTTCCTGTGACTAGAATTATGGATCTGAAGATCGTATAATAACAGGACTGTGTTTTATATATTCACGTTAATATTTTCAACTACATTTTCATTGAATTTTATTTATACATGTATATTCCGATTTCGCGTATGATTGTCGACATCGTTTCAACGTGGTTCGGACAGAAAATGTTTCGGTTGATAAATTTTAATATTATTATTGGAGTTAGGTGTCAATGAGAGACTGTATGGACAGGATTTCTTCACTCTGTTGAGGGCTGAATTTCTGTTTTTTTAGGTCCCTGTTGGCCGTCTGGGTTCTGTTGTGTACCCACGGTTCTTTTTTTCTGCCACCTTTCTCTCGTAGTTCGGGGTGTTCTACTTTCTGTATCTGTTGAGTTCACCTTTTTCTTCTACTGCTCTCACCTCTGATATGTCCAGTTCGGTTGCCTTTTTCCCTCGCTTTTGGTGCGTTCTCGTGGCTGTTCCTCCTGCACCTGTGGGGGGGGGACCTGTCGTTTCAGGGCCTACCAACACGACCCTGGCTGGTGAGAGTTATACCCCCTCCGCGGGGTATGTGCAGCTTTTACCGTGGTGGATACTGCGGGAGCTGTTGGATGTCTGGTGAAGAGATGCCTGGTTCTGGGACTATGCGCCCTCTCCAGTCGACATCTGAGGCTGTCACTAGGGCTGTGAGTCCTCCTTTGGAGGCCGAGCTAGGTTGCTCTCTCCCCTTTTCCGCCAGTTTCAACAGCTCCCGTCGTATCTGCTGCTACTGCTGTTCTGTCTACAATGTCATAGGTCACCGTTTTAGCCGGCCTCGACTTATCCCTGCAGGGGTCTGCAGTGATGCCTGTAGTGTGGATGTGGGGTATCGGCCTCAGCCTTCCCTGACTTCAACTCGGCAAAGTCGGAAGTGGCTGCGACCGAACCCCCTGCTGTGTTCTCTCAGCCGTTGAGCACAGCCGTTTACCCCTGCAGGGGTCTGCAGAGGTTTCTGGTAGTGTATAGTGTAGTCGTGGGGTATCGGCCTCAGCCTTCACTGACTTTAACTCGGCGAAGTCGGAAGTGGCTGCCGACCGAACCCCCTGTTGTGTCCTCTCCGCCTTTGAGCACAGCAGTTTTATCCCTGCAGGGATCTGCAGAGATGGAGGGGCATGGGGCACGGTACATGTACGAAGGACAGAGAGGCCAAGTGATTGGCTTGGCAAGTTATTTAATGAATCGCTCAATACAGTGTGATGATTCACAGTGAATCAAGTGATTCATTAAATAACTTGCTAGTAACCTGACAAGTTCATGAGATGTCAGCACGGAACCTATGAAGTTACTATATGATTAAATGCTGGGAAATCGGGTCAGTTTGTGACTATTTTCAGTGTTCTATGCATATACCGAATACTGTACCAAAACCAAGGTATTTACCGAAAAATAACGATATCGAACCTGAAATTTCAATACCGCACAGCTCTACAGGCATTCATATATTCCTCTGGCTCGCCCTATAGGGCACATTTGTGATCAAATCGGTTTGAAACCTGATATGCTTGTTTGGGGTTATCTCTCAATCGGAGCTATTGATATCTGTCGTTTTCTGTCAAAAAAATGTTGCCCCTGGCAACGACCTTCAATGAACTTATGTTATGCATCAATATTTCCCTTTGGCACACCCTGCAGGGCACATTTTTGATCGGATCACTTTGGATCTTGGTGTTTGTGTTTGGGGTGTCCTCTAGATGGGAGCTGTCAATTTTCTTCCGTTCCCGTCAAAAAGTGTTGCAGCTGGCAACGACCTTTGAACTTAGTTTAGTCAGATCACAATATTTCCCTTTGGCACACCCTACAGGGAACATTTATGATTGGGTTGCATTGAAACCTACATGTAGTATGCTTGTTTTGGGGCGACCTGCAGATGGGAGCTATCGATTTTCTTGGATATCCATCCAAAAATGTTGCCACTGACAATGAACTTTGAACTTAGTTTAGTCAGGCATCACTATAATCCTGTGGCATGCTGTACAGGGCACATTTATGATCAGATTGCTTTGAAACTAGGTATGATTGCTTGGGGTTACCTCTACATTGGTGCTATTGATTTTCTTCAATTTCCGTAAAAAATTGTTGCCGCTGGCAATGGTCTTCTATGAACCTAGTGCAGTTATGCATCAATATTTCCCTTTGGCGCACCTGCTGTGCGCATTTATGATCAGATCACTTTTAAACTTGATGTGCCTGTTTGGGGTGACCTTTAAATGGGAACTATCAATTTTCTTCCATTTCTGTCCAAAAATGTTGCAGCTGGCAACGACCAACGAACTTAGTTTAGTCAGACCTCAGTATTTCACTTTGGCCCACCCTACAGGGAACATTTATGATTGGATTGCATTGAAACATGGTATGCATGTTTGGGCTGAACTCCGGATGGGTGCTATCGATTTTCTTTGATTTCCGTCAAAATTTTTTGCACTGGCAATGACCTTTGAACTTAGTTTAGTCAGGCCTCAATATTTCCCTTTGGCACACCCAGCATGGCGCATTTACGATTGGATTGCTCGGAAACTTGTTGTGCTTGTTTGGGGTGACATCTATATGGGAGCTATCGAGTTTCTTCCATTTGTGTTGAAAATTGTTGCCACTGGCAATGACCTTTGAACTTAGTTTAGTTAGGCCTCAATATTTCCCTTTGGCACTCCCTACAGGGCACATTTATGATTGGATCACTTTGAACTTGATATGCATCTTTGGGGTGACCTCTAGATGGGAGCTATTGATTTTCTTCCTTGTCCATCAAAAAATGTTGCCATTGACAACAACCTTTGAACTTGGTTTAGTTAGACATCAATATTTCCCTTTGACACACCCTACCCAGGCCTTTATATTACCCCAAATTCAAGGTGGTAAAGGCTGTGCCCAAGTTAGGAGATGGGTACCAATAGCTTGTTGTAACATACTAAAATAAAGATATTTAGTCTATGTGAAACACAGACTATTGTTTTTGTATGGTTTCTTTTTGTTTTTCTTTTTTTTCTCTTTTTTTTCTTCTTCTTCTTCTTCTTCTTCTTCTTCTTCTCTTCTTCTTCTTCTTCATGTCTTTTAAGCACTTCCTTGTTCACACGATAACTCGAAAATGAATTGTCCTATCTCATTGATTTTTGGCATACTGGTAGATAGTCATAACTTCTCGGCATCCTATGTTTTTCAGGTCACTAGAGCCCTTGAGTATGGCCCAGTCGGCCACAGGGTTTTCACAGCCTCCAATTTCCTGACACAGTAAATTATTGCCAGGCAATGCTATGTTATGTTATTCACACTGGAGACAGTGTAAACATCAGTGGAGTTCGCTGTCAAACATTAAATGTAATCTTGTTATTATAATCAGATATAAGTTCCTCCATCTGAGTTGGAAGAAACCCTTTGCTTTGCACGGAAATAAAGTATAAATTATTTAGTTAAATGCTTTTAACCCTCTCAAAACTTCAGTGTGGCTTCCAAAGATTTTATTTCAATGAGAATAATATTAACCCTTTCCAACAGGGGTGTAGGAAGCTTATAATATTGAGGGGTATTGTAAAGAAACAAGGGCTTGTAGGGGACAGCACAGCTGCCTTTGACGGCCTGCTCTTTGTAGCTGAGTCCGGGAGAGAGTGCGAGAGGGATATACCCCCTCCCGCTGGTGGGGGTCCGGGAAAATTTGTGAAATATGAATTACTGAGAGCTCATTTCCTTGCTTCTCAAGTGAAAAAATTAAGGTATTGTCACTGTTAATTTTTGGTGTTTATAGGAGGATGTATGTCAGAGAGGAAGATGTTAACCTGTTGAGTGTCAAATCAGTCAGTGACATCGGCTACCAAATTTTTGGGAGGGGGGGGGGGGGGGGGTAAAGATTCCTTGATCAAACCCCTTTAATACTGTGCACATGTTTTTTGTGGTTTCTTGGAAAATTAGTCTGTGTGAAACACACATACTATTGTTTTTGCACAGTTTCTTTTTCTTTCTTTTTTCTTCTTCTTCTTCCTATTCTTCTTCTGTCTTCTTTCTGTCTTCTCATCACTTTTTTGTCCGCAAGATAACTCGAAAATGAATTGCCCTATCTCTGTGATTTTTGGCATACTGATAGGCAGTCAGAAGTTCTCGGCCACTTATGTTTTGCAGATTCCTGGGGCATTAGTGGTGTCCGACTGTCCGTGGGGGGTGTTTTGAAAGTGGGTCACGCCCATATCTCAGGCGTGGTATGACATATTGACCTGGGACCAACATCAAACGAGTCGACACTTGATGGAGATTCAAAATATGGGTCAAGGTCACGGAGGTCACCTAGGGGTCATTGAGTGCATTTTTCATAATTGCTGGAAATCACATTTTTTTGACCCCCTAAAGCATTCCTGACAAACACACATGCATTTTGACGTAAAAAAAATGGGCATGGCCAAAATTTTCGAAAGTGGGCCGCACTCATATCTCATGCGTGGTATGACGTATGGACCTGGGACCAACACCAAATGAGTCGACACTCGACGAAGATTCAAAATATGAGTCAAGGTCCCGGAGGTCACCTAGGGGTCATTGAGTGCATTTTTCAAAATTGCTGGAAATCACATTTTTTGACCTCCTGAAGCATTCCTGACACATGCATTTTGACGTAAAAAAAAGTGGGCGTGGCGAAAATTTTTGAAAGTGGGTCACGCTCATATCTCATGCATGGTATGATGTATGGACCTGGGATCACCACCAAATGAGTCGACACTCGATGGAGATTCAAAATATGGGTCAAGGTCACGGAGATCACCTAGGGGTCATTGAGTGCATTTTTCATAATTGCTGGAAATCACATTTTTTTACCTGAAGCATTCCTGATGTACACACGCATTTTGATATAAAAAAAGTGGGCATGGCCAAAATTTTTGAAAGTGGGTCACGCTCATATCTCATGCATGGTATGATGTATGGTCCTGGGACCAACACCAAATGAGTCAACACTCGATGGAGATTCAAAATATGGGTCAAGGCCACGGAGATCACCTAGGGGTCATTAGGTGCATTTTTCATAATTGCTAGAAATCACATTTTTTGACCCCCTGAAGCAGTCCTGACATACACACATGCATTTTGACGTTTAAAAGTGGGCGTGGCCAAAATTTTTGAAAGTGGGTCATGCTCATATTTCAAGGATGGTATGACACATAGACATGGGGACCAACACCAAATGAGTCAACACTCCATAGAGGTTCACAATATGGACAAGGTGACTGAGGTCGCCCAGGGATAACTGATTGCATTTTAGTATTGCTGGGAATCACATTTTTGGACACCTAATGCATTCTCTTGACAAACCTTTTGAATGCTGTGCACATATATGCCTTTTCTGGTTTCTTAGAAGAATTGATCTGATTCCGTTATGGATATCTGTAAATACTGTTTACGAAAATCCATTCCTAATTTGCTTAAAAATATGTTACTCCCGAAAATAACCCTCCATAAATTCTCTTTCTATATATTTTTTTCCCAATAGATATTTTAACTCTTCTCTTATAAGCTTGAATTCACTGGATGCAGTAAATTCTATTTCTCTAGTATTAACATCATTTTCTATTTCAATGATTTTGTCTGATGAATTCTTTACTATTCTACTGAAATTTGGCACATATGTAGAGCTTCATTAGAAGTTTCTCACCTGGATCATGGCATTTCTGAAGTTTTTCATTTTCTGCCAAAAGCGTGCAAAATGTTGTCACAATGTTATTTTTTGCCACAATTCTCAAACAAGACCCAGGACGATTTGGCTGGAGTTTTCATTATATTTGTGGCATGACTTACTACACCTGACTACATAAGCTGTATTACCCATGTTGCTCCCTTTTGACCTCAAAATTCGAAGCAAAGTGCAATTTTGGAAAAACTCGTCAATTTTCACATGCAATTTCTCAGCTCTGCGGCCACTTTTTTTTCAAAACGTTTCCTATTGAAAGTTTGGGCATTCATCCAAAAATAATTTGGCTGTTATATATTCAATTCAAAGTTTTAACCTTCAACTCGTTTTCGAGCCTTGAAATCGAGTACCCTTAACTCGTTCATAAAAATGTCTCATTTTTAGTTCATTTTTCTTCCATTTACGAATGGTATATCGAAAAATGATTTACATGTTCTTATTCACAATTACCTATCGAGCAAATTTTCTGTTGTACGTTTGGTTGTAAAGTTTTACCATATGCCCATTCTGTTTGCATAAGATAGATGCTGTCCAAAAAACTCACACTTTTTTCAGAATTTGGTACGATTTAAGTGACAATTTACTCCATTCCTAATCGATTGAGTGCTGAATGTTGTCTATGGGTGCATGCGGCTAGAAAAGTATGACAACTTTTGTTTTAAATGTTATTATTAAAAGTTTAATCCTTGGCAGATTTGAGAGTTTCCAAGTGGGTACTGTTGAAATAAATGTTATTTTCGTAAAATCAGTACCTGAATATTGGTAAGCATGCAGTGATCTTTCGGTCCTATATAAAGGTGCAAATAGTCAAAGTTGAACAGTTCATCAGACAGAAATAATGCCAAACTCTGCCGTTGACAGGTAAATAATGAATGGAAATTTCATTGCATTGAAAATAAAGTGGCAACGAACCATTCCCACGGTTTCCATGCGAGGCGTGGTGTTTTCCACGCGGTCAAAACACTCGATTTTATGTCCAAATGTCGGCCAGGCTTCGTAGAACAAGTTCTGAAAATTGCAAGTCGCTGCCTTCAGCGGTCTGGACACAGGAGCGTATGTCTGAAGTGCTATTTTAATGTCTTATATGCAAATTCTCATTAATATTTTCCCACCAAAAACCTACTCACTGCCGTTTTCTTTTCACTTTTAACTTCCGATGATTCTCATAGGTTTCAAGGTTGCGATGGGATCCCTGGGTGCTGTTCTTAAAGAAACTACTTTGATTTACAGCCATCTCTCTGTCAGTCACGCTTTGTTGTAACTTTTAAGTGGACCTACCCCAGAGAGGGGGGCACCACGAGAGACTCTGCCTTTCCCGCCCTCTTCTTTCGCTCCGACTTGAAAAAGACAAAATTCAGAAAATTACCTCCTCTCTTCAAAAACGCTACATGTCTGCGAATTCTCCGCGGATTTCCACGAAATTTTCACTCGGCATTCACGAATAGTTGCTCCATCGGATGCCAGGAAAGGCGGCACGAATTGTGCATTTCCTCAAGTCCAATTCGAAAAGAGCGTATGCGCGTGAGGCTTCCACGGGCAACGCGCTCGGTTGTTGGATTTTTGAGGGACAGGTCGAGTTGGGCAGAGCTTCTAGAACAAACGTTGAAAATTTCGAGTCGCTACTCCAAAAACTCTCTCCACAATCTACTGTACATGGAACGGAGTGTATACTTTTTATGACCTGCCGGCAGTCATAACCACCCTTCTAGTTTTATATCATGTTATTAATAAACGTTTAACCCTTGGCAGATTTGAGACTTCTCTTATGGGTACATCCACGGTGTTTTCACCCGGTCACAGGACTCAAGAAAGATACTAAACTGTCGATCGGGGATAGTAGAATACATTCTCAGAATTTCAAGTGGCTGCCTTGGACGGTCTGGTTACAATTGGCGTATGTCCTTGTTATGCCCACAACGAATAGTCAGGGGGCATATTGTTTTACCTCTGTCTTTCCCTCTATCTTTCTGCATATAGGGTATATTGTTTGTCCGTCTAACCTCTCTTATTAGCTCATCTTGACAAAGTCAAGCTGAGCTAATCTCATCGCTCTTCGTCATTGTCAGCCGTGCGTCAACACCATTTTTTTGGTCTTCTCCTCCAAAGCCACTGGGCCAATTCAAGTGAAAGTTTGTGTGAGTGATGATTCCAAAGGGGCATTGCATTTTTGTTCCACTCAACATGCCCAGTCCCATAGGAAGGGAATGGGGAAAATGCTCCAAAATATTTTTAAAATCTCAAGAACCAGTGTGTATAATAACTTGACATTTGCTATGGAACTTCCTTTTGGGGAGTAGAATCAACTTTTTTCAAACAAAGTTTCATGAAGCAATATTTGGCTTTGTAATGGGAGGGGTAAGATTTTTGACCCCGCCCAAAATTTCTATTTTCTTAACCGATGGTCCAGTATGAACCAAATTTGGTATGTGGTATTATTGGGTCCTAAATACTTGACCCATGCAAAAAAAAATAATAATTCCCGCATCCCCATGGGAACCCTGGGAGCTAAAAATAGAAATATTTTCAAACGCCCATATTTCCCAAACAACACGGAACAGAGAGCTGTTATTTGGTATGAAGTATCCTTGGGACCAGTAGAAGTGAATGGTTCAAAATTGCCATCAGTTATGTTAGGGTGTTCTGAAATGGGCATCGAAAAAGTATTTGCAAAAATTTAAAAAAATCTTTTTCTCCGGAACCAATCATCAGAATCTTTTGATATTTGGTATACCACATTCATAGGGGAGTCAGATGCAAGTTTGTTGAAATAAAAAAGCTCATTGGTTCATATTTGGGCTCACTATAGGAGCCCAAATTTTTAACATTGGGTTATATGGGGAATATTCTTTAAAAATCTTCTTCAGAACCACCAGTCAGAATCTCTTAATGTTTGGTATGCATCATTCTTACGAGGGTTAGATTCAAGATTGTTCAAACCAAGTCCCTAGGTTGATATTTGGGCTTCCTACAGAAGCCCAAATTTTAACTTTGTTCAATATGGGGAGGGGGCAGGGGGGGGGGGGGGGTTAATTTAAAAAAAAATCTTCTTCAGATCCACCAGTCAGAATGCTTTCATATTTGGTATGCAACATGGGGGTCAGATTCAACTTTGTTCAAATCAGATCCCAAGGTATATTTTTGGGCTCGCTATGGTAGCCCAATTTTTTACTTAGTGCAATATGAGGAAATTTCTTTAAAAATCTTCTTCTTCAGATCCACCAGTCGGAATGCTTTCATATTTGGTATACAACATCTCTTGTAGGGGGAGGGGGGGGGGGGGGCAGATTCCAGTTTGTTCAATTCGAGTGCCTGGTTTAATATTTGGGCCCCATATGGGAACCTGAAATTTAACTTAGTACAATATGAGGGAATTTCTTCAAAAATCTTCTTCTTCAGATCCACTAGTCAGAATGCTTTCTCATATTTGGTATACAACATCTCTAGGAGGGGGGGGGAGAGGGGGGGGGGAGCGTGCGGTGGATTCAAGTTTGTTCAAATCGGATCCATAGGTTATTGTTACGAGGGTCAGATTCAAGATTGTTCAAACCAAGTCCCTAGGTTGATATTTGGGCTTCCTACAGAAGCCCAAATTTTAACTTTGTTCAATATAGGGGGGGGGGGGGGGGGGGAGGCATAATTTTAAAAAAAATCTTCTTCTTCAGATCCACCAGTCAGAATGCTTTCATATTTGGTATGCAACATGGGGGTCAGATTCAAGTTTGTTCAAATCAGATCCCAAGGTATATATTTGGGCTCGCTATGGTAGCCCAATTTTTTACTTAGTGCAATATGAGGAAATTTCTTTAAAAATCTTCTTCTTCAGATCCTCCAGTCGGAATGCTTTGATATTTGGTATACAGCATCTCTGGGGGGGGGGGGGGGGGGGGGGGGGGGGGGGGGCACATTCCAGTTTGTTCAATTCAAGTGCCTGGTTTAATATTTGGGCTCCATATGGAAACCTGAAATTTAACTTAGTACAATCGGAGGGAATTTCTTCAAAAATCTTCTTCTTCAGATCCACTAGTCAGAATGCTTTCTCATATTTGGTATACAACATCTGTAGGGGGGGATGTCGGATTCCAGTTTGTTCAAATCGGATCCATAGGTTAATATTTGGGCTCGCTATGGTAGCCCAAATTTTAACTTGATGCAATATGAAGAAATTTCTTTAAAATTTCTCTTCTTCAGATCCAACAGTCAGAATGCTTTTATATTTGGTACACAACATCTCTAAGGAAGTCAGATTCAACTGAGTTCAAATCGAGAGCTTGGGTTAATATTTGGGCTCCCTATGGAGCCAGAATTGGCCATTTTGCTGAAGAATTAAAAATGTTGTATTCAGTACCCTCTAGAGGAGTTTAACTAAGATTAATCCACAAAGGTTGCATGAAGGAGCTTCATAGGGGAGCTCTACATTTTACTTTATGATCAACTGAAGAAAAGGCATGATGCCCGTATTATTTTTGTCACTCCTGAGGGACTCAAGAATTGAGAGTGTAGCCTGTGGAGATGGCTTGCTTAATGTACTCATTCTTGGACTCTGTTTAAAGTGTGTTCTGTTCAAGATGAGCGCTTCAGGCCCCGTGAGGCCTCTTGTAATTTTCAAGGTATTACCTTTTTATTTCAGAGGATGTTTCTACATTTTCCAGATGTGTGCATATTGTCAGAATTTTGACTTGCCTCAATATTTTACAAAACTACTGGTTGTTAAACTTAGTCCATTTTAGCTCAACTTTGGCAAAGCCAAATTCGAGGTATTGTCATTGCCTGTCGTCTGTCTGTCCGTCTGTCGTGCCGTACACATGATTCAGGCTAGAGGCCGTATTTATGAAACAAAACTTCTTGGGTACCTTTTTTGTCACTGTGAGACGAGAACAAGTGTTTTTGGGCCCGGTCTGAAATTCAAGATGGCCACTAGTAGCCATTCTGTACAAAATTAGGTGCAATCAGATTTTTTTGGCGCAGAACTCCCATATGAAAGCTCTGATTTGAATAATTTTTGTATGAATGTTTAGTACTATTGAATACATCACATATAACACGTTTTTTTTTTTTCTTGTGTGTAAATTATGCAAATTAGACTAACTTTTGATTTAATTATTGTTACTTTCAGCACTGTAAGTGCAAATACCAATACGGCTCGGGCTAGAGGCCGTATTTATGAATCAATCTTTACAAAACTTCTTGGGTACCTTTGTTATCACCGTGGAACGAGAACGAATGTTTTGGGGTCCGTTCTGAAATTCAAGATGGCTGCTGGCAGCCATTTTGTACAAAATTAGGGGCAATCAGATTTTTGCACAGAACTTCCATATGAAAGCGCTGATTTGAATAATTTTTTGTGTGAATGTTTAGTACCGTGGGATACATCACATATAATACGTTTTTTTTTTCTCGTACATAAATTATGCCAATTAGACTAACTTTGATCTATTTAATGTTACTTTCAGCACTGCAACTGCAAATGCCACTACGGCTCGGGCTAGAGGCTGTATTTATGAACTGATCTTTACGAAACTTCTTGGGTGCCTTTGTTATCACCGTGGGATGAGAACGAATGGTTTTGGGTGCAGTCCGAAATTCAAGATGGCCACCAGCAGCCATTTTGTACTTTAGTTAGTGCATCAGTTCTTTGTACAGAACTTATGTATGAAAGTTCTGATTTGAATAAATTTTCGCATGAATGTTCAGTACCATGGGATACATCACATATAGTACAGGTTTTTTTTCTCGAGCAGAAATTATGCAAATTAGATGAACTTTTGATTTATTCAGTGCTACTAATACACAGTAAGTACACGTGTCAATACGACTCGGGCTAGAGGTTGTATTTATGAACCGATCTTCACAAAACTTCTTGGGTACCTTTGTTATCACCTTGTGACAGGAATGAGTGTATTTGGGTGCCTTTGTTATCACTGTGCTATGTGAACAAATATTTTGGGGTTCAGTCAGACCCACTCTGGGACTCAAAGATTTCTTTTTATCTCCCCCCCCCCTCCCCACTCCGCCCACCCCCCCCGACTAAAGTCAGTGGGCATATGGTGATTGAAGTGTGCATGTGTCCGTCCGTGTGTGTGTCCATGTGTGTGTGTGCCCGAGTTAATAACTCAAAGACTGATAGGGCCACAGTCACCATCTTCATACAATTATAAAGGACCATGGGAGGATGTGCCATCCACCATATCCAGGGTTTGTCTAGTTATTATTAAGTAGTTTTTGCTCATACTTCAGGCTTAGTGTGACCTACAGAAATAGTACCTACACCAAATGAGTTGAAACGTGCTGGAGGTTCAAAATGTGGTTCACCTCTATGCGGTCAGGAGAGGTCATTAAATGCATATTTTTTGCGACCTATTAGGAAAGTCATTTTATACCAATTAATGCAGTTCTGAAGATTATACATGTATCTCATCAATCAAATGGCAATGGCAGTAATGTCAATTTCTGATTCCTTGATCGAACCCTATAAATGGTGTGCACATATACCCCTTTTTGGGATTCTTAGAAAAATTGTTCCGATTCCTGTATGTATATTTTCTCCATGAAAGAATTTCACAAAAAGCAGTTAGGGAGTAAGCTGTGACTGTCACATACAATAACATGATCTGTTTATTTAATCTCATTGTACAGAATTAATTCCCAAAGCAAGTTGATATAAAAACAAACAACTTGATCATGAAGAATTTCAGTGTACATGTCATTGTACAACTACACTGGAGATTTGTTATTGAAACCTATCACAATACTGTCAGTATGCCGTTAAAAGATGCAATACTGACATAGTTGACTGTACTGTTAACTGTGTTAATGCTATGACTGTGTAAAATTAATTTATTAGAGAAGTTCTAGTTTTATGTATGCCTTGTTTAGGTCACTAGATGCCCTTTTAAGAGTAGGCCTTCAAATGAGCTCTTGGGGTTTTTAAGGTTTTTATTACAATATCTCCGATATAGAGTCTATGCACCCTTTGTCAGCACGTTCGATTTGAATGACAGATGTGAAGTTGCTGGAGCCATTATTTCAAAGTGGGTTGCGCTCATTCTTCAATGTAGATGTAGACATGGGACTACACCGACTGAGTTAAAAATTGCTGGAGATTCAATATATGGTCCACCGGAATGGGGTCATCACATGCATATTATTAAGAATATCTGGGAAATGCATTTACACCTCAATGTATTTCTAAAGTTTATGAATGTATTTCATCACTCAAATTAGTGGGCAGAGCCAAAAGTTTTCATTTCTGATTCGTGTATCGAACCCTTTGAATGCTGGTCACATATTTGCCTTTTCTGGTTTCTCATAAAAATTGTTCTGATTCCTGTATGAATATCTGTAAATACTGTTAACGAAACCCATTTCTGATTTGTTAAAAAATATTTTACTCCAGAAAATAAGCCTCCATAAATTCTCTTTCTGTAGAGTTTATTCCTGATACTTTAACCCTTTTCACACAGACTTGGTTTTACTGGATGCAGTAAATTCTGTTTCTCTAGTTTTAGCTGATTCTTGTATGAATAGCTTTAAATACTATTTACGAAAACATTTTTCTGATTTCTTTAAAAATATTTCACCCCCCAAAATCAACTTCCATAAATTCTCTTTCTATTTTGTTTATTTCTGATGCTTTAACCCCTTTCACACAGACTTGAATTTACAGGATGCTGTAAATTCTGTTTCTCTAGTTTTTAAGATATACTTTTGCATGATGCAAAATAGGTCTTAAAAAGCCCTGTATTATATTCTGTTTGTATGTGTATTTTGACTAATAATATAGTTTCTCATATTTTGGGCATATTTTTCACTTGAATCTGATGTGCTCAAATTAGGTGAATATAAAAGCCTGCCCTATTGGGCACATTTATGATATGATTGCTTTGAAACTTGGTATGCTTGTTTAGGGTGACCTCTAGATGGAAACTATCGATTTTCTAACATTTGCCTCAAAAACATGGTTGCTGGCAACAACCTTCAAACTTTTAACTTAATTTAGCCAGGCATCAATCAATATATTCCTCTGACATGCCCCACCCTACATGGCACATTTATGATCAGATCACTTTGAAACTTGGTATGTGTGTTCAGGGTGACCTCTAGATGTGAGCTATTGATTTTTTTCTGTTTCATAAAAATTATTGTCATTACCACCAGCCTTGAACTTAGTGCTTTTGTGCAGCAACTAATCCCACAAATACAATAAATTCAAAGACTGTTGCTCCCAGCAACAGTTTTTGTTGGAAATGAAAAGAAAATCTAAAGCTCCTATCTTTGTCACTCTGAATAAGCATACAAAGTTTCAAAACAAACCAATAATGAATCCGCCCTCTGAGCCATGCCAAAGGAAGATGTTAATGCACTAAGTTTGAAGGTCATTACTTGTGGCAATTACTTTTTTTTTCTTTTTAATAGAAATTCATAAATGTACCCTGCAGAGAGCGCAAAAGCATCAACATTCTTCTTTGACATGGCCTACAAGGCACATTTATTGTAGGATTGTTTTTGAACTTAGTGTGCTCATTAGGCGAGACCTCTAGACAAAAGCTATTGATTAGCATTTATTTCTGTGAACAAAGGTTATCGTTTACGATAACCTCTGAACTTACTGCATTTCTATATCAGCATTCTTCCTTTAGCCAGCCTTACAGTTTGCATTTATAAATGCATGGATTGCTCTGATGTTGTGCACACACAATGCTGTTATGTTGAAAACCTTTAGTGCAGTCTACAGGCCATCATATTTATGAAGGGATTTCATTGTAACTTGGTAGGATGACTTCATATAATGTCTAGATGAGAACGTCCCCTTTTGGTCATGATCGGTCAACCATGACTACCTCGAGAGCCTGAAACCAAAAAAACTTTCGCACAGTCTACAGGTCATATTTATGAAGGTATTGGGGGCGCAGTGGCATTGCAGTAACCGGTTCTCGTCAGATCACCAAAGTTAAGCAACGTCGAGCCTGGTTAGTCCTTGGATGGGTGACCGTGTGAGCAATCTCTCGCATTGTGTCCTTGGGCAAGGCACTTAACCCCGATTGTCCACATGGGGGCACGATGACGCCGTGTACCTTGGCATACTGCCCGTCAATGGTGTGCTTATCTTCAATCAATCTAACCCTGCCTGTGCTGCAGTGCAGAGTTATGATGTTGGGGAGCTGGCAGCTGGTTCGCTCCGGGTACTCCGGCTTCCTCCACCCCTAAAACTGTCACGGTCATGATTAGCCATTGTGCATAAGTATGTGACCTTAATCACCAATAAATAAATAAATTATGAAGGTATTTCATTGTAACTTGGTAGGATGACTCTGTATAATGTCTAGATGAGCAGAGAATGCCCCCTTTTCATTGCAATCATTGCGATCCGCCAACTGTGATGGCTGCGAGAACCCGAAAATCTATAGCACAGTCTGCAGGTCATACTTTTGAAGGGATTTCATTGTAACTTGGTAGGATGACTCCTTATAATGTCTAGATGGGGACTTTCCCTTTTGATAGCAATTGGTCAACCCTGATGGCTATGCGGGCTGAAGCCCGAAAGCCTTTAACACACTATTTATTATTTTATTTATTTATTGTAACTTGGTAGGATGACTCTGTATAATGTCAAGATGAGAACGTCCTATTTGATTGGTCAACCGTGACAGCTCCATAAGCACGTGATCTAGATTTGTTTTGCACAGTCTACAGTTCATATTTATGAAGCAATTTCATTGTAACTTGGAAGGATAACTTGGTATGATGTCTTGATGTGACTGTGGTATTTTGGTCATGATCGATCAGCCGTTATCGCTGCCTGGTCACTTTCAAGACCTAGATTCCTTTAGCACTGCTTACAAGTTGTTTTTATGAAGGGATTTCATTGTAACTTGGTAGGATGACTTGGTATGATATTTAGATGAGACTCGCCTATTTTGGTCATGATCGGTCAACTGTGACTGCCGAACCGTCACGTGAATGAGTTTCCTTTAGCAAAGTCTGCGAGTTTTATTTGTGAAGGGATTTCATTGTAACTTGGTAGGATGATTCGTTTTGGAATGATTTTACTGTGGCTTGGTAATATTAGTTGACATTTGGGAGCTATCAATTTTTAGCTCAACTTTGGCGAAGCCAAATTTGAGCTTATGCCATGGCCAGTCGTCTGTCTGTCCGTCAACAATTCAATTCGGCTCGGGCTAGAGGCCGTATTTATGAACCGATCTTTACGAAACTTCTTGGGTACCTTTGTTATGACCGTGGGACGAGAAGGAGCGTTTTTGGGTCCGATCCGAAATTCAAGTTGGCCACTGGCGGCCATTTTGTACAGACTTAGGTGAAATCAGATTTTTGCGCAGAACTTCCATATGAAAGCGCTGATTTGAATAATTTTTTGTATGAATGTTTAGTACCATGGGATACATCACATATAATACGGGTTTTTTTCTCGTACGTAAATTATGCAAATTAGACTAACTTTGATGTATTTAGTGTTTCTTTCAGCACTGTAAGTGTAAATGCCAATACGGCTCGGGTTAGAGGCCGTATTTATAAACCGATCTTTACGAAACTTATTGGGTACCTTTGGTATCACCGTGGGACGAGAACGAGTGTTTTTGGGTGCGGTCCGATATTCAAGATGGCCGATGGCAGCCATTTTGTACAAAATTAGGTGCAATCAGATTTTTGCACAGAACTTCCATTTGAAAGCGCTGATTTGAAAAAAATTTTTGTGTGAATGTTTAGTACCATGGGGTACATCACATATAATACAGGTTTTTTTCTCGTGCAGAAATTATGCAAATTAGATGAACTTTGATTTTTTTAGTGCTACTTGCACACAGTAAGTACACATGTCAATACGGCTAGGGCTAGAGGCTGTATTTATCAACCGATCTTCACGAAACTTCTTGGGTACCTCTGTTATCACCTTGGGACAAGAACAAGTGTTTCTGAGTGCGGTACAAAATTCAAGATGGCTGCCAGTGGCCATTTTGTACCGAAATTAGGTCTAATCAGTTTTTTGTACACAACTTCTATACGGCTCAGGCTAGAGGCCTTATTTATGAACCGATCTTTACGAAACTTCTTGGGTACCTTTGTTACCACCGTGGGATGAGAACAGGTGTTTTTGGGTGTGGTCCGAAATTCAAGATGTCCACCAGCAGCCATTTTGTACCAAAATTAGTGCAATCAGTCTTTTGTACAGAACTTCTGTATGAAAGTTCTGATTTGAATAAATTTTTGTATGAATGTTTAGTAAAATGGAATACATCACATACAGTACAGGTTTTTTTCTCATGCAGAAATTATGCAAATTAGATGAATTTTGATTTATTTAGTGCTACTTATACACTGTAAGTGCACGTGTCAATACGGCTCGGGCTAGAGGCTGTATTTATCAACCGAGCTTCACAAAACTTCTTGGGTATCTTTGTTATCACCTTGGGACGAGAACAAGTGTTTCTGAGTGCAGTCCAAAATTCAAGATGGCTGCCAGTGGCCATTTTGTACCAAAATTAGGTCCAATCAGTTTTTTGTCACAACTTCTATACAGCTCGTATTTATGAACTGATCTTCACGAAACTTCTTGGGTACCTTTGTTTTCACCTTGGGACAGGAATGAGTGTGTTTTGGGGTGCCTTTGTTATCACTGTGCTATGAGAATAAATATTTTGGGGTTCAGTCAGACGCACTCTGGGACTCAAAGATTTCTTTTGCAGTTTAGCATCTGACTGTCACCCACCTTTACAATACTTTACCTATACATTTGTTACAGGCTACGGTCAGTATTTATGTACAGACCGTTACAACACTTTATACGTACCTTTGTTATCGGGTCATTACCTAGATGTTTGTCATTGCTGTGTCACATACTATACATGTACATGTCTTGACAAGTTGAGCTACAGTGTCATTGACACTTTCATTTAGATGCATCTGATTCATAGATTTTTTTCAAATTTTTTGAAAAACATGGCCACTAGCATCCATCTTTGATTTGGCAAAAAATTGTCAACCATTCCTTTAGCACCCTATGTGGTGCATCTATCACTCAATCTTTTTCAACTTTCTTATATGGCTTTAGGTTGATTGTCTACATGGGAGATATCATGTTTTTTTAATTTCTTTAAAAAATATGTCTGCCAGTGGCCATCTTAGATTCCTGCAGCACATCCTACAATTATTTGTTTGGTTCAGTCTTCTCTTGTGGTGAAGTTGAGCTGCAGTGTCACTGACACTTTCATTTATAAAGACCAGGATGGTAAAAAATTACTTGTCATGGGATCTACTAAACCAAGCAAATTGTTCTCCTGGACTGTTTTCCATTGTCTTGCTTTACAAACATCCTCTAAATGCAGCATAGTAAATGGTGTGTATTCTCCATAGAACACATTCAACTAGGGCTCTGCAAACCATTTGAGATTCAACTCGATTCGAAACTACCACCAAAATTCGACTCGGCTCAAAACGTTTGACATGGGTTCGAGATTTTCAAACCCATCTGGGATGGGTGGAGGGGATCCTTAACATGAAAATCAGTTATTTCCACACAACAAAAAGCGAATGCAGAGTAGAATAGGGTTATAAGCTCATATCCAAAGCTGGAATAAACTAAATTCAATTTGAATAATGCAACAACTTTGCTTCAGTAGCTCCGGAATGGCTTAGTGGCAACTTGCTTACCTTGTAGTAACACCCTTCACCTTCTTTCCATTAATTCACACTACAGTTTTTTTACTTCACAGGTGTTCACCCTATTACATTTCTCTTGTCAAGTATTGCAACTCATCAATCTCACCTGCTCAGGGAAAGCTACCTGTGTCTCCTTACCTGACCCCTAGAGACCCGTTGAGGAATTTCGCAAGCAAAAAGAACAAAACAGTCTATTACGGTTGTTAATCTGGTTACTAGCTTTGAGTGCTGTATGGTGCATGCTGTATTGATGGGTGAGATTCTCAACATAAAACTGAGCGATTGGTGTAATACATTACTCACAAGAAGCATTTCTTTATAAACGAAGCTGACTTGGTAAACTTGTGTGATTCATTTGTTAATAATACTAACAGTTCAGAACGTGCTTGTTTTACCGGTATCAAGGTTTGGGATTTGGCTCGATTTGATATCATGAAGGTGATTAGGCTCGAGATTCGATTTGAGCTAAAAACCCTGATTCGCAGGGCCCTACATTCAACCCAATCAATGCAAATAAACTTGTTGAACTTATGTTCATTTTTTTTTACAAACTCTCTACCCCAGTGTAGGTTGATTGAGCAAGACATTCTCCATGGATTCTGTCAGAATGCCTTATCAGATGTACAGGGGAAGAGGGGTTTGTAAAAATTCAAATAATTCTCCTCGTGAGAACAGATACTGCTGTTTGAAAACTGAAATAATGTTATACATAATTTGATAATATAACAATTAATAACATGATTTTGGAAGGCACTGCGGTGTATTGATGGCCCAATAGGAATGATTAACAACTGAACATGCCCTGGACTGGCAGATCAGACATACTAAATCAAAATGCTAAATGCCACTTCTGTTTTACCTTCACCTTGTGCTTCCCGAAATGGGGGTTAAGGTATTCCCTGACAAGCATACAATAAAGGTGGCAGTTTCCCCAATGGTGGTGTGGGATAGGGTGCATGGGGAGAGGACAATGTGGGGGTAACCTCCCCAATATGGGTGTACCCCCTGACACCCCATCCCACCTGCTGGCTGCACCCTTGCCCTTCTCAAAGTGAGCTGTAAATTGTCCGAGATACCAGTAATGTCAAAAACGATTGAAACTATATACATGTAAGCAAAAAATGCTAATTAGCATTTTTTGCTTATATAGTTTCACTAATTTTTGATATTGCTGGTATCTCAGACACTTATAATTAATGTGGGGTTAAAGTTGCTTGAGGGGGTAGAGGTACAGGCTGCAAGCCGAGAGGTCCTGGTTTCGAATCCTACCTGCAGAAACCACGTTGTGTCCTTGGGCAAGACACTATTGCCCATGTGGATGCACGGTGACGTGTACTAAAGGCATACTGCACATTGATGCTGCACCTGTCTTCAACCAATGCTAACTCTGCTTGTGTGGAGTTAGTATGTTGGGGAGCTGACAGTTGCTTGCTGGTTTTCTCTGGGTCATCTGGCTTCCTCCACCGTAAAACTGCCGTGGTCATGTTTAACCATTGAGCAGAAATATATGACCTTCAACACCAATAAATAAAGTTGCTGGAGTGGTAGCCAAGCCAGAAATGGCCTGTGTCAGATTTCCATCACTGTACATGTAGGTACATTGTACTAAACGGCCACAAATTATCTTTTCACAGGGTTTAATATAGAGGTAGCTACCAGGGTTTCTTTCAGTACTGGTTCCTCAGCTACAGGGACCTCAAAAGACATGTTGTGCTTGACAAATTGTTAGGCTCCACCTATATTTTGATATCTCTGAAAATATGACATACTTGGCATGAACCTAACAGGTTTTGGTGAAATCTGAAATGTCCCCCCCCCCCCCCCCACCTTCCCCCCAATTTTCATGGATTAACCCCTGATGGTGGTGAACTAGTGCTTGTTTATTGTGGTAGACAAGATCTGCTTTACTGGGAAAATAGTACCTGATAACCATTGCCTGTGGTGGAAATCCTTTAAAGTGTACAGCATATGTATCAAAACAATTTAATAAATGTGATGTTATAATTGTGAAGCAGTCATGATATAGCCATAGATGCTAAAAGTGACCTTACACAAGAATAAATGACTGGAGGCTCACTGATAGAATGTTGCTGTCCGTGTGCATGTATGTATATTACACAGGTTTCGTAATAAATTAGTGATAGCCCCTATCAAATTCAGTGTCATTAGTGAGGTCGCTCTGGCTCAGTGGTTAGAGCATTGGCCTTTAAACTGAACTTTCAATAGTCAGGAACATAGCTAGGAGGTTTTCATGGGGGTGGGGAGGGTGGGGTTAGATCTATGAAAATTCCAACTAGGGATGGATACTTAAAGGGGTGCTCCTTCTCATACCCCCAGTCGGGATGGGGAAATTTTTCAAAATGTTGACTCTGAATGACTGTACCGGTAGGTTTTTGGCCATTCTGAGAATATTTCCAAGCAGTTTCAATGACTGCAGCTAAATATCTTCATAATTTGAGGTTTTAAGACAGCACAAAATGACAATTTATTTTGATACTCTAGTCTGTAAGTAGGCTTAATTACATGAATGTACATGTATGGAGAATGCTCCAAAAATAGTATTCAACCAATAATTTATTAATTAATCTTCTCAGATGAGATATGAGGTCATGCTGAGTCGGTCCTAGGATATCTCTCCCACCCCACCCTGGATATCCCCCCCCCCCCCCCCCCCATCAAAAAATAAATAAATAAAAATAACTTAACCTTTAGTTACTGAATTTTCATCACATCAACATTGAAAACGTTGTTCAAACTCTTGAATACATACATTTATACATTAAATTTTAAGTTCATGCCAAAGTATGATTATCTTCCCCTTCACCCATTCCCATAGCAACCATTCAAAAAAAAAATAAATATGTTTTATTTACACTCTCACCCAAACATAACAAAGTCCAAACAATGGTTGCAAAGCTTAAGGTCGTATGAATGGCTACAGGACTTTGGCAAGGTGTGTGTATGGGGGTGGGGAGGAGAATATCCAGGCCTGGTTACCCCCACCCCCACCCATGTCAAAATATAATTTAGAAAACTTTGACAAATTTTTGAGGTTTTGACAGGATGAGGAGGAAGATGTCCTGGCTGGATATCTTCCCCCTCATCTTGTCAAACTATTCATCAACCGTGAAAACAAATTGTGGAATGCTGTACCGGTGTCACACTCTGGGGAGGGGGGATATCCTAGTATATCTTCCCCCCTCCGCCCTGGATATCTCCCCCCCCCCCACCATGAAAATTTTTTAGCTCATCTTGACAAAGTCAAGCTGAGCTAATCTCATCGCTTCCCATCCGTCGTCCGTCGTCTGTCGTCCGTCGTCTGTCGTCCGTCGTCCGTCAACACCATGTTTTGGTCTTCTCCTCCAAAGCCACTGGGCCAATTCAAGTGAAAGTTTGTGTGAGTGATGGTCCCAAAGGGGCATTTCATTTTTGTTCAACTCGGCATGCCCAGCCCCATAGGGAGGGAGTGGGGGGAAATGCTCCAAAATATTTTAAAAATCTTCTTCTCAAGAACCAGTGTGTACAATGACTTGATATTTGCTATGGAGCTTCCATATGAGGTGTAGAATCAAGTTTGTTCAAACAAAGTTCGTAAAGTAATATTTGGCTTTGTAATAGGAGGGGTAAGATTTTTGGCCCCGCCCAAAATTTCTATTTTCTTAACCGATGGTCCGGTATGAACCAAATTTGGTTTGTGGTAGTATTGGGTCATAAGTACTTGACCCATGCAAAAAAAAAAATTCCCGCATCCCCATGGGAACCCTGGGAGCTAAAAATAGAAATATTTTCAAACGCCCATATTTCCCAAACCCCACGGAACAGAGAGCTTTTATTTGGTATGAAGTATCCTTATGACCAGTAGAATTGAATGGTAAAAAAAAATTGCCATCGGTTATGTTAGGGTGTTCTGTAATGGGCATTGAAAAAATGCTGAGTCAGCATATTTGCAAAAATTTAAAAAAATCTTTTCTCTAGAATCAATCATCAGAATCTTTTGATATTTGGTATACAGCATTCATAGGGGGGTCAGATAAAAGTTTGTTGAAATAAAGCTCATTGGTTCATATTTGGGCTCTCTATAGGAGCCCGAAGTTTTAACATAGGGTAATATGGGGAATATTCTTTAAAAATCTTCTTCTTCAGAACCACCAGTCAGAATCTTTTAATATTTGGTATACATCATTGTTATGAGGGTCAGATTCTAGATTGTTCAAACCAAGTCCCTAGGTTAATATTTGGGCTTCCTATGGAAGCCCAAATTTTATCTTTGTTCAATATGGAGGGTAATTTAAAAAAATCTTCTTCTTCAGATCCATCAGTCAGAATGCTTTGATATTTGGTATGCAACATCTCTATGGGGGACAGATTCAAGTTTGTTCAAATGAAATCCCTAGGTATATATTTGGGCTCACTATGGTAGCCCAAATTTTTACTTAGTGCAATATGAGAAAATTTCTTTAAAAATCTTCTTCTTCAGATCCACCAGTCGGAATGCTTTTATATTTGGTATACAACATCTCTAGGGGGGTCAGATTCCAGGTTGTTCAATTCGAGTGTCTAGGTTAATATTTGGGCTCCATATGGGAACATGAAATTTAACTTAGTACAATATGAGGGAATTTCTTCAAAAATCTTCTTCTTCAGATTCACTTGTCAGAATGCTTTCACATTTGGTAAACAACATCTCTAGGGGGGTCAGATTCAAGTTTGTTCAAATCGGATCCATAGGTCAATATTTGGGCTCACTATGGTAGCCCACATTTGAACTTAGTGCAATTCGAAGAAATTTCTTTACAATTTCTCTTCTTCAGATCCAACAGTCAGAATGCTTTCATATTCGGTACACAACATCTCTAGGGAAGTCAGATTTAACTGTGTTCAAATCAAGAGCCTGGGTTAATATTTGGGCTCTCTATGGGAGCCGGAATTGGCCATTTTGCTGAAGAATTAAAAATTTTGTATTCAATACCCTCTAGAGGTACTAAGATTAATCCACATAGGTTGTATCAAGGGCCTTCATAAGGGAGCTCTACATTTTACTTTTGATCAACTGAAAAAAAGGCATGATGCACAGATTATTTTTGTCACTCCTGAGGGACTCAAGGATTGACAGTGTAGCCTATGGAGATGGCTTGCTTAATGTAGACTCATTCTTGGACTCTGTTTAAATTGTGTTCTGTACAAGATGAGCGCTTCAGGCCCCGTGGGGCCTCTTGTTTTTGATTAATTTAACATTATTTGATGGGCGCAGATCTCTTCCAAAAAGTGGGGGGGACGGGCAGATGCGGATGGCATCTGCAGCGAGTGCCGCAGGCACGAGCCGGCAGAGGGGGGTTTGAAAATTTTTAAATTGCGCTTTCAAATGGTGCATTCTGGTGGCCTCTGGGGTATAATTTCTCTTAATTATTTAGTAGAAAAAAATATGTTTTTCAACAGCCTGTTGTAATTTTGTCAAAATGCTTAACCATAATTGTTCCCGCTTTACCGAGCGTTCCCTATTAGATTAACACAATTCAACTGTGCGGTGGATTAGCATAAGGGCCCAACAGATGGAGCGACGACGGTTGTGTCGGGCCCGTTAATGGATTAACAGATCCAATAACAGCCCGACACATACGTCATCAACAAGTCGCGTGAATTGAATGAATTCGATCGATAAATTTTGTTTTCAAAATGTAAACAAAGCAGACGATACTGTCTTGCACATTTTCACGAGCTCAGTACCGGCCTATTACTCTCTCTGCATAAGAGTTCTGTCTGCAACATTGATATTCCGATATCAAATAGTTATGCTGCTTATGCATTCGTGCAACCCACAGCTGTGTCTGGCTGAGTAACAACTTATTTGAAGGCGCAGTGTTGAACAACTGTTCGTTGAACGTTACGTCAGTTCAAACATGGACCCACAGACATAGTCCGTAATATAATTTTTGTGGTTGATACGGCTACAGTACAGGCCGTACCAACCCCAAAATTCTATTACGAACTGTGGGTCCAAGTTTGGACTAGTTGAACGTGTATCAGAAGTGAATCTCGCATTAAAATTGATGAGAGGGTGCAGTAGTGGGGTAGCATAGTGGGGGACATGTCATACCATGTCCCCCCAGTGGTGAGGTGGCGGGGGGACATGGCATACCATGCCCCCCCCCCCCCCCCTTGATGAGATCTGGTGGGGGGGGGGGGGGACATATCCCCCCCCCCCCCCTCCCCATGATCTGCGCCCATGATTTGGTGATGAAATGGAGAGAAAAATGGGGTTTTTGGCAGAATTTTTTTTTTTTCAGGTCCAACCTGGATATCTTGCTCTCATCCAGTTGAAAACCTGTGACAAAACATCATTTCAATATTTTCTCAACTATTCTGGTTCATATTGTCATGTGACATGAAGTGTAACTGTTTTGGGCAGAGAAATTGATTTCGTATATAAACACTGAGTTAGGGTTAGTTGGAATGGGAAGTGGGGGAAAGATATCCAGGTCTGGATATCTTCCCCCCACACCATGACAAAAATTTTTTTTTGTCAAGCATTTGACATTGGAATAGGAGGTGGGGAAAGATATCCAGGCCTGGATAAATTCCCCCCACCATAACAAAAATGTTTTTGTCAAACATTTGACGTTAACTGGTAGAGTGCTGGAAGCCCATATTTGGGCTTTATTCTGAAGTGCCGGTACCACAGCTTGAAGGCTCACATTCAGTGGATGTGCTTTGTATTATCTTTGAAGTGATATTATATAGTCTGTGAGGGTTTGCCTTGTTACAATTTATGGGAGAGTGCCCATAGGCACTCTCCCATAAATTGTAACAAGGCAAAGACCTGTGTTGAAGTTGTGATGGCCAAAAATAACTTAGCACTCTATCAGTTAATTGATAATGAAATGGTGAGAGAAATAGATTTGGGGCATGAAAAAATGGTTTCGAATAAACACTGAGTTAGGGTTGGTTGGAATGGGAGGTGAGGAAGAAGATATCCAGGCCTGGATATTTCCACACACATAACCCCCCCCCCCCCCCCCCCCCCCCCACCATGACAACATTTTTTTGTTCAAACATTTGACATTATTTTATAACGAAATGTTGAGAGAAATAGATTTGGGGTATAAAAAAATGGTTTCGGATAAACACTGAGTTAGGGTTGGTTGGAATGGGAGGTGGGGGTGGGGGGGATATCCAGGCCTGGATATCCCCCCCACCATGACAAAACACTTTTTATCCCCATTTCATGGTCATTTTTGTCATAGGTCGGTTACTGGGTGGGGGCAAGATATCCAGGATGGTCTTGAAAAAAAAACAAATTCTGCAAAAACTCTTTTCTCATCATTTCATCATCAAATAATGTCAAATTAATCAAAAAAAATTTTTTTATGGGTAGGGGAAGATATCCAGGAGGGAAGATATCCTGTTACACCGGTACTAATATTTGTACACTCATGAAATAGAAACAGCCTATATTAGAACCGTTGTAACTTTTTTTTTTAAAAATCTTGACAGGGTGAGAAGGAAGATGAACTGTTTCTAAAATTTATTCAAAATATTTCTCTCCTCAACTTATTCCATATTTTGTTATGTGTTCCTAAGTAATTTTATACAAAGGTTTAGCTGTTTAATATCAAATGTAATCAAATATTGTGGTGAAATACTAGTAAAAGAAACAAAATTAGATGAATACATTTAAAAATTTAGGTGGGAGAAGGTATCGAGGGGAGGGGGATATCCTTGGATATCTTATCCCCCCAGGAGGTGGGGTGTTATGTCTAGGGTGGGGTGTTATGTCTAAGGTTGGGGAGATATCCTGCTACAATGGTAACCGCTGCCTGGGCTAAATGTCCTCTAAAGTGGGCAGCATGGAATATAACTGGTTGGCTGGACTTGACTTTATATATATATGTTGCAGTCATCTTTAGCCATTGTGAAAATGTGAACACAAAATAAATAAGTAAATACATAAGGTCCCCACAAAGCAGATCTTCTGTTTTTCAGGTCATTTTTTTGTAAAACTGCCTGTGGGCGTGCAGTTTTTATGCTCCCCTGACTTAAGTCGGGTGGCATGTAGTGATTGAAGTGTGTGTGTCTGTCCATCCATGTGTGTGTGTGTCCATGTGTGTGTGTGTCCAAGCCAATAACTCGAAAACTGTTAGGGCCACAGTCATCAGACTTCACACAATTATAAAGGACCATGGGAGGATGTGTCACTCACCATGGCCAGGTTCGTACCTTCAAGGTCAAGGTCACATTTCAAGGTCACACTAAAAATTAGTCAATATTCATGTCTTAGCCATAACTCAGAAACGAATCATAGTACAATTGTTAAACCTTTTACAAATGTTAAGGACAGTCCAAAAGTGTGTCGCGTATAATAGTTTCCGCCGCATCTGCAAGGTGAAACTCACAATAGACCTTCATATGTTCAGGGTCAAAAATCGTGTCTCAAGCATAACTCCCAAACTATTAGGGCTACAATCATCTAACTTCGCTCAATTATAAATGACAATGGGGGGATGTGTCACACACCACAGCCAGTCCGTAAGGTCAAGGTCACATTTTAGGGTCACACTGAAAATCATCACTTCTTGTGTCTCAGCCATAACTCAGAAACGAACCACAGTACAAATATTAAACTTTTTACAATTTTTTTTTTTTGATCGAGGTCAGAGATCAAGAGCATTAACACGTAGGGGGCATACTCACTTCCGAGTGAATCTCTTGTTTTATTTTATTTTTTATTTTTGTAATTATTAGCTCACCTGGTCTAAAAGGCCATGTGAGCTTTTCTCATCACTTGGCATCCGTCGTCATCTGTTGTCCATCATCCGTAAACTTGTCACATTTTCATCTTCTTCTCTGTAACCGCTGAGCCAGTGTGAATCAAACTTGGCAGGAATGGTCTATGGGAGGTCAAACGATCCTCATTTTGTTCCCATTGGATGAAAAACATGGCTGCCACAGGCATTCTTTGATTCTGGTTGGCAGACTTTCAAAAATCTTCTCCTCTGAAACTGCAAGGCCAAATGTTTTGAAACTTCACATGAATGATGACTGGGCCCCCCTCTACCAACAATCCTCATTTAATGTTGATCGGGTCAAAAACGTGACCGCAGTTGCGGCTTATAGTTACTATAGAAACCCTATGGGAAATCACATTTTCATCTTCTTCTCTGGAACTACTGAGCCAATGTGAACCAAAACTTGACAGGAATGGTCTTTGAGAGGATGAACATACATGGCCGTCAGAGGCTATATTCTAATGCTTAACCCAATTCCTCTTCTGTCAGCATGAAGGTCGGTACTGTCACCAAAATACTTGTTTTTTGAGAATTGAGTACGGATTGGTTCCAGTTTTCTCCACTGAGAACTGAGAAAAACCACAAAAATATTGTGTATACAGTACAAGTCAAAATAAGTTGTAGGGGGGCGCGGTGTCTCAGTTGGTAGAGGTGCAGACTGCAAGCCGAGAGGTCCTCGGTTCAAATCCCACCTACGGCAACTGCGTTGTGTCCTTGGGCAAGACACTTCACCCCCATTGCTCACGTGGGGGCGCTGTGTACTAAGGCGTACTGCACGTCGATGGTGCACCTGTCTTCAACCAATGCTAACCCTGCTTGTGTGGAGTTGGTATGTTGGGGAGCTGACAGTTGCTCGGTGGTTCTCTCTGGGTACTCCGGCTTCCTCCACCCATAAAACTGTCACGGTCATGGTTAGCCATTGTGCTGAAATATGTGACCTTAAACACCAATAAATAAATAAATAAATAAGTTGTAGCATAGCTGCAATAAACTAAGTATACTGCTGTTCCTGCACTGATAAGATCAGAATCTGACATCATTTTCTGGAAAGCTATCAGTGAGAGCTTTCCAGAAAATGATATTCAGCTTCTGGTCTTATTAGTGTAGGAAGAGATAGATACATAGGTTATGGTGGTTATCCTACAACTTATTTTGACTTGTACTGTAAACAAGTTTGCAGCTATACATGTAATTATGTTAATGTTACTCTCATGTTTCTTAACAGAAACACTGATTGATGACATGTTTTGTATACCATCATGTCGAGCTGACCAGTCAATTATGATAAATGTGTGGATTTTCAAGAAATCTTCTCCTTTGAAACTATATGGCCAAATATTTTGAAACTTCACGTCATTGATGACTGGAACACCCTCTACCAATGATCCTCATTTAATGTTGATCAGGTTGCAAACATGGCTGCAATTGTGGCTTATAGTTACTAAAGAAATTCTATGGGAAATAACATTTTCATCTGCTTCTCGGGAACTACTAAGCCGATGTGAACAAAATGTGACAGGAATGGTCTATGGGAGGCACTTTACAAACGATCCTCAGTTTGTTCCCGTTGGATGGAAAACATGGCTGCCAGAGGCATTCTTTGATTCTGGTTGGTGGATTTTCAAAAATCTTCTCTGAAACTGCAAGGCAAATGTTTTGAAACTTCACATAAATGATGACTGGTACCCCTTCTACCAATGATCCTCATTTAATCTTGATCGAGGTGCAAATATGGCTACAGTTGCGGTGTATTGTTACTATAGGCACCCTATGAGAAATCACATTTTCATCTTCTTCTCTGGAACTACTGAGCCGATGTGAACCAAACCTGGCAGGGATAGTCTATGGGAGGTCCTCTACAAACGGTCCTCATTTTGTTCCCGTGGGTTAAAAACATGGCCGCCAGAGGCATTCTTTGTTTTTGATTGGTCAATTTTGAAAACCCTTCTCTGGAACTACAAGGTCAAATGTTTTGAAACTTCACATGATTGAAGACTGGGACACCTTCTACCAATGATCCTCATGTAATGTTGATGTTATGTTGCAAACGTTGCCACAATTACGGCTCAAAATTACCATGGAAACCCTATCTGAAATCACATTTTTATATGTAATTCTGCCAGGTGAGCGATTACAGACTCTTTAGAGCCTATAGTTAAATTCATGTTCTTGGTTTGCTTTTTGTTTTAGGCCTCACAATCTACAGAATAGCATTGGTGGTGGTGTATTTCGCCCCTTGAGTGCAAGAAGGCTTTGCAATGCTTTAGTTGGACTCAAGGGATAATTTTATCAATTTGATTAACTTGGGTAAAATATCAGACATAACTCATTGAATTATGTCTCCCCTTCCCAGAAGGGAGACATATTGTTTTAGAGCATATTCTTCTTCTTCTTCTTCTTCTTCTTCTTATTCTTCTCATACAAACTTTGTCCGGGCCATAACTTTTTTGTGTTTTGACCTACACCTTAGATACTTGGCATGTGGATATATCACCATGAGCCGGTGTGCAGTGTACCATAGTGACCTTCATGTGACCTTGACCTTTGACCTGAAGGTCAGATTTACTTGTTTTTTTAAGGGAAACATAACACAAACTTTTTCCGGGCCATAACTTTTTGGTCTTTTGATCTACACCTTAGATACTTGGCATGTGGATGTATCACCATGAACCGGTGTGCAGTGTACCATAGTGACCTTCATGTGATCTTGACCTTTGATCTGAAGGTCAGATTTATGCGCTTTTTAAGGTAAACTGTCTGGACCAGAACTTTTTTGTATTTCGAGTCAGGCTTTAGATATTTGGCATGTGGATGTGTCACCATGAGCCGGTGTGTAGCGTACCATTGTGACCTTCATGTGACCTTGACCTTTGATCTGAAGGCCAGATTTGTGCTTTTTTCAAGGTAACTTTGTTCGGACCAAAACTTGTTTGTCTTTTGAGCCAGGCCTTAGATATTTGGCACGTGGATGTATCACCATGAGCCGGTGTGTCGCATACCATTGTGACTTTCATATGACCTTGACCTCAAGGTCAAATTTATGTACTTCAAATAGGGAGTAATTGTCCAGACCAGATTTTTTTTGTTTTTTGACCTTGGACTTGGTTATTTGACATGCGGATGTGTCACCATGAGACCGCATGTCGTGACCTTCATGTGACCTTGACCTCAAGGTCAAATTTATGTATTTCAAATAGGGAGTAATTGTCCAGACCAGAATTGTTTTGTTTTTTGACCTAGGACTTGGTTATTTGACATATGGATGTGTCACCATGAGACCGCATGTCGTGACCTTCATGTGACCTTGACCTCAAGGTCAAATTTATGTACTTCAAATAGGGAGTAATTGTCCAGACCAGAATTTTTTGTTTTTTTTTACCTAGGACTTGGTTATTTGACATGTGGATGTGTCACCATGAGACCGCATGTCGCCTACCTCGATGACCTTCATGTGACCTTGCCATCTGACCTTAAGGTCAAATTTATGTACTTCAAATAGGGAATAATTATCCAGACAAGAACTTTTTTTGTTTTTTGACCTAGGACTTAGATATTTGACATGTGGATGTATCGCAATTAGACCGCATGTCACATGTAATCATGACCTTCATGTGACCTTGACCTCAAGGTCAAATTTATGTACTTTATATAGGGGGTAATTGTCCAGACCAGATTTTTTTTTCTTTGGACATGTGATGTGTCACCATGAAACTGCATGTCCGCTACCTTGATGAACTGCATGTGACCTTGACCTCTGACCTCAAGGTCAAATTTATGTACTTCAAATAGGGAATAATTGTCCAGATCAGAACTTTTTTGTTTTTTTTTACCTAGGACTTAGATGATTGACATGTGGATGTATCACAATGAGACCACATGTCATCATGACCTTCTTGTGCCCTTGACCTCAAGGTCAAATTTATGTACTTTAAATAGGGAGTAATTGTCCAGACCAGAATTTTTTTTTTTGACATGTGGATGTGTCACCATGAAACCGCATGTCCGCTACCTTGATGAACTGCATGTGACCTTGACCTCTGACCTCAAAAGGAAGGGGAGACATATGTTTTCGTGTGTTAAAACACTTTCTAGTTTTTATTTGTATTTAAAGTTTGCAATGGTTATAAAAAGAAGGCATGTGCCAGCCAAAAGGACCATCCTGGAGGGCCTGAGAAACAGATTTTTATTTTTTTCAGGCCTAACTGCTTGTTCAGAGCTGGTAAGTTGGGAAAGTCTGACTGTTGCTCGCTGCTGCTCGGTGATTCTCTCTCCAGGTTCTGCAGCTTCCACCACCCATAAAAACACAGAACGAAACACATGTGTGAATGGGTTAATCGATATGGCACGAGTACCAACATGGAAGGATAAAACGAGAGGCCGCAGGCACAAGTGCCATATCGATTAATCCATTCACACTCGCGTGTCGTTCTGTGTTTATTACACTCTTTCACGACTATAAAAAGAATTATTAGAAGGACACTCGGCAATTCATTTGTCAATATCAACAAAAAGAACACATTTTATCTCCAACCAAATTTGCGAGGGGAACCCGTGTTACTATCACGTCCCCTACGAGAACCCCGGGAAGTGAAGCAGTGCCTGTTCACTGGGTAAACAGGCTCTGTTTTACTGGTAAAATAGGACCCAGTCACCAATGCTTGGGAGGTTTTGGCTTTAGTTTTAACCCAATTTGTTTTTTATTACACGCCTGTTCTATTAAATCCCCATATAAACCACACGAAACATGAAAAACAGAATTCGTTGATGGACCATTTTTATAAGGGATCGAAATAATCACTGGAAGTTTTACAAATCGTACTCCACAATTACAATTTGAATCGCTAGTGATAGCTGAAATCGTCCTCTGGTTTCCAATGTGTTCTATATGCCAGTAGACACATAGATTATCAAAGAACACATTGGATCTCAGGGGACGAAATAGTAACAAGTAACACGGGTTCCTCTTGCAAATTTGGTTGGCGATAAAATGTATTCTTTTTTGTCAAATGATACTCTGAGTGTCCTATTAATTGTTTTTATAGACGTGAAGGCGTGCAATAAGCATAGAATGACACGAGTGTGTGAGTGGATTAATCGATATGGCCTCGAGTTTTATCCTTCCTCGATGACACTAGTGCCATATCGATTAACGCATTCACACACGCGTGTCGTTCTGTGTATATCTTTGAAAATACATCACCCCAAATTTTAAGGTGTTTTTTTTTAAAAACTTATTGTGAATATGCAAATATCATCCAACCAAACGAGGCAAGAATAGGCGACAATTACTCTCAGCGCTATCTGCATTAGACGCTGGAATGTTGGAGGTGCATGTTTAGTACATTGGCATTGTCCTGAACTGATACAATCCTGATCCCGCGAAGAATGCTGTTTTCTCTCTATCTTTCTGAGCCACCCCAACATGCCAATATCACGATGTTAGATCCAAGCTACTGAACCATGAAGACCCTGACCTTGCATCTAAAGTCTCACCTATTCTTGGTAGTAAATGATGTAGGTCAGTTTTTGTAACTGCATTGATTTTGGTCCACACAAAAACAAACTCAACCACCATTTTTTCTTGGCTATTACAATGGGAGAGCAACAAGGACTATTGCTTTCTTTCTTCAATAACATTATCTTCAAGCATCTCCCTTTGAACACGTTTTGCTTTGCCTGTTGTCGGTAATGGTAAGGGGTTCGATAAGGCCTCTGCTTTATTGGAGGGTATTCTCCGGTGTTGATGTTGTGCTGAACAGTGAACATAGCCTGTAAAACCCCGATCTCTTTCATTTTGTGTAAGAATATCCTGGTATTTCGCCAGAAGTTTACTTTCTAAGTGCATTTCGGATTCTGATAAATCCTCACGATCAATTTTAAACAAAGGCTTTCCTTACAATCCAAAGTGCAAATGTAATCACCCTTTGCTTGCATTTTCTCAGATAAGTTGCATCGCTCTTTCCTTTGAGGTTCAATTATATTATAACTGAAAACTTCTGCAGATTCTGATGTGTGTGGAATGGATGGGTAGAACATACCAATGATGGTTCCCCCTCTTATACGTTCCGCATCATCAGTAAGATAAATTCCTTTCTTTAACTGTAATTTCGCCCTGTTTTAAATTGTTGGATGATCTGGCCAATAAAACTTTAGCATTTGCAATTTCACATGGGTCAAATATACCATCACAAACATTCAGAATAGTTGGCTGATGACAGTCTAAGAAGGCTACAATTAGAGTATCGGGTTCTTTTGTGAAAAGTCATCATCTTTAGCTCTCACTACACATGGTCCTGGCAAAATATCTTTCTGTGACAAAATGGAATTTTGTATCCTTCACAAAAAAGGGAAGCATAAGCAGAATCAATCAGTATCTGATGCTCACAAAAGAAATCCCACCCAAGAATTAATTGTGATAAACCACGAACAACTAACACAATACATCTCATAACTAGCTTTCCAAGAGTTATTGACAGATACGTTTTTCTTAAATTTATCATAGCACCTCCATTTACTGCTGTTATATTTTGAAAAGTATATGTCTGTGTAGGGGCACCATTCTTCTTTAAGCGAGCCTGTGTCCACCAAGGCAAAAACCGCTACCCCATAAATCGCCACAACAGTTTTCTTTACAGAAGAATTATCTGTCAATAAACAAGCTGGTTGAGGAGTTTCATTCGTACATTCCAGTGGGGCATCAGAAATTTTGGTCACTAGTTGCCCCTTGGTAGTGGACATTTCTAGTTTTTCTGATTACCTGCCCTTCCTACCTGATGATATATAACCTCTTTTATCCACAATTATAGCGTTTTACATTTGGACACTGCCTTTGTAGATGACCTGGTTGTTGGCTAATAAACAAATGCATTCGCTGTTTCAGGCCTGGCATTCTGAAAAATGAAGGAGGGCAAAAAATCGCTCTCCTCAATCAGCTTAGGAGAGCAATTAGCTTTACACAGCATTTTAAGTATACAGTTGAACGAACTCATTGAAACTGAAACCAACAGACTATTACATCAGTGATTTTATTAATTTTACTAAGGTAAAGCGAAATCTCTTAGACATCTAGTTGACTCACTCAACAACCGAACACACACTTGACAAGACCTGTGTGTGTACCCAGACCTGTTGTCCAAGAAAGTCAAACGCCTATCACTACCACCTTCAACCCCCCAAGGGGGGGGGGGGGGGGGGTTGAAGGTGGTAGTGGTAGGCGTATGACTTTCTTGGACAACAGGTCTGCTTGAATCTACAGTCACATCCTGGTGCAAGTGCTTCAAGTGACAGGATAGTAGTAATGGTAGTATATTATAGTGTCAATATTCCTTGAATAATTATCCCTCAAACTGTGATGTCAGTTGTTGAACTTGAAACTGACAGAAAAAAAATATTGCTGTGACCCATTTTGCTTCAAATGATTGCAACTGTGTTTGGGTATGGTTGCAGCCATTACCTTTTACCACTAAACCACTTTTAAAATGAAATTACGTGATGTTGTGTGACTTCGAAGTTAAATTACATTTTTGCTTTACAATAAAAATTTAATGTGAGCATAATACATGTAATCTCAATCATCCCAGACCAAAATATTTAGGAGGGCAATTTTTCGCTCTCCTTAATTCTTTCAGGAGGGCAGTAAGGAGAGCTAAAAAATCGCTCTCCTGAAATTGCCAAGCCTGCTGTTTTCCTTGGACACGGCGATCCCCATGCCACTGGTATAGCGAGCCGATGTACCCATGATTTCCCATCTTCTCAACGTCGGTAGATGGGGTTGAATGCAGCATTCCAGCACGGCAGTCCATGCCTGATGCACCCATATAATCAGAACAAACACGGCTACCCATGCTGTGACTAGCAACTACAGTTGTAATGTTTCTGTTGTTACCTGCAGCGGCAGAGCAGGTCTAGTAACCGCTCGACTCCGTCCGTCCGTCCGTCAGTCCGTCCGTCAGTCCGTCCGTCAGTCCGTCCGAAACACTTTTTCCGTCAAAGGTTTCTTGGCTTCTATGAAAGGGAATGATTTTATATTTGGTCTGCTGCTTCATAATGATGAAATGTATCGTGCAAGCAATTTTCAGATCTGCCGTGCAGCCAATTCCTGTTTGCCGATACTTCGAAATTTTACTTTACCCACTGAACATTGAAATTTTCCGTCAAGGTTTTCTCGGCTTCTATGCAAGGGATTGATTTTACATTTGGTCTGCAGCTTCATAATGATGAGTTGTATCGTGTAAGCAATTTTCAGATCTGCTGTGCAGCCATTTCCTGTTTGCCGATACTTTGAAATTTTACTGTACCCACTGAACATTGAAATTTTTCGTCAAACTTTTCTCGGCTTCTATGCAAGGGATTGATTTTATATTTCATCTGGAGCCTGATAATGATCAGTTGTATCGTGTATGCAATTTTCAGATCTGCCATGCAGCCAGTTCCTGTTTGCCGATTCAATTGCATGCAGCGACGCAGGTCCAGACCCAGTATTGGTCTTGGCTTGTTCTTTTATGTTAAAGCTTTATCAGATGTTCCCTTCAAAAACTGTTCTTTGAGTTGTTGGTCAACAAATGAGCTTTCTGCACCCTGAAATGTTTTTTTTCTACTAATCCTTCAAATGTGTTAGCAAAATCATTTGGTGATTCATCAGGTTTCTGTAACCTGTTTCTGAACTTTGTTCTATAATAAATAGAGGATATCTAGTGTTTTTGAGTGGATACCGAAAATTATCTCATGAGGGACCGAGACAAATGTTTATTTTTCGCGAGTGCTTGCGCGAGCAAAAATTTCCATTTATCTCGGTCACGAGTGAGGTGATTTTCCGTTTCCACTCAAAAACACTAGATTTTCTTTTTATTATACGCTTTTATAAGAATCTGATAATTCTACTCGTTTCAACCTTGATGAATGAAAGGAAACAGCACATTGAATCATTGATAAGCGGAATGTGATTTGATCGATACTCTGAACAAATAGTGTCTTGCAGTCTGATTCAGCTGACGGGTTTCTAGTCGAAACATGGCCTGGAAGTCCGTAACATAAGTTTTTGGTTTGGTACGTCCTTTGAAAGGACGTACCAAACCTAAAACTTGTATTACGGACTTTCAGGCCATGTTTGGACTAGCGGGTTTCATGCATCAGTTCAAGGTGAATACGTGTTGAATTATTGCTGGAAATGATCAGCATCCACTCAAAAACGCTATATTTTATTTTAATTATAAGTTTCTAGAACACATTGATCATTTCCAGTGATGAATTGGCTCGTATTCGCCTTGAAGTGATAATCTATCGTTTAGCGTATAATAAATAGTATTGTCTGGAGCAAGGGTAAGTATATCCATATGTTCTTTATCAGCATCTTTCATGCGTTTAAAAACTCGAAAAGCTCTTCCGGTTAAAAGTATTGGTAACAACCAGGCCTTTTCTTCTTTGCTTCTGTATGACACAATAGCGTCTGTTGCCAACTGGATTTTTCCAACCAGACCAAGTGATCCGCCTTCTGTACCATCAAAACTTGAAGGTAGTCTATTGTTTAACACATCCCCTAATGCTGAAGCCTCATCTACCATCACGATTAAATACTACTTTCGGTCGAAAAAGTGTTCGCGAAGCTCCTGCGAAGTTGGGAAGAGGACTAATTCTACTTCACCATCATTTTCTGATTCACAGTTAACATCTATGCATGATTTGTCTTTGGGAAAACACTCATTAAATGTGTCTAACTTAATTCTTTTCAACCAACATTTATTCAGCAATGTATCAGAATGAAGACCATCAGAACATATAGTCAAGTTGTATGAATATCATGTTTGTTTATTTTTTCGCTTTCTGGACTTTATCAAGTATTGACTCAATGTAATAGTCCCACCAGCTAGATTTCTAGCCTCGAACGGGCTTATTTTATGATTTTGATATTTTATGCCCTCGTTCTCAGCTAGAAATTTATAGGCGATTTTTCAATCGGGCGTTCGTAACGGTTTTTCTGTAAGAACGGTTTGGGTGTATAAAAATGACTGAATTACCTTCTTTCACAAGCTTATTCCAGTTTGCAGTTCAAGTTGGTCACCTCTTAAACAATTCTGCACAAAAATATTGCCCAGTTCGATGTTTGTTATTCCAAAAATGTTCGATATTCGACATAGCCCTAGCAAAATTCAACAAGATTTCCTAATTTCACATTGGGATTTACCATCACACCGTGACGTCACAGTCAAATCCTAAACTCGGAAGCCACAAAGCGGGCCAATTTAAGAACGACATTTGAATTGGGAGGGAACGAAAAGGCAACGTAATACAAAAATGTGAATTGGCCTATTTTTCACATAAATCCTTCAGACAAACAATATTTTATTTTATTTGGCACTCCCGACATCGGTTTCAGCTGTCAGAGCAAGTGACCTCAATCAAACTCAGAAGAAAACAATGAATAATGAACTCGCAAAAGTGTGAAGCGCAGTGGCACGTTACAAACTATTTTTTTAATTCCCAAATAATATTTATTAGAAAATCATACTCGACACCCACATGATAATAGTATAATATGCCGCTATTTATAATATACTATGATCATTGGGGTGACCAGTATGATTTTCGAATAAATATTATTTGGGACATAAAAATCGTGTGTAACGTGACCCTGTGTGTGAAGTATATGAACAAATTGAAAGTTGGGGTACTCTCTTGTTCCACTTCATTCTTCTTTTTTTTTTTTTTTTTGGGGGGGGGGGGGGCTGATTTCCTCCCCAATTACAAGGTCAGAAAGGCAACCGGTGTATGTGTGTGTGTGGGGAGGGGGGGGGGGGGATTTTGCTCAAAAAATGATTCCGCGTGCATTATCGAGGCTCGTAACACCAAGGTGGGTGTGTGAAAATTGGCAGCCCCTCTTCCCACTTCTTACTGCCTGCATGTGGCCTGGGGATCTCTGCAGAGAAATTTTGAAAAATATGATGGCCTGAGATCGAATTTAGAGCCCCCCGCCCACACACTCAACGGCTGCCTTTCCCACCCTGTAATTGGGGAGGAAATCAGTCACATTTGGGGGACAACCAACCAATTTTTAGCAAGTCCCCCCCTCCGCCCCCCCCCCCCCCCCCCACACACACATAAGATTCGATAAAAAGCCATTTTAGGGGCTCGTCTCCAATTCCTTCCTAGTAGACAAGGGTATAAAGTTGCAAATATGTTTTTGAGCTAGCCCTCCCCCCCCCCCTGCCACCACATTCGCCTAACTGATCAAAATATGTAAATATCTTTGTAACTGAATGCTGGACACATCACCATATACACGCAACACACCACAAGGCCAATAACGCATGCATGGGTGTACAAAACTGCATACATTACCAGAAAGGACATATATCAAATGTTTGTACACAACTGCATCGTATGAAATATTTTCAACAAAAACATTTGAATGCCGGACATGTGCCCCCCCCCCCACCCCCCACCCCCCCCCCCCCCCCGCACGAGTGCCCCCTTGACATTTGCCACCCGGACATGAGCCGCCCCCGGACATGCCCCCCCCCCCCCCCTCGTTATAGCAAATATGGACATGACCCCACCCCCTCCATTCCTGGACAACTGCCCCCTCCCTTGTCTGTCATCATTTTATTACTGCTTATTGCGAAAAGCACTTGAACAACAGTATACAATAAAATGTTTCGTGTCGGACACCATAATAAAATGATGATCGGTAACCCCCCCCCCCCCCCCCCACTCGACGGCCCTGACAACTGACCACCCCAACCCCCTGCCTGTCATTATTTTATTATTGTGTCCGACACGAAACATTTTATTGTATACCGTTGTTCAAGTGCTTTTCGCAACAAGCAGTAATAAAATGATGACAGACAGGGGAGGGGGGCAGTTGTCCGGGAATGGGGGGGGGGGGGGGGGCTCATGTCCATATTTGCTATAACGAGGGGGCTCATGTCCGGGGGGGGGCTCATGTCCGGGGGCAAATGTCGAGGGGGGGGGGGGGCACATGTCCGGCATTCGCAGATAATATTTCACTCTATGCAATGCGCGAAATCTGAAGATTGTGCGGTTTCTCGTGAGTCGTTAGAAATCACATATTCTCCCATTTTCAAACTTTGCGATGAATCCACACCAGCATGAATATGTTGGTCGGAATATAGTGTGGTCATGTGTAAAAAGCCCCCGATGGGCCACACTGAACTTCCACAAGTGCCAATTTCCATTTTTTTCCGTTTGAAGCTTCAGAATCCCGACGACGAGAGTGGTAGACCCCTTTTCGTTTTAGTCATCACCTCGCCTCTATACGCGCGTGGGACAATGCGCGCGCGTGTGTGTGTGTGTGGGTGGGGGGAGGGGGGGTAGATAGTAGTGTGCTATACCCATACTTAGACGACCGATTGATAACTCGGAGCTAAAATTGAATAAAAGTATTACCAAACATATTTAATGTTATCTTTTATAAATGAATGTCGGTCATTCCCCACCACCAAGAGACCTGTCCAACCGGAGGTTATCACCTGAATATTTACCACCCGGACAGGAGCTGAACTAAGGGCCTTATTTCCTGGTGGCGAATGCCCGGGTGGCACATCATATATAGACGGGCAAATGTTGGGGGGGGGGGGGTGAAGCTGGATTGCTGTATTTCCCTGGTGAGGGGGCCTAGGCCTATATCAGTGGCCTGGCACTACCAGTGGTGCAGGCCGTCGACAGGAGGTAGGAGGGGTGGGGATGTAGTAGCAAGAGGCAGACGTTAATGGGCCCCACTCGCGTCACTGCTGTAGTACAACCTCAAGCACTCCTATGCAGTTGAAACCATGTTTTCTGGTGGTTATTTCAATATTACGCGAATTCCGCGTTCCCTCACGCAAGAATTCATGGTCATGTGTCAAAATTAAGGAAACCTCATCTTTTGACATCCATAAAAACGATTTTGTTTTTTCCCTTCCCCCACCTACGAGAAAGGGACGCCCCTTTCGTACTCGCCTTCACTGGTTGCCATACGACTGGGTATGATGCGCACCGCCTCGCGGCTAGACATTAACACGGGGCCTAGTCCAAACTTGGACCCAAAGTCCTTTATATATTATTTTGGTGTTATAAGTCCTTTGGGGCATATCACACCAAAAAATTATATTACGGACTTCAGGTCCAAGTTTGGACTACACGAGCCCCTTTTTTTCTCTCGATCGGGGCCTGGATATTCCTCGACGGCCCTGCACTGATGAGATCGATCATTCGTTATTATCAATATAATTTCCGTTTTATTCGAGAATAAGAGTAGAATGCGCGTTGGCGATTTTATTTGAAACACAGTTTTTATTTTGTTTTAGAACGTGTTCCGGGAAAACTGTTAAATGTTTTGATATTGAGACGCCCGCATCAGCTTGTATCGGCGTTTTTGTTGAAGAATCTTCTTTAAAACTTGTTACTTGACTTCGTTTCGGCTGAGTGTCCATTGCCAATTTTTAATTTCCCAAAAAGTGTTCCCCCGAAACATGCACTGATTGTCGCATGAACGGGAAGAAAAACATTTTTTTAATGCGGTAGGTGTTATCCATGTCAATAAATATCCGGTTCTTTTTCAGTGTTGTTTAGCGAGCACATGCAATGTTTTGTTTGGACCGAACGACCAGCATATATTTAACAAGGACCAATTATCTAAACTTGTTTCTCGTTTCGTGGTATATAATGAATACAAGGTCCAGATGTGGAGCCCAGTGTGCGACAAATAAATATCCGATTATAAAAATCAGAGCACCTGGGCTCCAAATTGGAGCTACAGTCCCACGAGACAAACTCTGATTCAGATATGTTATTTCTGAGTTCACTAAAGTTATCTGACATTTTATTTCTTCGTCGTCTGATCTGAAGGAATTGTGCTTGAAAATTTAATAATATCACCTAACTTAGCACTATTAGTATTAATTTGATGCACCACAGAGTTGTCTCTCACCTTTACTTAAAGAAATTTACAGTGTTTTCTGGTCAAGTCACATGTACCTATCCATACATAAACGACGGCGTTTTGAAAGTGATCAAATTTATCACAATTATGACGTAAATAATCTAAAGTCTCTCGATAAGTTCGACCCGACTTGCACCAAAACTCAATGGGTGGTGCGAACTCATGCCGTATGGATTTCAACCGATTATCCTTACTGTCAGACAATACCATTGGAAATCGTATCTGTGATTTGTTGGGTAAAATACTTTGGTGTTTAAAAACTTATTCAGTTTCGATGCACTCGTGTATGACAGTTTATGAGGCGATATCAAATTTTGACAATATTTCAGGGAGGTGGAAAATGAAAACAAATTTTTTATAATGTGATATTTGTTTCTTCTTTTAGGGGGCGCGGTGGCTCAGTAGGTAGAGGTGCAGGCTGCAAGCCGAGAGGTCCTCGGTTCGAATCACACCTGCGGCAACCGCGTTGTGTCCTTGGGCAAGACACTTCACCCCATTGCCCATGTGGGGGCACGATGACGCCGTGTACTAAGGCGTACTGCACGTCGATGGTACGCATGTCTTCAACCAATCTAACCCTGCCTGTGCTGTAGTGCGGAGTTACGATGTTGGGGAGCTGGCAGCTGCTCGTCGTTGCTCGGTGGTTCTCTCCGGGTACTCCGGCTTCCTCCACCCGTAAAACTGTCACGGTCATGATTAGCATTGTGCATAAATATGTGACCTTAAACATCAATAAATAATAATAAATGTTTCTTCTTTTACGATGGTCTACATTGTAGGTAATCAGAATTAAATATACAGGTTCGGGCATTCATGCATGGATTTTTATCTGGCTCACAGTGTTAGAAGTGCAGTCGAAATGTATTTATTGTAACTATAACTCAAATCACACCGCGTTCAGAAAATGGATGTAGTAGCAACTTTTGATATGAACTTGCAGCGGTGTACAAGGAACAACACGACGAGTAACGATTTTCTGGCAGTTACATCTTTCCCTAAGAGTACTGATCTTAAACAAATTATTTTTTCCAAAATTGTTTTAATGTATATAAAATAAATTCCCCTAAGAAAATTATATGCATCAGGATAAGGATTTCAAACCGCCAATTCCTTTGGTTCAGACCAAACACTTAACATGAAAAAACATTCAATTAGCAGAACAGGGATTCAAATTAAAAAACGTAAAATTCCCGCCTGTTACATGGGATAAATGGTCGTTATGCAGGAGATAAGATATCATTGCGATCATGGTGGTGCGCGACTAATCCGTTGTTAAATTACGTAATGAAGTTCTCGATGGTTTTAACAAATCAAAGAGACTGTGTGCTCAAAAGATATGTGGAAATATTCAGAATTAACATATGACTCTATATGTAACATGTTACATGGGAGACATACTTGTTATACTTGTTTTGCAGGTAGGTACGAGTAATTACGGCGCAGGTAGGAGGAGAGAGAAACCAGATATGTATAAAGATTTAATCATAGAATGATTGTGACCAAAATACCTGGTATTCGGCCTGGTTTTATAGCTCACAAACGAAATTGGAAATCGGGTAAAACCGAGGAGAATGGAATTAGTAGATCCAATAGATGCGTCTTTCTTTATTCGAGAATTTCTCAGAAATGAGAACAGAAGAAATATGAATGAAATTAATTCTAAGAATGAAGCAATACTTCTACAGCTAAATAAAGAGGATTTCCCCTCCAACATTAGTACATTAGAACAAACGGTCTTGTGACTGTTCAAGCTGGCATTTATTTATAATCATGACTTAGACTGACAAACCTGTGTGTTTGATGCATCTTGGCTGATCAAACTATAGCTTGGAAGTTGAGTGAATGTGCAACATTGTCAACGTGGACAGGCACAAATCCATAGGTTAGCAATATTGTCCACGCAAGTCAGAAAATAAGCAGACTGTCATCTGCAAAATGAGGTCCTCAGAGGGGGAGGTTAGTGATGCAACCTTGCACAGCAGTGGAGAATCACTGAATTTACCCTCTGTGAACCTCAATCTGAATCAGGGTCTCAAAACTAAACAGAAAGAGGTACCCAGAGGATAAATTGGCCCACTGTATGGGGTAGCATCATCAAATTCATCCTCTGGGCACCACATTCTGCAAATGTCAGTCTGCTTATTTTCAGGCCTGTGTCCACGGATGCAATTGAAAGACTACTGACAATAAATCACAACAAAAACTGAATTTATGAGGCTCTGGGTTATAATAAACAAAAATATAATATCTGTCAAACCAGGGCCCATCTCCCACACCAGAATAATTATGTATCAAAATCTTGTGTGTAACAGATGTTGTATATCATGTAACAAAAATAACATTTCATATACACAACACCCGCTGAATACCGTAACATCATTATACCCTTTCAACTTCTGTGCAAGAAAATGTCAGTTTAAAACCATAGGTATCCACAACAGAAAATATTTATGAAAAAAACAATGTTTGCCAAGAAGAAAATATAATGTAGCAAGAATTAGTATGTCTTGTGATGTAATGGCTCTTTCCTATGTTTTTATTAAATTATGAACCCCGATCCCACATATAGCAGCACATTCCAGTACACCAATGAACACTATTTGGTCAACTGTCAAACCAAAATAAACATCTCGGAGAAACTAGACATGCATGAGTTGAATTTTAAACATTCTGTAGCAGACAAGAGTAGGTAAAACAGGCCGAACTACGACCACTTGTACATGTACGTGTACAACATACGCACCCGATGCGTTCACCAACGTGGAATTCGGTGTTAAATCACACGCTTGTTCACAAAACTGTACATGGTCTTGAATCCCTCCATGTACAGTCGTGACTCCCAGATCGCGCTTTTAACGTTCAAATACTCGTGCTGAATGCGCGTTTTTAAAAAAAGGGTGAAATTGTACAGTTCACTTTCATCTTGTACGTAATTTTTCGTCGACGTTCGCATCGCAGATCAGACCCATCGATCCATCGTCGGCGAACGCGATCGAAAGCAAAAGATTCTGGGTCATCATCAAAAAACAGTTTTGGGAACTCTAAACCAGCGGTTCAGAACCCACAATTGCGTTGGTACAGATGGTCTAGAACTCTCCCTTGTTTTTTTGAGGCGGTCACGTTTTTGATTGATATAAATATAGGGGAGAAAAAAAATATAAATAAATAGTTATTTAGAAAAAATAAATATATCAAATCGAATAGATAATAAAAAAAATACGTAAATCATGAGTGATTCTCAGACTATTAGAGCGAGGTTTCTTTTAAACATGCTGATGAGAGCATACGCAATCTGCGTGAACGAAGAACTACGTCCCATCTTGTTAGAACGATGCGTCGGATGTCGGGATCATCTAGACTTCGATCACGAGGATCATTCGTGTCTGACGATGGAAAGGGAAGATATGGTCGTCATGTATTTCGAACCAGCATTCGAGCGCGTTAAATTCAACGATGTGATCACGTTTTGGAAGAGATTAGTCTTCTGTAAGAATCGAGACAGGCCCACAGATTCGGAAGAACTGACATTGGCGCGTAGAAGTTTGACTTTAGAAGACAAGGGATGCATCAAGAAATTATTGCTGAACGAAGCATACGTCTAAGTTTTGTTTTTCGTTGATATAAAAATAAGGGAGAGTAGAAAATAAAAAAAAAAATAAATACACACATAAATTTTTTTATCTAATATTAGAAAGAAAAAACACAAAAAAAAATGAAAACCAGTATTAAATTGTATCCGACGTTAGTGGACGACGAGGACGAGAAGCCGAACGGCGTTTTGCCGATGGCGCCGTCGCTAGAAGAAAGAGAAAGAGGAGAGAGGTATCGCATGGATCAAATCAATAGAATCCAAGAGTATCTGACTCGAGAGAGAGATTCTCGTCGTTCCCTCAAGAAGAAGTATTCGCGTTTCGTGAAATTCGTCAACGCGATTGACACGACACTCATCATGATTTCCATGGGTTTACACGTGGCCGGCATCGGATTGTTGTCGACCGCGGTCGCCATTCCGATCGTGTTGACCGTGGAAGGAGTGGCTCTCGCCGCCGGATTGTTTAGCACGGTCGGAAACTTTTTGAGTAGGAAATTATATCTGAAGGCTAGGAAACACGACAAGATTCGCGTTTTGGCTGACTCCAAGATAGACACAATATCCGAAATGATCTCTATGGCGTTGCAAGACGGTAGGATATCGGATGGAGAATACTTCGCGATATTGAGCGAGAAAACGAAATACGATGCCATGAAAGAAGCCGTGAGAATCAAGACTCGTCAGATCATCAAGGAAGAGATGAAGGATTCTCTCGTGGAAAAGGGGAGGAAAGAGGCCAGGGAGGAATTCAGTAAGATGATAGAACTCAAGAGCAGCGATTGAAAAAAAAAATATATATATATATAATAAGAACAGAATTTAAAAAAAAAAAAAATATTAAATTTATATATAAAATAAAAAAAAACGAAATTAATTTAAATAACTCTTCAAAAAAAATGTATTGCGTAAAGTGTAAGAGAGTTACCGAGACGAGTAATTCTAGAGAAGTGCGAACTAAAAACGACAGACGGATGCTTCGCGGAATTTGCGACATGTGTGGTTCTATCAAGACTTGATTCGTCAAACAAAAGAACGCGAGCAAAGGTAAAGGCGTCGTGAATAAAATGATCAACAATCTACCTTTCGAAATGCATCTGCCCGGTCACAGTTTCACGGGACCCGGAACGAAATTGAACAAGAGACTCAACGCCGATCTGACACCCAAATCTTGGAGCAAACCCGTGAATAGGGTGGACGCGGCCACGTACGATCACGATCTGTGCTACGCTGGACATCCCGACACCAAGACTCACAACGACGTCTGCGACAAAAACATGTTGGGGAGATTGAGAGGCATATCGAATCCGTCCAGGAGAGAGAAGATGGAACGTTCGCTGGTTGGCAATCTGATCGGTGCGAAACGTCGATTCGGATGGGGCGTTCAAAAAAAAAAAGCGCATCTGAAAAGAAGAAGAAGAAACGATTATTGACGAGCGAATTGGCCAAGGAGTTACACAAACCCATAGTGCGTAAATTTTGAAAGAGAAGGGTGTTCGTGAAGGGTCTGGATGACATTTGGTCTGCCGACTTGATCGACATGAGATCGTTTTCGAGGTGGAACGAGGGCATCAAATATCTATTGACGGTCATCGACGTGTTTTCCAAATACGGTTGGATCAGAGCTTTGAAGAAAAAATCGGGACCTTGCGGCGCCGAGGCTCTGAAGAGCGTGTTCGACTCGTCTTCTCGAAAACCAAGTAAATTGTGGGTGGACAAGGGAAAGGAATTCTACAACAAGGACGTTTGTCGATTGGTAGACCTCTACTCGATCGAAAACGAAGAGAAAGCCAGCGTGGTGGAACGTTGGAATCAAACGATGAAGGAGAAGATGCACAGATACTTCACGGCGAATTCGACCAAGAAATACATATACGCTCTGAACGGTCTGGTCAAAGATTACAACAACACCCAACACAGATCGATCAAGATGACTCCCGCGGAAGCTAGCGATCCTCAAAACGAAAAACGGGTCTACGCGAATCTATATCCCGAGAGATCTACGATCGGGAAGAAGTCTAGAACGCCGAAATTTCCGGTCGGCGATCGAGTGAGAATCTACGCTTATAAGAAGCACTTCGAAAAGGGTTATACTCCTCGATGGACCTCGGAAATTTTCGTGATCATCAAAATATTTCACACCGATCCGGTGACTTATGAAATCGAAGCTTTGGATGGAGAAGAGATCATCGGAAAGTTTTACGAACAACAATTACAGAAGACGAAGTTTTGATGAAGAACACAAAAAACTTTTTTTTTATTTACTCTCTTTGACATTTTCTTGTTTACACACATATATATATATAAGAGAGAAAAAAAATAATAATAAAAAATAATTAAAAACTATTTTTTTAGATAAAGAAAAGCAAGTGAATTAATAAACAAAAAAAAAACAAAACTAAAAATCCTTTAAAATGACAAATATACTAGATATAGCACAAAGCTTAGTGAAAGATGAAAGTATTCAAGAATATGAGGTTCACGAATACGAACCGGTAACCGGGACGAGTTTGAACAATGCGGGAGAGATAAGAATCAACGTCGAAACTCAAGATCTATTCGTACATCCTAGCGAGAGTTACATAGTGGTGCAGGGACGTCTCACCAAGGAAGATGGGAGTGACTACGCCGACGACGACACGGTCACTCTAGCCAATAATGGCATCATGCACCTATTCAGTAACATAAAATACATGCTATCCGGACAAGAGATAGAATCTGTTTTTCATCCCGGTCAGGCCACCACGATGTTCGGACTCTTGACGTATCCTGATGATTTTTCGAAATCCAGAGGACTTAATCAGTTGTGGGTGAAAGACCTCGTAGGTCCTGCTAGTGCAGGCGCCGCAGCGATATTCGACTACGTCATCAAGACATCCAGACCTAAAGGAACGTTTTCATTCAGGATACCTTTGAAACACATCTTCGGATTCGCGGACAATTACAACAAGGTCATGTATGGATTCAAACACAATCTGACGTTGATTCGAAAAGGAAACGACGACACAATAGTGAAACTCACCGCGACCGATGCGGGTAAGATAACTCTACACAAGATATCGTGGTTCGTTCCGCACGTGGAGCCTTCGATGGATGAGAAAACGCATCTCTATGAGATCATACAACCCAAGAGTAAATTACCCGTGGGATTTAGAATGAGACAGTGCGACACGGCTAGCATTCCTCCCTCCATGAATCACTTCGATTGGAGATTGACGGTGAAATCCACTTCCGAGAGACCGCGTTTCATTGTGGTTGCGTTTCAGACCGATAGGGACGGGGCTCAGGATAAGAATGCATCGCTGTTCGATCACTGCCATTTGAGAAACATGCAAGTGTTTCTGAATGCCACGAGATATCCGGCAATCGATTACAACGTGTCGTTCGACAAGAATGATTTCTCCAGACTGTACGGCGACGCCGCTGATTTTAGAAAGAAGTATCATGGTCTAGACGAATTGATGAGCAATCCCAACATATCTCCCGGCAAATACAAGTCGATGTATCCCATGTTCGTGTTCGACGTCAGTAAACAGAGTGAACGACTCAAGAGTAGCGTGTTAGACATTCAGATCAAGATGCAATTCAATAGGAACGTGCCGAGAAAAACCGAAGCCTTCGCCCTGGTCCTGTCAGATAGAGAATTACAATTCGAATCGGACGGAAATAAGATGTCGATCATTCGATGAGAGACGAGTGTGTGAAAAAAAATTAATAAACGTTAAAAATGCGGATGTAAGATTAATTAAAAACCAAAATCTCGAAAACAAAATGAATGTTTCTGACACGAAAACAAATCATCTGTTCACTTCAGATTACTACGACGTTAAAATGAAATACTTGGAAAAATGGATTTAAATTGAATATGAAGAACGTAACACAAAAAAAGGATGGAATAGTTGTGATTTTGACGAATATCGTTTAAAAGAAAAAGAAGAGTTTGATCTCATAAGATCTAACGAAGAAATTATAAAAAATACAATTTTAAAATGTCGCAAATGTAAGAAACGTCAAATAAAAATCGAAAAAGGGCGTGCCGAAAGTGCTAACATTCACGTGTTGATTCTCAGTCTTTTCGACGCTGTATCTCTTATCGCTCTCCACACCATTCACCATGAGATTGACGACCGCTCTGTTATTCAAATCCGAGGAAGCCAGACTCATTCGAAGGATTTCACCTCCCAACGGCATGGGATATCCCACCTGACCGTGTTTCGATCTGCTACTTCCATTTCCGAAAGACCACTCGGCTTTTCCTTCATCTAAGGTGCCGGCCTCTTCGGCCCACACGGTGATCAATTGTCTGGCATATTTGACTTTCTCCACCACCGAAATCAGGGTGCAGGCGTCCGTCATGTGCACGGGTTCTGGTAGATTTGTGAGCGCGTGTCCACCCATGTCTAGTTTACCTTCCATGATGTCGCCCTTCTTCCAGACCGAGTTGTTGTCCACGTACTTCCTGCTTACCATGCTGGAATCGAATTCGGGATCGTGATCGAGACCGAATAAATTGTGACCGTTCATGTTGATGCCACCCTCCATGGTTCTGCCAGATTCTTTGTTCAGGTAGAGATCGTCCACTTGCAATTCTAGGTATTCTTGCGATTGTATCACGGAAGAATCCACGTAGCCCTTGTTGACCGCGGTTGAGTCCGCATCCGTGTTGTCGATCTTCGACAGATTCAATATCTTGTGGAATCCCGCATTCAGATCCGATTTCATTTCACGTCCGTCAGACTTTCTCTGTTCCAGATCTACATAGTGTTTGGTCGCCACGTCCTTGGGATTCGTGGGAGCGGCCACATTCTTTATCTTGTAAGAATTGGCGTTCAATTCCGAGTGCATTGTTTTCGTGACATATTTTTTTGTCAGGTGTTCGCGTGAGAGTCGTCCGCGTATCTCTTGGTCGCGGCATCGGTGGGATCTACGGGATTCGTGACATTCACCAAACATTTGGATTTCAGATCGAGATCGTCGGTCATGGTTTTATCCACGTAATTATCAAGCAGGATTCGTTCGAAATTGGCGTTCCCCCTGTCGACGTATTTTTTAGTCGCACCATCTGCGAGATCTATTGGCTCGGAAGATTGTAGAGCTTCTTATCGTTCATGTTCAAAGGTTCTTCTCGAGGTTCGTATCTCCGAACGTAATGCTCGTCCAAGTTGGCAACGTCGTAACCATCGTCGACTTCAAACGTCTTCCTCTTCTTTCTCGGGTTGACTTTTTCGTCATCACTTCTACCAAATTTATCGACTGGCATGTTGTTGTGGGATTTTTTTTTTTGTTTTTTAGAAAAAATATGTTCAAATGCAGTTTATTAAAAATGAACTATGTTATTTTATTTTTCGTTTTTTATTCGATTAAAATTTTTTTAAAATAATTTTTTATCTTTATATATACTATCAAAAAAAAATCTCTCTCTAATGTAAGTCATTGAGAATGTCTTGAAATTCATCTCCTTCAGACCATCTCTTGAGAGCGTAGAGACACAGGTGACCGCAAAACACTTGATCTGGTGATTGCACTTGTTCCGTGTTGTAACGAACCATCGATTTGTTGAAATAGTTCTTTATTTCTTTTGGCGGCGCGATTCCGTAGCTGTCGAAATAATAATTCTTCTTCTTCCCATTCTTGAACCACGCCACCCAGTGAGTGCCTTCACCCGATGAATCGTCTAGATTTAAAATTCCGCATTCCGATTGTCGAGGTCTTCTCTTCGGCAAGGCATCTCTGGAAAACACACCTAGAAAATCTTTGATTTTCAAATCTTTTGCCGCATTCAACAGATCGATGTTGGATAGGGGTTCGTTGGGTAAGACGACACCTTCTACGGATATCTTTATTTTCTTATTCATAAATAAGTATATATATTTTTTTTATTTATTTTATTATAATTTACTAAAAGTGACATTTTTTTTCTATTTTTTTTCTTTTTCTTTTTAAACTAACTTTCTCGATGTCACTATCCATTTCTATAATTTTGGGTTCATCTAATTCTTCTTGATTTTCTGGAATCCTATCATCCACAATCGTATCTGGAATCTTATCATCCGCAAGCGCATCTAGAATCCAATCATCTCCATTCATATCATCTAAAATTAGATCTAAAGTCCAATGTCCGAGTGCCAAAGTGCTTATTTTATCGTGTAATATGAATGTCTTGTCGTCCTCGGCCGTTAGCGAAATCCTGGTGACTATTTCGGTATACAAGTCGTGATTTTCGCTTCGAATCGATTTCATAGTCTTATACACCGGACCACTTCCTAACAGACAATCTTTATACTCTTGGAAAGAGATGTTTTTCTTCACCACGCATGCTTTAACTCCTTTGCACTTCTTGATCTCTTCATCATCTTCTAGACGATAAGCATAGAGTTTGGGTCTCAAGCCCACGAATTCGACGATCTGTTTACAGCCGCTCTCATCCTTAAATTTACCCAACACCTTCTTGTTGTCGTTCGATTGAATGTTGGACGGGTGATCGACGGGATAATTGCTCGTGTTGAACCACTCGGCCACGTCCGGAGATATATCTCGGTAGACATCTTTCGTCTCTATCTCGTAAACTAAACTGTCCGTGTCGGTGAACAGTAGTTTGGCTTTGTCGCCAAATTTTCGTTTGACGTAATCGTAGTGAAACTCGTACATCAATCGCTTGCTAACATCTAAGATGATCGGTCCGAGATAATACGGTTTGTCAAACTTCAGGTGCGTCTTTTGCATGTGAACGGCCACTAGATTTTCGCCGAATATGGTTCGGTGTTTGTAATTGGGTTTCGCCACTAATGTTTTAGCTCTTTTCTCAGACGTGACGAGTCGAACGTCGGTTCTCTTCCTGATGTTTTCCATCGATTTGCCGTACAAGCAGTTGTTCATGAGTTTGAAGAAATCTTTTTCGAAATCGTTCTCGGCTCGGGTTCTGAGATTCGTGTTGAGATCGATGTATTTTTTCATCCAAGGCTCTTCGTCGAATCGAATGATGCGATGTATGTCGGGGTGCGGTGAAATACCAAGTGGGATCCAGATCGTACTTTCGACGACAGACGTCTCGAAAATTTTCGAACACGTCTGCCAAGAGCAGAACGTCGGTCTTCAGATAGAGATCGTGATAATCTCTCATGGTTTTCATATCGAATGATTTCCACACGTTTTTGGCGTGTTCGTAATTCTCGTCGGAAATGTCGGATTCGTATAATTTCGAATAAAAATCATCTTTTGAAGGTAGTGCGGTGTCTTCGAATCTCTTTAGATCGTTCATGTAATCGTAAGGATAGACTCCTTTCCTCAACATGACGTCTACTCGTTCTCCGAAATGTTCGCTCGTGATTTTAAATTTATCCTTGCTCATGTTATCGACTAATTTTTCCAGAGCGGTCGACATGAATTTAAAAGTGTCGATGAAACGTATGCATCTACGAATGAATTTCGTTTTTTCTTTCAACGTATTTCCGTCGATTACTCTTTTCCTCTCCATGAGCTTCCATTTCGTGAAGGAAATGTATCTTTCTTCGCTGTTCGCGATGCCATTTAATTCTTCGTGTGAGGTGCCGAGATTTTTCACGAACAGATGACTGTCGTAACCCGAGAGATTGTGAAACATCACCGGATAGAAAGCGGCGTCTCGATATTTTAAATTGCACTTGTTGTGAGCCGGACCGCGATACAGACCCGTGTAATGATCGTGGTCTCTGACCTTCTTATTTTCCTCCGAATTCTCATCGAACGATTGTCTGCATATGTGACATTTGATAGCTCTGTTATTTTCGTCCTGCTGCTCTCGCGTGATGATCATTTTTGCCGGAGTTTTGAATTTGTCGTATAACATTTGAATTTTCGATTCTAACTCTTCCACGAACCTTTGAGCCACGTCGTCGTCTTTGCGCTGTTTCGTGTAGGTGAAGGGACCCATGTCATGTTGCGAGTCGAAAGCGCATTTCACGTAAATGCAATAGCCCGAAGTTATGTGTTTTTGATACCTTTCGACGTAACTTTGAAGAGCGTTGGGTTGACAGGAACTCATTTTCGCGGTGAAACATTCGAAATCGGCGTACACGATGAATGGTACTTTTAACCTTCTATTGTGATTTTCAAACTTCACGATGGTGTTGGGTTTGGGCATTTCGACGGCGACACCTTGATTTTCGTTGCAATATTCCTGATGTTTCCCTAATGATTTTTCGGTCTTAAATATGTTCATGCAGTTGCAACATAAACATATCTAATGTTTATGTTTATTATTTTGTCTCGACAGTAATCGGCTCGGATGTTTAACCCAACAATAATGACGATTGTCACCATTCGAAATCAATAATAAAATAATCGTCTTTTCTCTTCCGCGATACGAAGTCTGTCTGAGAGGATAGATCTTTTGATTTTCGTCATCGTATCCCAAGACGTTCACTGCTACAGTGGGATTTTGAACCTCGAAAGTTCGATATGTTTTAACTCTGTTGGAAAAGTCACTCCGGTCCAATCGAGATTTTTAGAAGTTTCCTCGTAACGAGACACTCTATCGGTGTGTATTTCGACAGGGTATAAAGCGGAGGTGACTGCCCATTTAAAACACTGATCATCTTTATTTCTCACGTTGACCACGGCGTGTTTCTTAGTCAAGAAATACGGTAATTCCAAGTAGGAAGATCCTTTCGTTTTTAGTCATGTGAATTTCGAGTTTCAACACCTCACCGAACGTCCAATTACTACCTTCATTTTGATAATTCGCGAGAGATGTCAACATCTTGTCTTTCATCTTTTCGAAAACGTCCGATAGATCTGAACCTTGAAATACGGGTTCGACATTAGATCTGATATATGCATTTTTCACGATGCTCTCGCCGGACTTCACGTCAATTTTATTCATTATGCAATGGAGTATCATCTTAATTTTTAATCCCAAGTTCATGTATTCGCGAAACAAATCCAATACTTCTTTCTTCACCCGTTCCATGAACAATTTCGGATCGACTTTCTTCAACGAGGGAATCACGTCGAAAGTTTTAAAAATGCCTTTGATCACACTCTCCCGTTCTACGGGTTTCGATTGGAATAGTTCCGCAACGAGTCGTGTTACATATTCTTCTCCTTTCTCTTCGTCGATTGCTCGTTGAATTTCACTCGATATATCTCGTTTGTCTTGAATCTGAAGTGCATCACTCGTTTTTGTTTTAGTTTTTCTTTTCTTTTCTTTGGAAACTTGATGTTTTTCAACGGCTTTTCGTTTAGTCGTCTTCTTATTTTTCACAACCGGTGCATCTTTTGACGTCGTTGCTATCGACATTTCGTTTGCCTTTCTAGCGTTTCGCAAATATTCTTGTATGACTTCAATTTTTTTTGATTTAGTTCTATGCTTTCTGAAATCTGAAATTTGTAATAGATTACAAATCTCGTTTAACTGAGGTATGGTTTTCTCATTTAAATTTACCATTGTTTTATCTGTTTGCTTCATTTGTAAGAATATTTTTATTTTTTTTTGAATTTTGTATTAAATAATTTGTTAAAAAAGTTTTGCTTTTTTACTCTTTATATATGATAGAAAAAAAAAAAAAGTTAAATTTTAAATTCAATTTTTTTTAATACAAAATTTCAAATAAACATTATTTGTAAGAATTCATAAAAAGCTAAATAATCGATCATGACAACAACACCTAAAAGATGCGAATTGAAATTGAAACGAGACGAAAAGTATGAGAAATCCAGTTTTAATATCTATACATTACAACCACACGATCCCATCGAATTGAATGAGGTCGAGATGGTAGACTTAGAGCGCTACTACCACAAATATCGAATGTGTTTGAAAGTGGATGAAGCTGCGCTCGATTTGTTTTACGAGTACCAAAGCGAACTGTTGATTAATATCATCGTTGCCAAAGACAGAGAATTCCACAGGGGTGATTTATTGTTGTCCTATGGAGGTTACATATATCCAATAATCTCACCCGAACTCGTGAAGAAATCGGGTGGTGAGAGCGCATTCGCCTATGAAAAAAAACTCAAAAGAGTAAAGATGAACATTCACACCATTTTCGTATGTGGAAAAATGACGAATGTCAACTTGCTAATAACGGACTTGGAAATATAAACAATAGAGAGATTGAAATTAAAAAAAATTTTATATATATATAAAGAGAAAAAAAACTTTTACTAAAAAAAATTTTTACATTAAAGAAAATTAAAAATTAAAAAAATCACTTTTTTTATATATATATATAGAGAGCAAAAAAAAAAAAATAACAAACTTTTTTAACAAATTATTATTTAAATACAAAATTTAAATATACATTATTTGCAAGAATTTGTAAAAACAAAAAAAACAAATAATCGATCATGAAGACAACAACACCTAAAAGATCCAAATTGAAATTGAAACGAGTCGAAACGTATAAGAAATTCGGTCATAAAATCTATAGATTACAACGACACGATCCCATCGAATTGAACGATGTCGAGACGAAGGGCTTAGAGCACAAATACGAGAAATATAAGATGCCTCTGAAATTGAACGAAGCTGCGCTCGATTTGATTTACGAATACCAAAGCGATCTGCAGAACATCGTCATCGCCGAAGATAGAGAATTCAACAAGGACGATTTGTCGTTGCCCTATGGAAACTACATATTTCCAAACATCTCATTCGAACTCGTGAAGAAATTGGGTGGTGAGAGCGAGTTGACCGATGTAAAAAAAACTCAAAAGAGTAAAGATAAACATTCAACACATTTTCGAAAAAGGAGAAGACACGAGCGTCAACATGCTAATAATGGACTTGGAAATATAAACAATAGAGTGATTGATTTTTAGCGAAGAAAAAATGAAAAAAAAAAGTAATGAGATCATCTTTAGATCTCATTTACTTTTTTTTTTTTTTTTTTTTGTTTTCCTTCTCCTTCACTATCATCATAATATATTATAATAACATTTCCTTTTCTCTCAAATTTCAGCGTCGATTCTTCTTTTTCTTTTTTTTTTTTTTTCTTTGTGATGTGATACGTTTATGGTAACATTTTTGTTTATCCGAATCATAATTATGAACGAATGTTGTGCATCTCTTGGTAACACTCTCTTCAGAAGGTAGTGGTGACCGTGGAAAGCATCGTCTCATTCCCAACCGTATATCCCGCGCTTTATCTATCTCTTTCCTTAGATATCCATCATTAGCGTCTAACCATTTTTTTATTTCTTCGCTCTCTGGCTCGCGATGTTCATCATTATCGTCAAATTCATCCAGGTGATAAATTTGTTTCTCCACCTTTTCACCCATTTTAAATATAGTATTTTATACTTTCTATGATTTTATATATTTTATATAATTTTATATTTATAATAACATATTCAAAATCGGTATGTTCTTAAATGGCGAATTGTCACCAAACAGCAAACCCTTGCCGTATCGCTTGACGTTCCGTCCACTCTTCAGATAGAGACCGTTTCCTCTCAGAGAGTTGCCACCTCTAACGGGTTCTAGATACAATCCTTTACCACTGTTGTCCACGTGGACCCGACACACGGCTCCTCCCTTCTTCAAAAACAGTCCGTCGCCACCCATTAATTTCTCAACTCCCGAACTAGCGAGTCCCGTGAGAGCTCCCACGCTGAGAGTCTTTCCGAGAAAGGGTAGCGCCTTTGCGGCGAAGGGTAATGCTTTTGCGGCGATTCCTGCCAATAGCGGTAGGAAACCGCCTTTCATTCTCAAATTGTATCTTAATTGAGCGGGACTCAATCTCACCGCCAACCCTCTTCCATCGCGAATCGCTTTCTCCATCCTTTTGATTTGACTTCTGGTCCAGGCGATCGAATCCTGTCCGCCTCTCGTCAGATCTTCGTGAGTGAATTTGAATCTCACTGCCTCGCCTCGAGTTGTTAACGCTGTCTTAAGTTTCTTCCTCTGTCCTGCGGATATGTTCACGTTTTTAACCACGTATTCTGTCATAATTCTGTTTTTTTTTTTTAAATATATTTACTTCAATTGTTTCTTGTTTAATAATTATATTAAAATAATTTTGTAAAATTAATATTGCGTTTATTTTATTTTTTGTTATCTATATATATATAATTTTTTTTTTTTTTTTGCTTTTATATTTCTCTTATGTGAAATCGTATCGTCACCCTCTCTCCACGAAGATCTAACAGTTCACCATTTTGATCTGTCAACGTGGTTTTGAGACTATACAACATGTCCAAAATCACTGGTAGATAAACTAAATTTCGAGGTCGCTCCACGATCTTATAACCCGGCGACACGTTTGGAAAGAAGGAATAGATCGTCGGTTGAGCGCTACCATTCACGTAGCTTCCGGCAATCACGTCCACATTCACCAGAATGCTATTGACAGCGAGAATGTCGACCGTATTTTCAGATGCCGCGTGGCCTCGATACATCTTTCGATCGAATCCCAACATCTTGCCTATAGAATCGTCCATGTTGAAATCCACTTGAAAATTATCTTCCAAATCCAACATCGTCTGTAAGGTATTAGGATTGGGAGCAAGTCTGATCTTGTTGCTTCCCTTTCCATCCGTCTTCATTCGCGTCGGAATGTAATGGTTCAAATCGTCTATGTCGTAACTCCCTTTGGGAATTTGAATCTCCAACCAATCCGTTCCGTCGGAATACTTGAACGAGTTATTCTTTTTGGTGACGTTGGGAAAGGAATAATAAGTCTCCAGATTCACCAACGCCATCTCGTAACTTTTCTCTCTATTCAATTCGATGGAAGGTTCGAATTTCGTAGCGAATCGAGTCGAATCGCCACTCACCACGATTTGAATGGATTGTTTCGCAGCCGTATTCTGGGCTATCCGTCCTAACAATTCTCCATGTTCGAACATTATATTTATACCACCCACTTGAAAAGTGGGCGGTATATAGCATTCATGGTGTCCGTACTTCCGTACTTACGTACGTCCGTACGTCCGTATTCCGTACGTCCGTGACGCTTTGGGGGTACACATCTGCTATCCGCTACTCCTCTTAAACCAGTGGGTGGATTTCATTGAAACTTACAGGCATTCTTTTCTATACATTATAGATGTGCACCTCCTATTTTGCTTTCAGGTATTTTTATTTTTTACTCTTTCCCAAAGGGCGAAATGAACTTAGCCAAATTGTTGTGATGCTTTAGGGGGGTACACTCCTGCTATCCGCTACTCCTCTTATACCAGTGGGCGAATTTCATTGAAACTCTCAGACATTCTTTTATATACATTATAGATGTGCACCTTCTATTCTGCTTTCAGGTATTTTTTTTTTTTTTTTTTGGGGGGGGGGGGGTTGTCAGTGTTTGTGCTCTCTACATTAAACACACTTTTACTGTTGTAAAATGTTTCTTGGTGGGAGTGGGTGGTATCATTTAGTGAGCAGTGCTCACAGTTTTTCTAGTTTAATTTTATTTTTTTTTTTATTCAAAACTAATTATTTGAAGATTTATTATTTTTCTAATTTTTTATTTTCACGCTCTATCTTATTATTATTACCATCGGGAACATAAAACTTGTCGAATCCGCACCAATATTTTCCGCGATTAAATTCCCTCGTCAAATCGATCACGACGAAATTGTAAAGTCCACCATCCCAAACCCTCTTGCAGAATCTCCTGAATTCGGCAGTGCTCATGTCATTTGCGATGTGATCGCTGTAGATGTGATTGAGATTCTTGAGATCTTGGCGAAAGAGACATAGAAAATTAGCGTTCTCCCTTATCGTCTGTCTGGGCAATCGAAAATAATTCTGCGACAGGTAGAAACAGTCCACGTTGCTGTGTCTACCCCTAACGTAATACGATTCGCATCGGTTCTGTCTCTCCAAAAGCAGATCGTCGAAAATCATGAGATTCTTATCTTCCGATTTCAGTTCTCTAGGATCCGGAACGTCGCTAGCATTCTCATAAAATCGACACTCGACGTTCAAAGATGCATTTCTCTTCATCAGCTCCGTCACCGCGCTGTCCAAAATGGTCGAGAGCGGAGCTTCACACTTGTCGAATTCCTCCCTGCTGTCAAAGATTCTGGCTATGACGTCCTTGGGCAATCTGCGATCCATGCACTCTCGAAGCAATCTGTATTCGGGTTGAAACAAGCTCTTGCCAAACACGAACAATCTATCGTAATCCAACCAGTCGGGTCGGGACAACAGATTCATCAACATATTAGTCTTTCCACAATTCGATTTTCCCACTATCAAACCTCTTATGCTCTTGGGAAAGTACTCGTTATTCGACCTCTTGGTCGCAGCGTCGTTCCAAGACATATCTTTAATGTTCATCTTTGTTTTATTTATTTTTTTTTTGTCTGTTATTTTAGATTCTTTTCAAACACAAATTTTTTATGTTTTTCAAACTCTGTTTTTTAATGTTATTATTATTATTATTTATTTATATAGCACTGTCGCGAGTTCTCTTCAATCCGGGTCCACTCGTCATTTTGGCTAAATCTTGTATGGGCACCACGCCATCCTTTAAATCTTTCCAGTCTTTCAGCGTTCGCTCTAACGCACCTCGCTTCACCGGCGGACTGATCAACTTGCCAATCAACGTGTCGCCTGCCCTCTTGCCAGCCACAGAAGCTATCCTACCACTGGCTTCGGAAGCGGCTTTCTTACCAGCATCCAAAGCCGTCTTCTTACCGACCTCAAATGCGGTCGATGCGAGTTTTCTACCCGCATTGCTCGTGAACGCTCACATTATAGAATCGACGATGCCAGAACCGCCTTGAACGTAAGTCCTGATGTATCCCCTGTTCTTTATCACCAACATATTTTATTTTTATGATATATTTTGTGTTTTTTTCACTGGTAAATCGTTTTGTCGTTTTTAAATACTTTTATTATTCTAGTGTAAGAATTTACTGTTTTATTTTTGTTTGTTGTTTGTTTGTTTCTCTCTCTCTACTTATTATTATATACACATCAATCTTTCAATTCGTTCATCAGCCTTTTATACTGGTTTTTATTCAAAACCTTCTGTCTCAACAATTCGTCAGATATGGCAACTATCTGATTATCTAATCCCGTGTTACCAGCCTGTCTGCTCCCCATCAACAAACTCAATCTCTCACACAGAGCATTGGAATTGCTCGGAAGAAAAGTGGTTTTCACCCCTTTGCCGGTCACCGATTCGAGGAACTTCTTGTTCATCTCCCATATGGGCTTCACTATTTTCGTCCACTTGTAACCTCTGTTGTCTTTGGGTCTCGTCTCTCTGGCATCGTTATTTCTCTTCATGGTGTGGGTCTGGACTAGAATGTCGCCGTAATTGTCGAAATCCTGTTCCGTGAAATCTCCAGGCTTATCGTAAAGGAGCAATCTCCACAGACCATCGGTTACTTTATATTTAATCGAACCCACGATCAATTCATCATCATCCATTTCCACTTCCGTATCACCTACAAAAGTTCTCCCCTGAGAATCCTTATAAATTCCATACGACTGATCTCTCTTACCGCCATCATCATCGGACGATGCGATGCTACTAGTGGTGATAGTTGAAGCCGTATCATCAGACTCGCTCATATCTGTTTGAATTCCCGTGGGAACGTAATCCGGTGTAGATTGAATGGAATACCGATTTTCAAAACTAGGAGGCAACGAACCCATTCTCAAAGAACTATCCTTTATGGGTCTCAATTCTTCGACTTTCTCCTTCCTGCTTCGCTCTTGACCCTCCATTACGGGTTTAAATATTTTTGTGGCTTCGCGTCTGAGTTCCATCTCACAGAGACGTCTGCTCCTTTCAGCTGACTGAATCGCCTTCTTAGCATGTAAATACCTGTCTAAAATTCGCTCGGCATCTAGGATCCATCTGGAAAAACATCTTTTCATTTTAATTGTTTTTATTTATTTTTTTTCAAAATTAAATGTTTAATTATATTTTTTTTTATATTTTATGTTTTAAGCATTAAAATCTCTTTCCGTCTTAATATAATATCTGAAAAATATTCACATCTCAAACTCGCTGTGTTAATTGGAAGTTTAAAAAAATACGTTTAAACAGTACATGACAAACCGGTTTCTGATTTAACGCATTTTTTGACAGTAGTGTTTACATTTTGTCAAAATATCTTCATTCATTCACACATCAATTCATCGAGTGTCGAATTAAGAGAGAATCCTTTTTTTGATGACTGTTAAACAGTTTCAACACACAATGGAAAACTGATTTTGACAAATCAGTCTCCGATTGCTATCATGAATATATTAAAAATTTTACCGCTCAAAACCTAATTGAGCGGAAAATACGTTTTAAACATTCCGATAAGTGTTTTTTGACTTTTTTCAACGAACGCTTAACAGTCAATCTGTCAATCAAGGCAAAACACAAATTATCTATTACAGATCAACTCCCTTCGAAAAAACAAAAAAAACAAAACTCAATTTTTATCCATCCCATCAACAGAAAACATCAATGTCTATAATACAGACTATATTCACAATCGACTCTTTTTGAACAAAAAAACCTCCTTCACTCATTACGATAACGTGTGTTAGTTGTTTACTTCAGGAAGACGTGACTGGGTTTGCAAATTTCCAACACACAGACACTCTTCGTTCAGATCGAGTTTTATTACGAGAATCAAGCGATCCAATCGCTTGATCAGCTGAGTGGTTTTTTTTTGAGAATTTCTCATAGTGGAGGAATTCTCAAAAAAAACCCAAAACTCAATTTTTATCCATCCCATCAACAGAAAACATCAATGTCTATAATACAGACTATATTCACAATCGACTCTTTTTGAACAAAAAACCTCATTCACTCATTACGATAACGTGTGTTAGTTGTTTACTTCAGGAAGATGTGACTGGGTTTGCAAATTTCCAACACACACCGACGACAACGACACTCTTCGTTCAGATCGAGTTTTATTACGAGAATCGAGCGATCCGATCGCTCGATCAGCTGAGTGTTTTTTTTTGAGAATTTCTCATAGTGGAGGAATTCTCAAAAAAAACCCAAAACTCAATTTTTATCCATCCCATCAACAGAAAACATCAATGTCTATAATACAGACTATATTCACAATCGACTCTTTTTGAACAAAAAAACCTCACCACCGCCTCAAAACAATTGCAGGTTCTAGACCATCTGTACCAACGCAATTGCGGGTTCTGAACCGCTGGTTTAGAGTTCCCAAAACTGTTTTGTGATGATGACCCAGAATCTTTTGCTTTCGATCGCATTCGCCGACGATGGATCGATGGGTCTGATCTGCGATGCGAACGTCGGTGAAAAATTACGTACAAGATGAAAGTGAACTGTACAATTTCACCCTTTTTTTAAAAACGCGCGTTCACCGCGAGTATTTGAACGTTAAAAGCGTGATCTAGGAGTCACGACTGTACATGGGGGGATTCAAGACCATGTACAGTTTTGTGAACAAGCGTGTGATTTAACACCAAATTCCACATTGGTGAACGCATCGTGTGCGTATGTTGTACACGTACATGTACAAGTGGTCGTAGTTTGGCCTTTTGTACCTACTGACAAGTAGTTCTTGTAACGTTTTCAATCGGTACATGAGTAGACAGTTACATGGGGTATGTATTTGTATTCAATGCACTGTATTTTATATATGTTCTCCCTCCCGTGCAGACTGTACGGGAATATGGGGAGTGTACAATAGAAGCTTTTCGGTCAAGTTAATGAAAATGCCGTTACATTTAATAGTGAACGTAGTGAGCGCATATTGGTAACGTGTGTGTTTGTGTGTGTGAAAATTTAAGATCGAAAGTTAGAATATTTCAGAAAATTATATATCCGAGCAATCCAAAAATCTGTGTCCGGAAGTAAACACCATGGGCACAAAATAGAAGTCGAAGTTGATCAATTTATGCTGTTTTGATTGGTAGAAATCGAATTGGATTTATGAAAGAAGAGAACAAGTGAACGTGTTAGAATAGTGCCACCTGGTAGGTTATGTTAAAAATCGAAATCACAAACGAAACGCACGCAGCGCTGCATTTGTCGTCTGCTATTGCTTTTGCAATGAAAAGTGAATGCGTTTGATTATAACTGTTGAAAACAACTGCTTAACGGCGAATTTGTCCAGAATTTCATTGGTAACTTGTTAATAATTCCTAACTGTCAAATCATTGTTATTTTTCAATTTTTTTCAGGTGGTTTAGCTACATATCTTTTTTTATTTTATTCTGAAGCTACTCTATGCATTGTGCAGCCTGCAGGGCAGTTTTCACTTTCATTATGATTTTCTTTTCTGTAAACTCATCCCACCCAGGACATGATATTACTTATATTTTAGGCACAAATATGTATAAATTTGTTTTTAATTCATTGCACTTGTTTTCCTGACTGTAAGTTGTGGCAGGCCTGGGGATTTATCACTACTTTAGCTGGTTGCCTTGGATACAGTTTTTCCCAGTCATCAAAATCAGAATAATATTTTTGTATCTGAGTTTCTGACTTTCAATTATACCCATGCCTCTTTAAAACATTAAAGAATGGGGAAAAATGTTTTTCAAGTAAATTATACTCATATACTTTTAAATTAAAATTTTTAATGACTTCAACTGTTATCATTTGACTGCATTTCACCGAAATATTGTATGTGAATTCATCACTCATTGACTGATTGTTGGAAAGAGTCCACAATTTTAAATTGCTGAAAATATAAATTTTCAACATCCTGACCACAGTTATACCAAAATAAATTCACAAAATACTAGAAACAAATACCAAAATTCACCATATTGACCACAGTTACTCCAAAATAATTTCACAAAATAATGTCACAAGCACAACAAACCAACATGCTGAACAATGCAGTTTTTCTCAAGAAAGTGAGGAAGTAATAATTACAAGCAGTGAAAAAAATAGTGAAAGGAAAAATGACAAAACACATTTTGATCACTCATATGCCAAAAATCGTGACAAACCTGACAACCATTCTGACCATAATTATGCCAAGAATGGCAAGATAAACGCTCAAGATAGGAACCCAAAAGATAAAAATGGGGTTGATAAGCTTGAGCAAATAAATGCTGACCAAGATCCTAAAAAGTTTCAAATTCACAAAAAAACATCAAATGGTAGAAAATGAACACAAAAAGAGGAAATTTGATGAAACTCAATCTGAATCAACAGAAAATAATAGTAAGAAAAAACAAACAGTCAAAACAAATGGGCAAAACAAAAATACAGATAAATTACATTGCTCAGTTGAGGCACAAAAAGGCCTTGCAGATTTGAAAAATGACTATGGGCCAATGTCCACTATAAGAATACAAAATCAGGATTATAAAGCTTTTGATGTGTCGGGAGATGGAAATTGTTTTTTTTTCACTACCTGAGCCTTGCAATTCATAGAGAAATCACATGGACAGTTATGAACAGGCAGTTCATCTGTAGGTTTATCCATACTAACTGGGATCTTTGGAAAGATACTGTTGACCTCTTGCATGATTTTACACCGATTACACAGACTGCCTACCGGCAACAAATAGTTCTGAATAAAAGACGTGCTAAATGGCTGTGAAATTACTGCTGCAACCTCTCTGTTAAACTTTAATATTGAAGTGTGGTTACAAAACACAGTGAATAATACTACTAATTTCGGAATAGAAAAAGTCACAGCACAAAATGCTCCTACACATCAATCTATTAAATTATTATTCCACAATGGCCATTTCAACCTACTGTGTGTCCAACCACTTACACGCCAACAGACACTACCAAACCAAATAACAACTCTTGAAAAATGCTGAGAACGAGGACATCAAATCAAAACTGTCTGAAACCAACGGCGAAGAACAAAAATGAAAACATAAAAAATAATCACAGCAAACCAGTGACAAACAACAACACCTAGAACACCAACAACCATATTCACCCTATGCCAAAGGCATTCATTCACACAGAAGAGAATCACACCGAACCACTGACAAACAACAACAAAAACAATTAGTAGCAGCAGCAGCCAAGATCATATGTTTGTTCAATTTAGAAAATATGGTGCCGCTCAAATGTATGAGTCTCCCCAAGAAGGAGAAACACCACATGAAAATGTTCTCCGTAGAAAGAGGAATGTCACAAAATTAAAGCGCCTCAAAGATAAATTTATCTCAAAAAACATCACTGAGGAAAATATCCCAGACCCTCCTATTCTAACTGAAGACCAACATTTCAACCTCACCATGAAGTCAATTAGAGCTTTTGAGCTTAAGCAAATGTCATCCTCCTTCACGTTATGTGAAATTTGTCAAGAACGAAGGTTAGAAATGAAAATGGTCACAGAAAATATCTGTCATCGATGTAATGTCGATAGAATGGATATCAAAATGTTTTCTTCAGAAAATATGATGGATCCTGGATATGTTCCACCACAACTTCAAAATTTAACCATTGTAGAACTACACCTCATTAGCCGACTTTCGCCGTATATAAATGTACACATGCTTCATCATGGTGGCATCGCAGCAAATGGTCACTGTGTGACATTCCCTCAAGAAATAAATAAGCCAGCTCAGGTTTTTCCCAAGCTGGCAGGGGAAATTGACATTATCCGTATATGCAAGGAAGGTCGGAATAATACACATAAGAAATTTGCTGTTCACAGATATGTTGTTGAGGCTGCACTCAGATGGTAAAAAACAACAAACCAGCTTACAGGAATATAACTATTTCTGAAGACAGATTGATGCACTTGCCAGTTAATGGTGAGCTTCCAGTTATTCACACCATACAGTACCACTCCAACAGCAAACATAAGAATTATGAGGGTTCAGCCCCTCAACAGAATACTCTTGGGGAACTTGTAGACGACTTTTCTAATTCAGGTGTCTTGTTGCATGATCCAATTGTAGATATAAAAAAGAGGGGAAAATGTCGTACAGGATGTTATTGAGTCACAACATGGACCAGTAACAGAAAATAAAGGTATAATATGTATTCCATGGCCTTCTCGTTCAAGTACTCCATCATCAGAATGTTGTACCCAATACTTTTTCACCATGACCTTTCCCTGTTTGTTCCCATATGGCATCGGCGATTTTTGTATCAATTGCAGAAGGACGTGCTTGTCAATTTCTGATTGGGCAGAGCATCTATTATGGTATAAGAATGGCCGCTTTGCAAGCAATGAATATTTTAAATTCACTGTGCACAATGTTCTAATTAGAAAAAGAACCCTGAAACATGCAATTATATCGTTCATCAACAACTAGGAGAAAACAATCAAACTGTTGCCGATTTGAAAAAAAATGATAAAAAATAGTGACACAACAATACCACCAACAATTCTTTACTTTGGAGCGTCTCTTCGAGGAACTTCCCAGTATTGGACTCAGAGGTCTAAGGAGCTTGGGGCACTAATTCAATATGAGATAAATAATGGTCATGGTCTGCCATCATTTTTCACAACGGGAAGTTGTCCTGAATATCATTTCAAACCACTTCAACGTTTGCTTCAATTGTACACAAAGGAAACAACTGAAAAAAATTCGAACCTTGAAAACAAAAATGAGATTTACTCAGCTTTACAGAAAAATACACATGTAGTGGGTCAGTATTTTGACCTTCGGACACAGGCATATTTTCAAGATGTGATGGGTCCTGCATTTGGCGTTAATACATTCTGGTATCGACAAGAATTCGCAAAGTCAAGAGGTATGATACACTGCATGGGCTTTGTTGGCGCTCAGATAGAGAACTCATAACATAACATTATGCTTGAAGCATTAGAGTTGGGTCTAACTGCTGATTCCTGTGCTGAAAAAAATGTCCAAATGGGCAAAGACAGTGTTTGGAATGACAGCTTCACATCCGGGATCGCGAGATGAAAATTGTCTTCCACGGAAAGACCTCTGTCCACCACAAAATTTGTTTCTTTTTACAGGAATAGCAGTGGCAGTCAATGTTCCGTTCCATAGGTTCTATTGGTTCAATTTGTAGATTATCTTCCACAAAAGATGGGCATGTGTACCTGAGAAATTCTACCATAACCACATCAGGCAAAGCCATAGAAGGTGTCTTTCCATCCAGGAAAAGAATGTCTTTCACAGTGCCCACAGACCCATTAAAAGATCATATTCTACATTTAGATTTATAGTTAGCATGACTTGGCTTCTTTGCATAGATATAATTGTTCTTCCAGGCCACAAGCTTTATCACTGGGTACATTTCTGTGTATACCTTGTGATACTGCCTTTATCAAGGCAATTGGGTGGAGTTTATTGGTGTCCAGTAATTATTTTTTGTTGTGTTTCCATTCTTCAGCATGACTTGGAAACACAATCTTTTTACTATCATTCTTCAAATCACACCACTCCCATGAGAATTTGCTAAAAGTCATTCCACTGGAATTTTTGTAACCATTCAGCAATTGTTAGAGCATTTAAAGTTTTCTTCATTTGGTCTTGGTCACTGTTTTGGCGAATAGCCGTTTTCATAGTCACAGCGTGATTAAATTCTTTCCAGACTAAGGCACCATGTATTGCAGCTGGAACAGTGCTTTTAGAGTTATATACAGATGAATCACAAACAGGTGGCAGCTGGACATCATCCCCTAAAAATACAACAATTGGTAATCCACCCTATGACTTGTCAGAATTTGAATCATTGTTCATGCCACAGGAACATAAATACTCCACCCACTCACGTGTTTTACATCCAATTAAAGAGCGCTCATCAACAAGAATTGCTTTTAAACCTTCATAGTTTTTTTTTTTAAGTGATGCTCCAGTACAGCCTTCGGGAGCAGACATTTCTCCTGCTGATTTGCTGTCTGTTGGTATTTTGAAAAAGGTATGTGCTGTGACACCTGGTATAAGATTTGCACTGCTTCCAGTAGGACAGAGGATTTGAACCGCTTTGTTGCTTTTAAATAGAAAGCGAATTGACTTTATAAGGCATTTTATTCGATATGATTTTCCACTTCCAACAGAAACAACAACAATCAGCCTTAAATGTGAATGGAATGTTGATGGGTTTGCTTTGTATTCAAGGAGAGTTTGCAAAACTAGATTGAATGCACATGTCTGTTCAGAATTCATAGATGTTATTGAAACATTGGGTATCATGAGTGGGGTTTCCGTGTTTTTGACCTGATATTTTTCGTTCAAGGTTTGAAGCCATCCAACACCAACCCTGATGTATATTCATGAGTTGGAACACTCCAATCATGACTAGCTCCTCCATCTTCATATACAAATTCATCATCAGCTTGCTGTCCATACTCTTTATTTGGGCGCATTAAAATCATCCAGTCAGGCTTGTCAGTTGCATCATTGTCAGCATTAGCATGGTTAACTGGAACATCATTTGTAGCCTCTAAAAATCAGCCGTAATGTTTCTCCTTGCCCGCTCAATGTTTGCTCGCAAAACATTTGGACAATTTCCCATGTTTAAAAGCGTCTGTATCTTATCAAACCATGTTGTTTCATCTTTGATATCCTGAATTTTTCTCCAGTTTGGCCATTCAAGGAGAACCCTGGTCCTGTTTTAACTACTGCCACCTAGAACAGAAACCTTGCCACTAAGACTTCTACACACGAAGTAGGCCCCGAAGCCATGAAAATTCATTTTCATGGCTGGCTGAAGGAAAATATGGCTGGCTAGCCGGCTCAGCCGGCTAAGGTTTTATGTTCGCGGCTGACGGCTCAATACGTCTCAGCTGACTGAGTGGTGTTACAGATCCGCCTATGATGAAGTGTAAAGCTCGTCACGCTACTAACAGGCTAATAACAACATAATATCGCGCTAAAGTTCTTTATTGTTAAAATTTTAAGGAATAAAAGCGTCCCTAAACACATTTTACAACAGAAACTCACTGGTTACTGATTAGGCTTTGACGAACACTCTTCTTTAAGCCAGATTATTGTCTTATTATTGTCACATTGCTATAGTTATCTGGCAATAATAAATCAATATTCTGGTGTTATTGACACGCTGTTGTTGCCTAAGGGTACAATTATATACTATAAAAATGTTTTTTTGTTATTGTGTTCTATGAAATAGACCCGGTTCCAAATCTTAAGTTTCTAATTTCTTTGACTGGCATTAGTGGCATATAAAAGTTGTTGATCTGAACAATGGTAAGAGGTTTTGGATATACAACTTCTTTATTACCATAAACGCGACGTTTTAGTTTAATTACTAACATCGTTTTCAAACAAGTGGAAACGGTGTTAGTGTCTGCACTGAAACGTCGCATTTATCGTAATAAAGAAGTTGTTTTTCCCAAAACTCTTACCATTCGTCAATGAATTTCTATTGTTCATGGAGAGAAGGGGTTTTATTATGATTGAAATATTACATTTTCGGAGCTAAAATCAGTTTTATTCTGTTGTTGTATATGTTACCAACTGAATTGAAGGAATTCATAAATATGAACAACTCAGCCATGTGCGGTGAGTTATAGTACGTTCCAATGTTGATCTTTTTGTGAATACCGGCAACGAAATTGGTGACTACACAATGGCAGTAGTATGAGACCCTTGACGTTGTCCCAAAATAGGTATGAGAACCCTGCCGTAGATAGGAAAACTCAATACCCTCTTCCTCTCCTAGTGCCGCGGAAAAGCATAAATCGTGTACTTGTATCACAGATTAGTAGACCAAAACAAAACTCAAACGCGGAGGAAATGCACAAGCACATATCTTACTCGGGAAGATTTCTACTTCTAGGAATTAGGGCTAGGTAGTCAGCAGTAACACATTTATAGGCATTGTTCTAACATTCATTTAATGAAAATTTGACAATTTACACGGCTTAGCCGGCGCAAACTTTCGTGGCGGCTGATTTATAATACGGCTGGCTGACGAAAAAATGTGGCTGGCTGCGGCTGACAAAAAATATGGCTGGCGGCGGCGGCTCATGGCGGCGGCTTCGGGGTCTAACACGAAGTTGTACCATGATGATTCATCTGTGTCACTTCTAGCAAGGCACTTGTCCAGTGGTGTTGATTTTGTTACTGTACTGACTGTTCTTTCCAGCAATCTGGAGCCAGTCATGCTAATAGATTGAAACTGATGACTAGATCTGTACAGCGGGAGGCAAGAAAGTTCAAATGACGCTTCCACAGCTGAAATATCTTGTTTAACTGTGTGCATTAGCAGCTTTGTGCATACCGATTTAGCATTTGTGTTGTCACTTTCTGAATTATTGATATCATTGACCAAATCTGCTACTGTACCAGGTGGCTCATTACCTTTACATGCATAGCCACATACATACTTTTCTGTTGCAATGATTTCATCAACAGATGGATTTTGTGGATCACTGTAGGATAAGATAATTGACATATCCCTATTGGCTCGCCAGCCTTGTGTATGGTATCGAGAATGTTGCACCATCATAGAATGATCACACTCCATCTCAAGTCGCAGGCATTGGTTTTTGTCCCGAATAATTTGGGCCTCTGATAAAATTGTTTTACCTGGAGCTGTTTCACTCCCAAAATCCATTCTACATTTCCTGGTCTTCTCAGTCACTTTCTGTTGCCTCAAACAATAAACTGAACAGCGATGTATGTTGACCCGGTTCGTGAGTAGTTGATGATCTTCCAGCAATGACTCCTGTCACTTACATCCATTAAAAGTTTTATTAATGGATTTTTCTCTAATGCCACTGCTATTCCTGCAAAAGGAAACAAATTCCACTGCGCCTGGCATGGGGGACAACAATTCATCGATGTCAGGGCATGACATTTGGTGATGATGAAGCCAACAGATACATAATAATCAATCCAGGATCAACAAGGTATGAATCAAGAAATCCAGGAGCATTATTTGTTGCTCTATCCCGAGCAAAAAACGGCCGGTGATGAAATGGCAGATCCAGATTTTGCATGGCATCCTGATGTAGTAAATGAGGACTGTCTCTGTCATGTGGTAAAACACCCATCTCGTTTGCTGGGACATCTGAAATAGAATGGACGAGTTTCAGCTTTACAAACAGGAGATGATTTTCAAATAACAAATACAACTTGTCAAACAACATAATCTTCCACTTGTTATACATTGCAGAGGGTCAGAACAAATTTCCAAACAATGCTTGGCTATTTTGTCTGCCAATCTTTCCGCAATGCATTCCATTCACCGACACTGTTTTGCTGGATCACTTGCAGAATATGAAATGTGGTAACAAAGATCCCAAGATGTGTTTTTGGTCTGTCACCTCTATTACTGCAGGATCTTTCCAGAGATGATGTATCCAAGGCTGTCCAATCAATGGATCTAAATCGACTTGTTTTGGAGTCTGATGCACCATATTTACTGCCACCTAAATTCAACAACATTAAACTAAAACCACAAGGCAATCCATTGATGCTGATGGAAGTTGTAAACAAAATTGCAGAATTGAAAAACATACCAGCAGAAATGGTCCTGAGATCAACAACATTGATGCATTATCCAAGAATTTGAGATCTAATTAACACCTAGCACTCTGGTAGAGCAACCTAATTTTCTCCACTCACTCTGTTTTTCTCTTGTTTAACAACAAATTTAACCAAATATATCTTGCTTGACATAGCTCATTGAGCTCTGTCAAACAAGGTATATTTGGTTAAATATCAATCTGCATTGTGGGAAATAGTTGCTGCTGAAAACTTGCCATTTTGACATCAGAATGCAGAGGGTTAATATATAAATCCTCCTTTCTTGAAAGTTATGATCACTTTGCAAAGCCAAAAAGGCACATTTCAGGAAAATTTGTGAAGTGAGTAACATACAAATGAACAATTTCATGAGTTTGACTTAATTGGTATGTTGCTCTCACAGAATATATCCACCGAAAATTTTTAACGGTCTGTAACTTCCACAATTTATCTTATTACTTAATGCGTTTAGCGGGGGAGGAATTCGCTAGAATTGTGCACTTGGTGATACCTTCCTGAAATTTGGCATGATGTAAGGGTAGGCATCAGAGATTTCAAAATCGATCGGCTACAAGTTGGCACCATCCTCTAGCCACCACTAGCAGCGAAATCCAAAATGGCCGCCAAGCGGATCGAAAAAAAGCTATTTTCGCCGATCGCACAACTGAAGCTCCAAACCTAACACCATACATGTGCTGTAATTGATGTGAATGATGGAGTGAAGCCCTTGGAACAAGTTGGGGGGAAGATTAATGGATAATGGGATCAGAATTTCCGTCGATGTGTGCGTCTGTGTGTCTGACTGTCAGTATGATCGTCCGTCCGTAGATAAATTAGTGTTGAATGTTTCTCGGGAATGCAATGGTCAAATGAACATGGTATGAGAGATTCCTGTCAACACATGAACAAGGGTACTCGATAGTATGCAGCAGTGGGGATACTTGGACATTTGATAATCCAATTAAAGTGACAGTCTATTCTCAACTTCCGGCATTTTCGATAGATTTATTTTCTAAGAAAATAAAACTATCAAATTTCTAGAGGAGTTCTGGTTCAATCTCAACACCATAGCGACACGTCTGCCAGCAAGGGCAGTGCTGGAATGAACTCGGGATGCATTAGTTCCCGTTGTTAATTATACAATGTTATCTTGCCAGTATAGAACATTGGCAAAATGGGACTAGAAGGGGTGAGTGTATGTTTGCAGTCATTCGAGGTACAGGAATATTTTTTGACTACAAGTAGTATTCTTCATTTTCGGCCAGTTAAGATGTGGTGTGTTCCAAGTCAGGATTAATGTTGCCGACACTTAATGCCCATCCCTCATGGTATGCTACTTTACCAGGGATATAGAGATATAGCCACCACTGGGAGCCAAAACATGACCTTTGATGTCGATGAGTGGTCGAAATGTTTTAGCGAATAACTTATCGAAATATGATCCGGTATGGCAATTTGATACCTTACGTTAGATTTATTAGATCAACTCAGGTATGGATTCATTGAGACATGAGTGCGCTACAAGATGAAGGATTTCCAAGTTGATTTGCTATGGAGTAGGAACTGACTAGTCACATGTGGCCTATGGCCAGAGAAAGACAAGGATACCATAGATGAACACACGGGTGAACGAAGGTATCAACTGTTGTACAGAGGCAAAATAGTTGGGGATATTGTATCATGCTATGCATGAATTAACACCGTCTTGTGCAGTAAATAACAGACTATTTTCCGAAATCTAAAACTGTATTCCTATACCCCGGACAATGTAGCAAGCCACATGGGATGAACATTTGTTAGCAAAATCAACTCAACTAGAAACATGACATGTGTTAACTGGCCGAAAATGGAAAAAAAAATACCAGAATAGGAGATGACTGGTCCTAACATGACAGTATACTACTCAATATTGTTACAACAGCCACCTTCACACTTACACAAAGGTGTGCACCTTAATCCAGCTTTCAAGCATTTGCAATTGCCCTTGCAGGCCTTGGCACAACTACAGTGGAGCATCAGTGCACATGCAGCACTTGCGTCTCCTAGGTGAGTCCAAAATGGGACCAGAATATTGAGACGTGGATTCCACTCCCATCCGTACTGTGATGGGTCTGGCACACATAAGTGTTTCTGCAGAGCACGATGCCAAATGAAAGATGACACAAGAATTACCCTTTTTACATGTTGATACAGAGCTGCTTTGGTGGGCGGGATGTTTTCCATAGACTTAAGGCCATGTGTGAACATATGCCGTCTCGCATCATTGACACGTGTACTGACACAACTGTTACTGTACATCTGTATGGTGAGTTTTTCGATATGCTGCATATGAGGGGAATCCTCTGAAAAGACTTGCGGATTCTCAGTCAATTCTATCATCATTTCAGTTGATGCGGGAAAATTCATCCATGCATTCCATCCTGTCTTCTTCCCAATGCCGAGCATGCTGGATGTTACATCACAACCTGTGAAGGCGTGGAAGAAAGTCAGGGCCTTACAGTAATCAGGTCCAAGTTGTGAAGCTATCTCATGAATTGGCATATCTTTATATGCCTTTCCAATTCCAAACCCAATCCACAGCTCACTGAGTCCAAGGTCACGGAATGTTGCGAAATGGTGCAAAGACAGAATGACGACATCAGAATCAACCGTGCGAAGAAAAGCTATTTTGTGACCTTGTGAGACTGCATGGTTGAGATGAAGCATCATGCGCGTGTCTGCTTCCTCGTGGTTCGATGGAGATATGTCACATAAGCTAACATCCTTATTGCATAGTACATATTCTCCTGATGTCGTTAACAACTGGTACTCGGATGTTGATGTTAATTTCAGCAGTTCAGCAGACAGGAACTTGAAAAATTCGTCTTTATTCTCACTAACTTTCAAGAATGCCTGCCAATTCTTCCCTTTAGGTAAAGGGACGTTCTCGGACACCCGTATCAACCTAACTGCTGTCTCACCGAGGCGTTTTGCTCGCGTCTGATTCTTCAAACTGCCTTCGGGGTAACAGTCATAGATCGCATCAACCCTTGTGGTGTTCGTGTTAATCAGAGATTCGATGTATGGCAATAATTGCAATCGAGCATATTCTCCAAACAGATCCGCTTTCTGTGGTTTGATTACATGGACTACAGCAGGCATATCCAAGATGACAACTGAAGCTTGTCTAGCTGCTGAATTCTTCCCTTGTGCAGGAATAGCTGGTAAACAATTGAGAATTTGAGATTTTGTCCCACTCCGTAGCTTACCTCTATCGGATAATGCTGGCGGATCACGTGCATTCTCGTGCATGAAAAACTCATCCATGTTTGAATCAGGCCGGGCTTGCAGTGAAACGAACATCTGGGTAACTATTGCGGCAGTTGCTTTACTTGACATGAGTTTGTCTCGGCCTTTGTCCAGGTTGGCTGGGGGTGGGTTAAGGAAGGTATATATATTTGCCTTGGGAATAACATCATTCAGGGGTACGGTGCATTCCACAAGCCTTTCCTTCAAGAAAGTGGAATATAAATGCTTGCCCCTTTCGGGTAATGACCGTAAACTCTTACTAACTTCGGGGTCCATATATTCACCAGTATCTAATGTCACCAGCTGACCACTAGTTTCATCATAAGGGTTGATAATGAGTCCCTGATTCACCAGATCGAGGAGAGATTTCAATTGATTCAGAAATTTTTTCTGCTCTGATACCGAACTTTCCGGGTGTTCCGTGTTATCTGATGATGTTGTGTGGAAACTTGCATATTCATACTCATCTATAACACGCAGAACTTCTGACCTTGAAAGCTCAATAACGACTTTCTCTTCAGCCTGGCCATAGAGACCTTTTGGACCACTGTCTTCTTTGAGTAGTTGGATACTATGTTCTTGGCTCTGATCTAAACCCATCATACTGAACTTCCTCTCACTACGCTGGACCACAAAATGGCCTTCCATGAATTTGTTGTGGATTGAAGGATGCCGCCTGGGTAGCTGAGACATGTCTCTCAGAAATACGGGGACCCACCGACAATAATTTGTATGTCCTAGGGCAAAAAAGTAACTGCACAACTCATCGATAGAACACAGTGTACCAGGCCAGTTACCGATTCGTTGGTTCCGAACGAATTGACAGCTTGTCAAGAGAAAGTTCCGAACGATTTCACCCCAATAGCGCGCAGTTGGAGATTGTGAAAGAATCCTCTGTTCCCACATTTCAAATGACTCATGGGGCCCAGTCTGCTGACAGTAAATCTCATAAGCATTCTTTCTGAGGATCTCAAGCCAAGCTAGAGTGAGAAGATATGCCTGTCGCGTCCTCTTGACATGTTTCCCACCAAGTAGGGATGATGCTACACCGGGTGTGAATATCTTTGCGAGGTGAAACATTCGCTCCCAACCAGAACCACCCATAAGCTTACCACCAGCTTCTTGGGTGCACATTTCAAGATGCAGGAATCCAATCATACACACCATTCGATCCTCACCTATCTCCTCTGGGAACAGCCATTGACATTTTTTCTGCCTGGCATACAACGGACAGTCACCTTCAATGACAGGTATCTGGCCGGGGTTTACGAAAGCAGTAGCTTCCCTGACCACATACATAGCATGCTTCTGCATACTGAGTGAGTCCGCTTTCTGCTCACTGAAAACAGGGAATACCCCAATAACTGCACGAGGTTTGACATTGTCTTGATCTTCATGTTTTGAAAAGAAGCCTGAAAAGGTCACAGGGACTTCATCAAGCTGCCAGCTGCCATCAACCTTCCCTTTATTGCTGATCTGTGACACATGAGACAACCAGTCATTCTCTCCCACGTTCAAATCTGCATATTCATTGGGCCGTACATTACATTCATCTGGAGATTCAAGCCTGATGTCCCCACCAAAGTCTTCAACGAAAGGAACAAATGCATAGTCGTCTGGGAGTTCAATTTGTGTGTCTTCTGGAACATCTAAACTCAGTGGTGGGGGATCAGTACCCACATTGTCCCTGCTCAGTTGACCAATGAGTGTGATGGACGTACCATGCATATCAGATCTACCAGATACATCAATGTTATCAGTGGTTCCTATCGAGAAAACATTACGTTTGCAGTTAGCTGGGACTACAACACCTTCGTTCTTGAACCGCAGTGAAACAGCTCTCGCGAAACTCCTGCGAACATCCATTACGCGATCATAAGAGACAGAGAGTCCCATTTGATGAAAATCTCTGATAAGATTTTTCATACGATCATGGGCATGCAACTTCAAACCCACATAAAGAGGCATTGGAGTTTCTCTGTCACGTCTCTGGTGAACATTTTGTGCATGTTCGGAGCGTTTCGCTGAATTGCTGATCAACATCTGTGAAATAGTACAAGCCACTCGAGTCTTGGCATTAACAGTCTCATCATCGCCTAAGTTCTGTATACTACATGTGCCCTCAAGTAGAACTCTAAGAAGAGTCAGGAGTGAGTTGGGTACAGGCTCGCTCAAGCAATAAGATGAAAATGATCCCGTGAAAGGAGCTTGAGATATGAGTATGTGTTTACGCAGAAGAAGACCCACATCAACTATCTTTTTTGCCTCTTCCTCAGACACTATACGAGTTAAAGATTCGGACAACAAGGAGCCAACTCGAAACCTACTTGAAATAAACACATCTCTACCCTGTGTGAAGGCGTCCCAGCCATCGCCCAATTTCTGCAACAAATGTTCTTTGAATCGAGTGGAATGTATTTCTTCACTAAGCCAATCAGAACCGACTTGCTTCAACCTCCGACTGTACAGATTCTTGAGATCGACAAGCTTCATCGCGGAATCGTTGTGTTCAACAAATGTTATGAGCTCTGCCATAACGAGAGGGTCATAGGGCAGGCCTGACGCGGAATGTTCGGCGTTCTTCGACTTTTTAGATTTAGCCGCTCGTGCTTCATTGGCAAGCTTACAATAACAGGTTTTGTGATAGTAAAGATCACTAGCAGCGGAATCAAATGCTGCATTGACCCGAGAAAAAACAACCCAGTTCTCGGCTTCCTTTGCCATAATTTTGAGTTTATTGTTATCAGACATTGATCTGCAAATAGGCTCACTGCTGTCACCTTCGCGTTTGTGACAATAAACACACTGGGGCAGTTTCCTGTCACAGCCAGATTCAAAACTTGTCCGTGTTCTTTTAGGACTCAGCGTGGAGCAGGATGCCACTGCCTCATTTCGCTCTCGCTTGTGTAGCACGCGCTGTACGATGTGAGTCCGAATACTGTCACGGCATGTCTTATGATATATTGCCTTATTCGTCAACAGTGACATCGACATACACTCATCACTCTCTCTCATCAAACAATCAATGGTCAAATTATATGGAAGCTCAACGCCATTATCTAGGAAGCGCGTTATGTCTTCCTCAATAGCTTTATAGGCGTCATGAAAACGAGATTCTCTATACGGACGCATCAATTTCTTGGAACTGTCTTGCTGGCAAAAGCAACAACGTTCCCAGTCAGTACTAGTCCGTACACGAAGAGGATTCTCACTCATTCTGTGAATGATTTTTGTGAACAATCGCGTTCTCGAATTAATTTCGACAGACAAATCAGAATTGCTTGCGGAATTACGCCAAACAAGAGATTGTATGGCAAAGAGACTGCTTCATAAAGAGCGTTGTTTCTCCGGGATCAGCGTCATTCAGGTTTGCCTGAATGACGCTGATCCCGGAGAAACAACGCTCTTTTCAAGTTCCAAGAAATTGATGCGTCCGTATAGAGAATCTCGTTTTATTCTACATCATCTCCCACGTCTGTTTCCAACACGTGCGTGGATCAGAGTTCACTTTCGCGCCCTTACAATCGGATGTATAGTCGGTAGACCGTCGAAAAGGAGGTTCCCTTCAGCCGCTGGCGGCCATTTTGGATTGTGCCGCTACTGGTCGCCACCGGTCGGTGTCAACTTGTAGCCGATCGTTTTTGAGAACCTCATAGCCTACACTAACAGTGTGCCAAATTTCAAGAAGGTATCACCAAGTGCACAATTCACCTGTATGTGACGAATTCCTCCCCCGCTAGTTAGAAAATCATCAAATGCAGTACTAGTAATTACAGACCAGACACATGTCCTCATATTAAAATATAATCCATCACACCTCATTATATAGCAGGCTTCATTTCGACAAAACAACATCGTCTGCCGATTAATAGGGCAGGGAGGTTATATATGGAAAAAAACAAACAAAAACTCACAAGCAAGCAAATAACTTGCAGAATAAAATAACTTCTATTTATTATATGCTAGCCTGTGAATTATCGCAAATTATCTAAAAGATATTTCTCGATATCTGTCCAATCGATGGATATCGAGAAATATCCTCAGTTTCGACGCATAATGTCGCCTTGAAGTTCCTCTTTTACCAAAATGGATATTATTGGCAAAAGAGAAATTTTTCAATTTGCCAAAAAGTTGACGGAGCGATCATTATCGAGTTTGAGAACCATTACTGTTAATTACAGCTTGACAACGCCTTCTCATGCTCCCAGTCAGGTTCCTGGTGGTCCTTTGTGGGATGTTGTTCCATTCTTGGACCAGCATGGCACCAGGCTCCTAGACACTTCTCTGCTGGACTGGACGGGCTGAAATTGCAAGCTGCAACTCATTCCAGACATGTTCGATTGTTCAATAATATTCATTTTTTATAGTATTCAAAAGCTAAAAAATAATGTCAAATACAAACAAAATCTTAATTTCTGTACTTAAATCACTAAAGATATAATTAAATAAAAAATATATACACTTTTCATAAGAATATTTCAACTAAAACGTAAAACAGGTAGTTGGTTATACTTGGTGCTTAGCAAACTTTGAGCAGTATATATTATTTAGGCCCATTTGGTCAAATACTGAAACAAGAACACATACGAATTTAGTGACTTCTGTTGTGTCAACCGAAAAAACAGATGACTTGTTGTTCTACGCAGTTTATGGTTACAGGGCTGGTATTTCAACAAGAATCCGAGAATCGATTCATGCAAAGATCCGTGCATTTTGATTTTCGCTGCACCTCTGCTGGGATTCTCGTAAAAAGAACTGAGTCAGTTTAACAACCCTTTACCTAACATAACGGGAACAAATTAACCAATACAAGACTAACATGACCTGAAATATTCAGACACTCACTTGTCAATAACATCGTATGAGCCGGTGTGACAGGAATGATAGTCCGTAGGAAAATTAGTCCCTCTGGACTATTATTCCGCGGAATTATAGTCCTAGGTCTAACATTCCTATGAATAGTAGTCCGCCGGACTACTATTCCTAGGAATGTTAGACCTAGGACTATAATTCCGCGGAATAATAGTCCAGAGGGACTAACGTTCCTACGGACTATCATTCCTGTCACACCGGTCCCAATGACATCCATATTTGTAAGGATTTATTGGTAAATATTTATTTTATTTTTTAAAAATCAGTTGATGTTTTAAAAATTTAAAAAAAAACTGTGTTGGGTAAAGGATTATCATGTGTTATCAGTTTACAACAGGTGTTCTACCATGGTGGCCTCATCCTGGGATACTCACAGCAACCATTTTTGTGAGCATGCAAATGGATCTCAAAAATTAAATGAAATATAAGCTCACTGTTAGCTCCCTTGATATGATTATCAAAGGACTTGTGTTGTGTCAACCGAAAAGACAGATGACTTGTTGATCAACACTATGGTTACAGGGCTAATATTTCGACGAGAATCCGAGAATCGATTCACGCAAAGATTTGGGCAACAAAACCAGTGAATATCCGTTTTGATTCTCGCTACACCTCTGCTAGGATTCTCATGAAAAGAACTGAGTCTGCTTAACAACCTTTTACCTAACATATTGGGAACGCATCAACCAATACAAGGTCAACATGAGCTGAAATATCCAGACACTTATCTTGAGCTATTAATATGGTTGTCATTGGAACCGGCTCGTTGACCTGGCTCCAATGACGTCTATATTTGTGAGATTTTACTGGTAAATATTGTTTAGTTTTTTAAAAAAAATCAGTTGACGTTTTAAAAATCAAAAAGCTGTGTTGTACTGCTGGGTAAAGGGTTATGATGTGTTATCAGTTTTCAACAGGATCTCTCAAACCATGGTGGCCTGATAGGATCCTCATCCTGGGACACTCATTGCAACCATTTCAGTGAGAATCCAAATGGATCTCTCAAATTTAATTGAAATATTAGCTCATGGTTAGCTCCCTTGATATGATTATCCATAGCTTGTTTGTGATTGCACACTTTCTTACTTGTGAGAATTTCCGTCATCTGCAGAGGTGGATGATTAAGATCTTTCTAGGAAATCTTGATGGTTTTCATAGTCCACCTAATGTGATGTCAGGAGGCGAAATTCACCCTCCTTATTTTGAATCCAGTTCAGCAGAGGCGAAAGGGAACAATTGCCTGTCATAAAGGCTAGGCCTGGACCTGGCAACACATGTACATTATTCTACAAAGATTTTGTTCGGCTCTTCTGCAACTTAACCTTCATCATTGCCACAATGGCCTTAGAAACAGTTTCTATCTTTCTTTCATGCTTTCCAAGATCTCATCAAACCCAAAGGATGTCATTTTGCAAATAAAAACATGTTCATTTTCTGGAAAGCTTCTAATATCATAAAATACACAGATCTTCTTGTTGGAGAAGTATATATGCATATACCGGTATATAATCTGTTTCCAGAAAGCCACTTATCTTGTGAAATTCAAAAGGACGTTTATGCATCCTCTGGTTTTTAATCACTCTCCGCAGCATGCTAGCCTGCAAGGTGAACGGGTTACTGTATCAAACTCGCATAAAGCCACTAACCAGGCAACTTCAGTACAGAAGACCTGGGGGTTCAGGTTAGATGGTCGAACAAACACTTGAACTGATGAATTCTTAACTATCACAGTATATTGTATTTTCCAAAATAGCACATGTTGTCAAGGATATGAAACTTCAGACTTACATATCACAACATGCCATACTGGTCGTAAATATCGGGGTAATACTGATATGATACCACTTGTGCATGTCTTTTGTCCATACTGTTAAGTGCAACTGTATTCTTATCGACGAAAACAAATATTTTCGTAACTGTTTTTTTCAATATATTTTTTACTGGAAATGTACTATTAAAACTGCTTTTTATTCAATGGCTGTTGTTAATAATTCATAGTCAACTATACTCAGACTGAATCCAATTACAACTAATTGTGAATGTGACCCTCTTGATCTATAAGAAACATTGGAAAGGGTAAAGTGGCTGGAGACCCTGCTAATTGGCAATGGCATGAAGGTTCGAATCCTTCCCCAGGCAAACGATGGAATATATTCCTAGTGTAGTTGGGGTCAAATTCAATAGTTGGCTATAAATTTAACAATGAAACATGTACACAAAATTCTGACTGAAACCCAGACCTGCCATTCTCAGAGTGCTGCATACATAAATTTTTCTTGGATGGCAATTTTTACATGCCATTTAGGTGAGCACACTTTTCAATTTGTCACTGATGTTCGCAAGGATTAAACGGGCAAAACAAATATGTATCATATGAGAACAAGAATATGAAATTTAAGTTCATGTAAAAAGCAGAATATGAAATTTGTTTTCACCTCAACTAATATTTAGGAAACTCAACCCAAATGTTCCATTAAATTGCCCTGCAGAGGCTAAGCATTCACAGTCTCAGACTCGTTTCATAAGTATCATTTGGGACAAACACTCATTTCACCATGACATGGGTTGCAGTAATTTCATACCAAAAACGATTTCGTACCCGGAATTTTGAGTCATTTCATACCCATCTAAGCGGGCATAACATTAAAAACCTATTTTGTTCAAAATATCCCCCTGACAAATAAACTGCTATGAATATTGCCATAATCATTCTGACTTATTATTTTTTGGGCACAAAATTACTTTTTTTTAAAGTGTTCCAAATGGTTTCTGGTATGAAGTCACTCGGGTATGAAATGGTTTGGGTATAAATGGGTATGAATGTATACTCTCCCAAAAAAGAAAGTGTGCATGGTAAAAAATAACACTATAAAAAGATATATATCATTTTCATTCACGGAAATTTTATTCAATCACAGATGAATCAATTTGTGATCAACACGAGAAATTTCATTACGCTACGACGAATACTCTTGGTGCCATGGAGAGTCAAAGACACTAAGGGTCCAACACAAAAGTCACACACTCAATATCTGGTATGACCTCCGTCTGCATCGACTACTGCTGTGCATCTACGCCTCATGGAAGCGAACAAGTTAGCATGGAAGTGGGTTAGGGTAGGGTTAGGTTAGGGTTAGGTAGGGTTAGGGTTGGGAGGTAGGGTTAGGGTTAGGTTAGGGGTTAGGGTTAGTTTAGGTTAGGGTTAGTTTAGGGTAGGGTTAGGGTTAGGTTAGGCTAACCCTAACCCTACTCTACACCACTACAGTCGAGCACGACAATGACATAACGTCAAAATCGGACGAATTGCAGGTCTTCGAGGACGTAAGCTATATTCTCTCAGACGGTTGATTAATGTTTGAGGATGTATCAGTCTCAGGTTAGGGATGTTCCTGGCTGTCGTCGTTGCCGTTTGCTGCCAGTTCCGGAGATGGACGACATGGATTGTGCAGGGGTGGTAACTCGGGGTCTCCCGGAGCGGGGTCGGTCTCGAACGTCATCATGTTGTGCATGTCGATGGACTAGCCTGTCTACAGTGTTACGGTGGCAGTTCAAATGCTGGACAACCTCTCTGTGTGTTCTGCCAGCTCTAATCATACCCAGGGCAAGGAGACGTTGATTCATTGTCAATCTTGGCATGCTAATGTGGAGTCGTTTCAACAGCATCGAAAATTTGAATGTGAACGATAGGAAGGCCTTACTTTAGTGTTTAAATACCCAAGGATTCACACTGCTGCATGAATTTTCAGACTCTCCACGTGCAAAACATGCCTTTTCACAAACGTGCAGCACGTCATTTAACGTTAATGCAATTTTAACGAGGAAAGCTGTTTTTGTGTTCAATTTAACTTATTCATGAACAGGTTAACACTCTTTACACAAACGAAATTATTTGTTTGGAGTTTGATCAATTTCTGCAATGCACACTTTCTTTTTTGGGCGAGTATATATTTTACATACATCCAATGACATCCTTTGTATATTTTTTAATTCAAATTTACAAAATAACTACTCTTGTGTTCCAAATAAAAGTACAGGTGGGAATAAAAGTATGGGACGGAACACTTATCAAAATTAAATACAAGTACAGACCTTAATACTAGTAATAGCACAGGGTGTAAATTCACTGGGGGATGGGGAAGTAATGGCACTGTAATGCCGGTCCTCCTGAACACCAGAATTACCCGGAATTGCTAGGAATTACCTGTTTTATGTCGTATTTTTCACTGTTTTCTTATTATTTAAAATATTGAATCACAAAGTTGTGAAAACTGTTCTCATAAAGTATCCAGAGATGTTCTATGTTGCCATTCCCCTTATCATTCACCCAACGATGAACTGATTTGTGGTGTCAGAATTTACTGCACCAACAAGCCGATGACCATACGCATTCACCCAACTGGCTTATTGTCACTGCCTTTGTCTGCAATCTTTCAATATACTGTATAAAGTTTATTTTATATGTATGCAACGCCTGCTATATGAGGAGTGTGATAAACTCTATGGTCATCGATTTTTTTTTATGTATTTGGTTATTATTTATTGCCTTCCACTCACCACTCGCGTTGCATTCAGTAGGCACACCACTCTATTCCATTTCGTGTGCCGTCATTCAATGGGCAAGCGTTCCAGTTCCATGTCTTGTAGATGGGAATTCTTTTTCTTGGGGCTTTAGTGTACTAATAATTAGACCCACCTTACCAGTCTCACAATCAAAATGGCCTTATTTGGAGTAATTCCGGGTAATTCTGGGTAATTCCGGTGTTTAGGAGGACCCCTGTAATGTTAGTTAATTTTATCTAAAAGCCAACTTATTTTCCAGTATTGCAGTTAGTTTTATTAAAGAAAACTAGTTGGCATTTAAGCATCATGATTACAACAATGAATACACTGTGTTAAGGTGTTATATAAGTAATGGAATTTTGTTTATTTTGAAATTCCCACCTATGATATTCCTTAAATTCAAATTAAATATACACAAATTATGCATCAACATGAAGGTTGGGAGGTAGAGAACACGAAAAATATATGAAATCAACTCATAGAATTGACAGCAGGCACCACTGGTTCCTGGAAGTCTGCTATCGTATTCGTACCATAACTGATAATAAAATAATTTTTCACGAGAACAACTTGTGGCCAAATGTGTGGCTAAATATGTGTATATTTAATTTGATTTTAAGGAATATCAGAGGCGGAAATTTAAAAATAAACAAAATTCTATTACTTATATAGCACCTTAAACAAAACACTATCACACTATCTAGTGAAGATTTATTACTTTGAAGATCCCCCGCCCCCTGTTGGAAGGGCAATTTTAATAAACATGCATGCCCATATTAGGTGCATACAGGGTGGAAAAATTCCCCCAAATTAATAAAGATACATGTATGCTTTTTAGGAACACAAGAGTACTTTCGCAAGTAGGTAGCACCTATTCATATTACGTCATCGAAATATACGACAGAAGGTGCATTCACTTCAATGTCAGAATATCAACTGTGCTATGGAAAACTTTTCTCCGGCACCTTCAGTTAACTTCCTGACATTAATGGCTTTGTAAACAAGATGCGACGTAGTGTCTGATAAATGGGGAGAGTTCAGTATTCTTTAATAGTCTGACATTGATACAGGAGTTTCGTCGAGTTGAGGGACAGAAATCAGAAGGCATTTGTTTTTCGTTGGGATCAAGGTAGATAGGCTTTTTTGGACTATAATTCAGAGTGATGAATCGTTATCATCAGTAGTATAGCTCGTATGACTCACTCCCAGGTTGCCGGACCCCGGTGCCGGACCCCATACGTGACGTCATGTCACGTGGCGCTATGTTGTGTTGTCATAATAACCCGCGTGAGCGACCATCTTGTGACGTCATTACCATTGTGATACGTGGTGTTAGCACGCATGCGCATCGCGTGTTTCTGAGGTGACGCACTCTTCGGCCAGCCATTTTGTGTACTGGAGGCCGCCATCTTAGTTTCTATTGTAGTACGCGGTTGTTGTGTTACCCAAATGCTTCTTATACGACAGGGGTATATTCGGAGGGTATGTTCGATTGAATCGGAATAGTTTCCCGATTCGTAGAATTACCACAAACAACCCGGCAATCCCTCCAAATCACCAAAAACGACTTTATTTACTACAGATTCTTCAAGAATTCTACCTATAATAATAGCACGTAGTTGCTATGTTACTCAAAGTCCTACACAAGACGGGGATATGTTCTATTTAATAGGAGTACTGTTTCCTGGAATCTCATTTTTATGCCTATTACAGATGCTACTCTGACACTAACAGTCTATCTAGTCCCAACTATTTCCTGTTCCCTCGTCCATCTCTTACAATCACCAGTGCTTGGTTTCCCATAACCTGTATACAGAGTTATCTTCCTTGTGTACAACGAAAGCCTATAGGATTCATAATGCCAAGAATCTGTCGAGTAGTTACTGGTAAGCCATTGCTCGAATGACTCGAATCCTATCGAGCAAATGAGCTATAGAACAATTGCCTGTTCGATTGACTCGCACATACTGCTCTTTGACTCATTTCGGTATATGGGGATACCGATGGCCTGGTATTGTATTGTTTGAGGATACCTTTCGAGGATACTTTTTATAGGATACTTATCTGAGGATACTATTGCCTGTTTGGCCCAGCCTTCTAGGCCACCTCAAGACATACCTATCCCAAATTCCCCTTATAAGTAATTACTCGAAGCCCATCGAGCAAATGAGCTTTAGGGCAATTGCTCGATCGAGTGACTCCACATACCGCTCCAACGACTCGAAGTCCATCGAGCAAATGAGCTATCGAGCAATTGCTCGAACGGGTGACTCGTAGATGCGACTCGTAGCCTCATTTCAGAAAAAAGGGTACCCAAAATCAGTCATTTTCAAAAAAAGAATTCCGTAATTAGGACACCTAGTAACAGGATTGATGAGTTTCCCTAATAAGCTAAAGAGCCAAGAGAGTAATTGCTCCATGAGCAACTGCTCAAACGACTCGAAGCCCATCGAGATGAACTTTAGAGCAATTGCTCGATCGAGTGAGTCCACATACTACTCAAACGACTCGAAGTCCATCGAGCAAATGAGAGCCAAGAGAGTAATTGCTCCATCAGTAACTGATCGAACGACTCGAAGCCCATTGAGCAGATGAGCTTTAGAGCAATTTCTAGATCGATCGAGTGACTCCATATACCACACGAACGACTCGAAGTCCATCTAACAAATGAGCTTTAGAGCATTTGCTCGATCGAGTGACTCCACATACTGCCCTACGACTCATCTGGGTATTTCAGGATATGTATGATATTGTACTATTGGACTATTAGGGGATACCTGCTGTAGATACATTACATTCGGGCACTTCAAGCTACATCCGGGTTCTTCTGTTCGGAAAGGTATAAAAAGGGTGCAAGCTTGCCTTAAACCTCATTTGTGTCCTGATCATCGTCGGGTGGAGACATGTTACCAGTTCGGTGCGGATACTGGTTTAAGCTTTTTTCGGGATTGGATAATGCCAGAAGACACGATAAGAGCTATTAGTATGCCAGTAATTGTTATTGACCAATCAGCTTCAATATATAGTGACCATATATGAGACTGTGTATCATCGAGCTGACCGTATATAGAGCTTATATTCGGTCAGTTCCGACATTTTGTGTTTGATATCCAAACGCTCGCTTCGATGTTTTTCCTAATTTCGCGTGTTCAACGAACAACAAATAATTTCGCGTGTGTGTCTGTTGAGCAACGTACAACTATAATACGTTTCTTCCAGTCTTTGAGAAATTTTAATAAACAAATGTAAATAAAAACAACAAATAAAGCACTAAAACGGCATGTGTAGAAGCCATCTGGCACTGTCTGAGACGAACTCAAGCGAGAACCATTACCCGAATAATCTGCCCTTCTCAGTTCATGCAAATATTTTTGAGTTACTCCCCCTGGACTGTAAATTTTATCGTCTGTTTTGTTTTGATTTGAATAATTGAACTTGAAGGTTGATCGATATCGAACAGAAAATACACTTATGGTTGTGAGTAGGTATAAAAGGAGAGTACACTATCACTTTGTACATGTACGTGTACAACATACCTACACGATGCATTTACCAACGTGGAATTCGGTGTTAAATCACACGCTTGTTCACAAAAACGTACATTGATCTTGAATCCCCCGTGTTTTTTTTACTCCTAGATCGCACTTTTAACGTTCAAATACTCGTGGTGAACGCGCATTTTTAAAAAAAAGGCGAAATTGTACATCGTCACTTTTTTTATCTTTCACTTTAAAAATTTGTGTAGACGTTCCCATCGCAGATCAGACCATCGATCCATCGTTGGCGAACGCGAGCAAAAAATTCTAGGTCAGCATCAAAAAACGGCCTGCGGATTCTACATCAGTGATCCAGAACTCTTCATTGTTTTTGAGGCGGTGTGTTTTTCCCATTTATGACGTCATTAGGGGAATTCCCCATTATGGGAATTCCCAAACTCAGCTAATCGACCGATTGGATCGCTCGATTCTTTGCCAATTGACCGATCGGATCGCTTGATTCTCGTAAACTCGATCATACGGAGTTATCTCCCCTCGTCGTGGGGTGGGGGAATATCCTAGGAAATAAATAAAAGTGATCGATATATATAGGAGAGAGAAAAAAAAATATAAATGAATAGTTATTTAAAAAAATAAATATATCAAATCGAATAGATAATAAAAAAATACGTAAATCATGAGCGATTCTCAGACTATTAGAGCAAGGTTTCTTTTAAACATGCTGATGAGAGCATACGCAATCTGCGTGAATGAACAACTACGTCCCATCTTGTTAGAATGATGCGTCGGATGTCGGGATCACCTAGACTTCGATCACGAGAATCATTCGTGTCTGACGATGGAAAGGGAAGATATGGTCGTCATGTATTTCGAACCAGCATTTGAATGCGTTAAATTCAACGATGTGATCACATTTTGGAAGAGATTAGTCTTCTGTAAGAATCGAGACAGGCCTACAGATTCGGAAGAACTGAAATTGGCGCGTAGAAGTTTGACTTTAGAAGACAAGGGATGCATCAAGAAATTATTGCTGAACGAAGCATACGTCTAAGTTTTTTTCGTTGATATAAAATAAGGGAGAGTAGAAAATAAAAAAATAAATACACACATAAAATTTTTATCTAATATTAGAAGAAAAAAAACAAAAAATGAGAACCAGAAATAAATTGTATCCGACGTTAGTGGACAACGAGGATGAGAAGACGATCAACGTTTCACCGACGGCGCCGTCAGTAGAAGAAAGAGAAAAAGGAGAGAGGTTTCGCATCAATCAAATCAATAGAATTCAAGAGTATCTAACTCGAGAGAGAGATTCTCGTCGTTCCCTCAAGAAGAAGTATTCGCATTTCCTGACAGTCGTCAACGCGATCGACACGACACTCATCACGATTTCTCTGGGTTTACACGTGGCCAGCATCAGATTTTTGTCGACCGCGGTAGGCATTCCGATCGTGTTGACCGTAGAAGGAGTGGCTCTCGCCGCCGGATTGTTTAGCACGCTTGGGAACTTTTTGAGTAGGAAATTATATCTGAAGGCGAGGAAACACGACAAGATTCGCTTTTTGGCCGACTCCAAGATCGACACGATATCCGAAATGATCTCTATGGCGTTCAAAGACGGTAGGATATCGGACGGAGAATACTTCGCGATATTGAGCGAGAAAACGAAATACAATGCCATGAAAGAATGAGAATGAGAATCAAGACTCGTCAGATCATCAAGGAAGAGATGAAGGATTCTCTTGTGGAAAAGGAGAGGAAAGAGGCCAGGGAGGAATTCAGTAAGATGATAGAACTCAAGAGCAGCGATTGAAAAAAATATATATATATATAATAAGAACAGAATTTAAAAAAAAAAAAAAAAATATTAAATTTATATATAAAATAAAAAAACGAAATTAATTTAAATAACTCTTAAAAATGTATTGCGTAAAGTGTAAGAGAGTTACCGAGACGAGTAATTCTAGAGAAGTGCGAACTAAAAATGACACACAGATGCTTCGCGGAATTTGCGACGTGTGTGGTTCTGTCAAGATGCGATTCATCAAAAAAAAGAACGCGAGCAAAGGTAAAGGCATGGTGAATAAAATGATCAACAATCTACCTTTCGAAATGCATCTGCCCGGTCACAGTTTCACGGGACACGGAACGAAATTGAACAAGAGACTCAACGCCGATCTGACTCCCAAATCTTGGAGCAAACCTGTGAATAGGGTGGATGCGGCCGCATATGATCACGATCTGTGCTACGCCGGACATCCCGAGACCAGGACTCGCAATGACGTCTGCGATAAAAACATGTTGACGAGATTGAGAGGCATATCGAATATGACCAGGAGAGAGAAGATGGAACGTTCGCTGGTCGGCAATCTGATCGGTGCGAAACGTCGATTCGGATGGGGCGTTCCAAAAAAAAGCACATCTGAAAAGAAGAAACGATTATTGACGAGCGAATTGGCCAAGGAGTTACACAAACCCATAGTGCGTAAATTTCGAAAGAGAAGGGTGTTCTTGAAGGGTCTGGATGATATTTGGTCTGCCGACTTGGTCGACATGAGATCGTTTTCGAGGTGGAACGAGGGCGTCAAATATCTATTGACGGTCATCGACGTGTTTTCCAAATACGGTTGGATTAGAGCTTTGAAGAATAAATCGGGACCTCTCGTTGCCGAGGCTCTGAAGAGCGTGTTCGACTCGTCTTCTCGAAAACCGAGTAAATTGTGGGTGGATAAGGGAAAGGAATTCTACAACAAGGACGTTCGTCGATTGGTAGACCTCTACTCGATCAAAAACGAAGAGAAAGCCAGCGTGGTGGAACGTTGGAATCGAACGATGAAGGAAAAGATGCACAGATACTTCACGGCGAATTCGACCAAGAAATGCATATACGCTCTGAACGGTCTGGTCAAAGATTACAACAACACGTGGCACAGATCGATCAAGATGACTCCTGCGGAAGCTAGCAATCCTCGAAACGAAAAACGTGTCTACGCGAATCTATATCCCGAGAGATCTAAGATCAGGAAGAAGTCTAGAACGCCGAAATTTGCGGTCGGTGATCGAGTGAGAATTTACGCTTATAAGAAGCACTTCGAAAAGGGTTATACTCCTCGATGGACCTCAGAAATCTTTGTGATCATCAAAATATTTCACACCGATCCGGCGACTTACAAAATCGAAGCTTTGGATGGAGAAGAGATCATCGGAAAGTTTTACGAACAACAATTACAGAAGACGAAGTTTTGATGAAGAAGACAAATTTTTTTTTTATTTACTCTCTTTGACATTTTCTTGTTTACACACATATATATAGGAGAGAAAAAAAATAATAAAAATAATTAAAAACTATTTTTAGATAAAGAAAGCAAGTTAATTAATAAACAAAAAACTAAAAATCCTTTAAAATGATAAATATACTAGATATAGCACAAAGCATAGTGAAAGATGAAAGTATTCAAGAATATGAGGTTCACGAATACGAACCGGTAACCGGGACGAGTTTGAACAATGCGGGAGAGATAAGAATCAACGTCGAAACTCAAGATTTATTCATACATCCTAGCGAGAGTTACATAGTGGTGCAGGGACGTCTCACCAAGGAAGACGGGAGCGACTACGCCGACGAAGACACGGTTACTCTAGCCAATAATGGCATCATGCATCTATTCAGTAACATAAAATACATGCTATCCGGACAAGAGATAGAATCTGTTTTTCATCCCAGTCAGGCCACCACGATGTTCGGACTCTTGACATATCCTGATGATTTTTCGAAATCCAGAGGACTTAATCAGTTGTGGGTGAAAGACACCGTCGGCCCTGCTAGAGCTGGCACCGCCTTGATATTTGACTATGTCGTCAAGATGTCCAGACCTAAAGGAACGTTTTCGTTCAGGATACCTTTGAAACACATCTTCAGATTTGCGGACGATTACAACAAGATCATGTACGGATTCAAACACAATCTGACGTTGATTCGAAAAGGAAATGACGATGCAAATAGTGAGACTCACTGCGACCGATGCAGGTAAGATAACTCTACACAAGATATCGTGGTTCGTTCCGCACGTGGAGCCTTCGATCGTGGAGAAAGCGCGTCTCTACAAGATCATAGAATCCAAGAGTAAATTACCCGTGGGATTTAGAATGAGACAGTGTGACACGGCTAGCATTCCTCCCTCCATGAATCACTTCGATTGGAGATTGACGGTGAAATCCGCTTCTGAGAGACTGCCTTTCATCGTGGTTGCATTTCAGACCGATAGGGACGGGTCTCAGAAAAAGAATGCGTCGCTGTTCGATCATGGCAGTTTGAGAAACATGCAAGTGTTTCTGAACGCCACGAGATATCCAGCAATCGATTACAATGCGTCGTTCGACAAGAACGATTTCTGCAGACTGTACGGCGCCGCCGCTGATTTTAGAAAGAAGTATCACGGTCTAGACGAATTGATGAGCAACCCTAACATGTCTCCCGGTGAATACAAGTCGATGTATCCCATGTTCGTATCCAACGTCAGTAAACAGAGTGAACGACTCAAGAGTAGCGTCTTAGACATTCAGATCAAGATGCAATTCGATAGGAACGTGCCGAGAAAAACTGAAGCCTTCGCCCTGGTCCTGTCGGACAGAGAATTACAATTCAAATCGGATGGAAATAAGATGTCGATCATTCGATGAGAGACGAGTGTGAAAAAAAAATAAAAAACAAAAAAAAATAAAATGTAATGAGTCATTATTAAAAACAAAAAAAACAAAAAAGAATAAAAAATAAATTCGTTTTTAATGATAATTTTTTAACAAAAAAAAAAAAGTTTCATCCGAGAAAAAATCGTCTTTTTTCCACATTCTCAACGTATAAAATGTTACAATTCCTAAGTAGTCACGTAGAAAATGAAATACACGTTCCATTTTCGCGTTTGAAAAAAAGAAGATATTTACGATTACGTTCTGAATTATTTAAAAGATCACGTGCTATTCACTCGAGAGAAACAAAAAGGATATTTCGTGACGAAGATATTAAAACTCGAACAGATCTTAGATTGTTCGATCCTGTGCGATCATCTCTCCGTTTCCGTCAGATGTTCCATCCTGTTGCCGAAGGATTTCACCTCCCAACGGCATGGGATATCCCACCTGACCATGTTTCGATCCGCTACTTCCATTTCCGAAAGACCACTCAGCTTTTCCTTCATCTAAGGTGCCGGCCTCTTCGGCCCACACGGTGATCAATTGTCTAGCATATTTGACTTTCTCCACCACCGAAATCAGGGTGCAGGCATCCGTCATGTGCACGGGTTCCGGTAGATTCGTGAGCGCGTGTCCACCCATGTCTAGTTTACCTTCCATGATGTCACCCTTTCTCCAGACCGAGTTGTCATCCATGTACTTTCTGCTGACCGCGCTGGAATCGAATTCGGGATCGTGATCGAGACCAAATAAATTGTGACCGTTCATGTTGATGCCACCCTCCATGGTTCTGCCAGATTGTTTGTTCAGGTAGAGATCGTCCACTTGCGATTCTAGGTATTCTTGTGATTGTATCATGGCAGAATCCATGTAGCCCTTGTTGACTGCGGTTGAGTCCGCATCCGTGTCATCAATCTTCGACAGATTCAATATCTTGTGGAATCCCGCATTCACATTCGATTTCATTTCTCGTCCATCAGACTTTCTCTGTTCCAGATCTACGTAGTGTTTGGTTGCCACGTCTTTGGGATGCGTGGGAGTGGCCACGTTCGTTATCTTGTTATAATTGGCGTTCAATTCCAAGTGCATCGTTTTCGTAATGTATCTATTTCTCAGATGTTCACTGAATCTCGCATGACAGTCGTCCGCATATTTCTTGGTCGCGGCATCTATGGGATCTACGGGATTTGCGACGTTCACCAAATGTTTGGATTTCAGATCGAGATCGTCGGTCATGGTTTTATCCACGTAATTATCCAGCAGGATTCGTTCGAAATCGGCGTTTCCCCTGTCGGCGTATTTTTTAGTCGCAGCATCTGCGAGATCTATCGGCTCGGGAAGATTGTAGAGCTTCTTATCATTCATGTTCAAAGGTTCCTCTCGAGGTTCGTATCTCCGAACGTAACGTTCATCCAAGTTGGCAACGTCGTAACCATCATCTACTTCTTCCTCTTCTTTCTCGGGTTGACTTTTTCGTCGTCACTTCTACCAAATTTATCGACTGGCATGTTGTTGTGGGATTTTTTTTGTTTTTTAGAAAAATATGTTCAAACGCAGTTTATTAAAAATGAACTATGTTATTTTATTTGTCGTTTTTATTTGATTAAAATTTTTTTAAAATAATTTTTTTATCTTTATATATACTATAAAAAAAATCTCTCTCTAATGTAAATCATTGAGAATGTCTTGAAATTGATCTCCTTCAGACCATCTCTTGAGAACGTAGAGACGCAGGTGACCGCAAAACACTTGATCTGGTGATTGCACTTGTTCCGTGTTGTAACGAACCATCGATTTGTTGAAATAGTTCTTTATTTCTTTTGGCGGTGAGATTCCGTAGCTGTTGAAATAATAATTTTTCTTCTTCCCGTTCTTCATCCACGCCACCCAGTGAGTGCCTTCACCCTATGAATCATCTAGATTTAAAATTCCGCATTCCGATTGTCGAGGTCTTCTCTTCAGCAAGGCATCTCTGGAAAACATGCCTAGAAAATCTTTGATTTTCAAATCCTTTGCCGCATTCAACAGATCGATGTTGGATAGGGGTTCGTTAGGTAAGACGACACCTTCTACGGATATCTTTATTTTCTTATTCATAAATGCGTATATATTTTTTAATTATTTATTTTATTATAATTCGCTAAAATGACGTTATTTTTTCTATTTTTTTCTTTTTCTTTTTAAACTAACTCTCTCGATGTCACTATCGATTTCTATAATTTTGTGTTCATCTAATTCTTCTTGATTTTCTGGAATCCTATCATCCACAATCATATCTGGAATCTTACCATCCACAATCGTATCTGGAATCCAATCATCCACATTCATATCGTCTAAAATTAGATCCAAAGTCCAATGTCCGAGTGCCAAAGTGCTTATTTTATCATCTAATATGAATCTCTTATCGTCGTCGGCCGTCAGCAAAATCTTGTTGACTATTTCGGTATACAATTCGTGATTTTCACTTCGAATCAATTTCATAGTCTTATACACCGGACCACTTCCTAACAGACAATCTTTATACTCTTGGAAAGAGATGTTTTTCTTCACCACGCACGCTTTAACTCCTTTGCACTTCTTGATCTCTTCATCATCTTCTAGACGATAAGCATACAGTTTGGGTCTCAAGCCCACAAATTCGACGATCTGTTTACCGCCGCTCTCATCCTTAAATTTACCCAACACCTTCTTGTTGTCGTTCGAGTGAATGTTGGACGGGTGATCGACGGGATAATTGCTCGTGTCGAACCACTCGGCCACGTCCGGAGATATATCTCGGTAGACGTCTTTCGTCTCTATCTCATAAACTAAACTGTCCGTGTCGGTGAACAGTAGTTTGGCTTTATCGCCAAATTTGCGTTTGACGTAATCGTAGTGAAACTCGTACATCAATCGCTTGCTGACATCTAAGATGATCGGTCTGAGATAATACGGTTTGTCAAACTTCAGGTGCGTCTTTTGCATGTGAACGGCCACTAGATTTTCGTCGAATATGGTTCAGTGTTTGTAATTGGGTTTCGCCACTAATTTTTTAGCTCTTTTCTCAGACGTGATGAGTCAAACGTAGGTTCTCTTCCTGATGTTTTCCATCGATTCGCCGTACATGCAGTTGTTCATGAGTTTGAAGAAATCTTTTTCGAAATCGTTCTCGGCTCGAGTTCTGAGATTTGTGTTGAGATCGATGTATTTTTTCATCCAAGGCTCTTCATCGAATCGAACGATGCGATGTATGTCGACTAATTTCATCCCGTAATCGACATACTGTTTCAAATTCTCGCTGTAGATGACGTAGTTACGTTTGTTAAATAAATTGGGAATGAGTTCAGTTCCATTCGTTCGAGAGCTAGCGGATAATCATTGTGTGGATCCTGTAATTCTTCAGGATAGTTCAAATCGACTTCTAAAATGCAAGGATAGTCTCTCCATTTTTGCATCTCTTCTGGTTCCTTCACCCATTCGAAATTTCTAATCGGTAAAGGATGACTCATAGCCCAACCGTACAGATTATTGGCGTCCCAATACTGTATGTATTTAGTCGACCGTTTCGAATCGAAACCTTCTTTCATGTAGGGATTGTTAGCTTCAGAATATCTGTGAGAGATCATCGAGACGCCACCTCTCGCAGCCCTTTCGAACATGAGCAACATGTCCACGTCAGATAATAATTCCAATTGAACTTCGGTGGTCTTCAACAGAGCGTCCCACGCCAGACCGGGTGCGGTGAAATACCAAGTGGGATCCAGATCGTAATTTCGACAACAGACGTCTCGAAAATTTTCGAACAAGTCTGCCAAGAGCAGAATGTCGGTCTTCAGATAGAGATCATGATAATCTCTCATGGTTTTCATATCGAATGTTTTCCACACGTTTTTGGTGTGTTCGTAATTCTCGTCGGAAATGTCGGATTCATATAATTTCGAATAAAAATCTTCTTTCGAATGTAGTGCGGTGTCTTCGAATCTCTTTAGATCGTTCATGTAATCGTAAGGATAGACTCCTTTCCTCAACATGACGTCTACTCGTTCTCCGATATGTTCGCTCGTGATTTTAAATTTATCCTTGCTCATGTTATCGACTAATTTTTCCAGAGCGGTCGATATGAATTTAAAACTGTCGATGAAACGTATGCATCTACAAATGGATTTCGTTTTTTCTTTCAATGTCTCTCTGTCGATTACTCTTTTCTTCTCCATGAGCTTCCATTTCGTGAAGGAAATGTATCTTTCTTCGCTGTTCACGATGCAATTTAATTCTTCGTGTGAGGTGCCGAGATTTTTCACGATCAGATGACTGTCGTAACCCGAGAGATTGTGAAACATCACTGGATAGAAAGCGGCGTCTCAATATTTTAAATTACACTTGCTGTGAGCCGGACTGCGATACAGACCCGTGTAATGATCGTGGTCTCTGACCTTCTTATTTTCCTCCGAATTCTCGTTGAATGATTGTTTTCGCCGGAGTTTTGAATTTGTCGTATAACATTTGAATTTTCGATTCTAACTCTTCCACGAACCTTTGAGCCACGTCGTCGTCTTCGCACTGTTTCGTGTAGGTGAAGGGACCCATGTCGTGTTGCGAGTCGAAAGCGCATTTCACGTAAATGCAATAGCCCGAAGGTATGTGTTTTTGATATCTTTCGACGTAACTTTGAAGAGCGTTGGGTTGACATGAACTCATTTTCGGGGTGAAACATTCGAAATTGGCGTACACGACGAATGGTACTTTTAACCTTCTATTGTGATTTTCAAACTTCACGATGGTGTTGGGTTTGGGCATTTCGATGGCGACACCTTGATTTTGGTTGCAATATTCCTGATGTTTCGCTAATGATTTTTTGGTCTTAAATATGTTCATGCAATTGAAACATAAAGATATCTTTCCGTTATGATTATTATTTTGTTTCGACAGTAATCGAGTCGGATGTTTAACCCAACAATAATGACGATTGTCACCATTCGAAATCAATAATAAAATAATCGTCTTTTCTCTTCCGAGATACAAAGTCTGTCTGAGAGGGTAGATCTTTTGATTTTCATCGTCGTATCCCAAGACGTTCACCGCTATGGTGGGATTTTGAATCTCGAAACATTCGATATGTTTTAACTCTGTTGGAAAAGTCACTCCGGTCCAATCAAGATTTTTAGAAGTTTCCTCATAACGAGAAACTCTATCAGAGTTTATTTCGACAGGGTATAAAGTGGAGGTGACTGCCCATTTAAAACACTGATCATCTTTATTTCTCATGTTGACCATGGCGTGTTTCTTAGTCAAGAAATACGGTAATTCCAAGTAGGAAGATCCTTTCAACGGTTCGTTTTTATTCATGTGAATTTCGAGTTTCAACACCTCATCGAACGTCCAATTACTACCTTCATGTTGATAATTCACGAGAGACGTCAACATCTTGACTTTCATCTTTTCGAAAACGTCCGATAGATCTGAACCTCGAAATACGGGTTCGACGTTAGATCTGAAATATGCATTTTTCACGATGCTCTCGCCGGACTTCACGTCGATTTTATTCATTATGCTATGGAGTATCATCTTAATTTTTAATCCCACGTTCATGTATTCGTGAAACAAATCCAATACTTCTTTCTTCACCCGTTCCATGAACAATTTCGGATCGACTTTCTTCAATGAGGGAACCACATCGAAAGTTTTAAAAACGCCTTTGATCGCACTCTCCCGTTCTATGTGTTTCAATTGGAATAGTTCCACAATGAGTCGTGTTACATATTCTTCTCCTTTCTCTTCGTCGATTGCTCATTGAATTTCGCTCGATATATCTCGTTTGTCTTGAATCTGAAGTGCATCACTCGTTTTCGTTTTAGTTTTTCTTTTCTTCGGAAACTTGATGTTCTTCAACGGCTTTTCGTTTAGTCGTCTTCTTATTTTTCACAATCAAAACGTTTTTGGTTTTTTCGACGTCGGCATTTCGATTCCTTTTACTATCTTCTCATTTTTCACCACCGATGCATCTTTTGACGTCGTTGCTATCGACATTTTGTTTGCCTTTCTAGTGTTTCGCAAATATTCTTGTATGACATCAATTTTTTTTTATTTAGTTCTATGATTTCTGAAATCTGAAATTTGTAATAGTTTACAAATCTCATTTAACTGAGGTATGGTTTTCTCATTTAAATTTACCATTGTTTTATCTGTTTGCTTCATTTGTAAGAATATTTTTTTTTTGAATTTTGTATTAAATAAGTTGTTAAAAAAGTTTTGCTTTTTTACTCTTTTTATATATATATATAATAAAAAAAAAACAAAAAAAGTGAAATTTTAAATTCAATTTTTTTCTTTAATGTGTTTTTTTATTCAAAAACAATTTAAGACTGCTTTTATTTCTCGTTCGCAAAACGAACAGATTTTCTCGTCTTCGGAATAACATTCTCTACAGTAACGCAGGTGTGCGCATGGTAGAAACAAGATGTTTGTGACACCTTCGCAGAGCAGACACTTGGTGGACGTTTTGCTCGGCTCGTTTTCGACGAGTGACGATAACTCGTCCGCTTCCGCCATGAATTTGAGGAGATGTTCTAAAGTTATGAATTGAGACAGGGTCTTGTTCGCCTTGTTTAACGCATTGTACAATTGTTCCTTGGTGTGTCCGAGTTGTAACATATCCATCAATAATTTTTGGTTTTTGTCTCTATCCCTCTCTTCGTCTTGGATTTTGATCAATCCCAACGTTAGGATCTTGTTCAAATAATCGCATTCGCCTTTTTCAATATTACTTATGTGTTCTAGTAAAGGTATGTCGTGAGGTTCCCAATTCATCAAATGTATGTTACAACAAAAACATTTGTCGCCTCTACCCACGTAAATGAAACCCATGGCGGCTAAATCTTCAGGTTTTTGAGCGAGATGCGAAGGCCAATTTTTAAACGTTTGAAGTCTTGCACGTTCTAGACTATAATTCGGATGTTTAGATTTGGTCATTGTTTTTACCTCAAAATTGAGTTTGTAAGAATATTTTTTTTAAACTTTTATTTATATATAAAGAGAAATAAAGAGAAACTTTTTTAACAAATTATTATTTAAATAGAAAATTTAAAATATACATTATTTGCAAGAATTCATAAAAACCAAATAATCGATCATGACAACAACACCTAAAAGATGCGAATTGAAATTGAAACGAGACGAAGCGTATGAGAAATCCAGTTTTAATATCTATACATTACAACAACACGATCCCATCGAATTGAACGAGGTTGAGATGGTAGACTTAGAGCACTACTACTACAAAAATCGAATGTGTTTGAAAGTGGATGAAGCCATGCTCGATTTGTTTTATGAGTAACAAAGTGAATTGCTGAATAATATCATCATCGCCGAAGACAGAGAATTTGACAGGGGTGATTTATTGTTGTCCTATGGAGATTACATATATCTAATAATCTCACCTGAACTCGTGAACAAATCGGGTGGTGAGAGCACATTCGCCTATGAAAAAAAACTCAAAAGAGTAAAGATAAACATTCACACCATTTTCGTATATGGAAAAATGACGAATGTCAACATGCTAATAACGGACTTGGAAATATAAACAATAGAGAGATTGAAATGTTAACATTTAACTTTTTATATATATATAAAGAGAAAAAAACTTTTACTAAAAAATTTTATATTAAAAAAATTAAAAATTAAAAAAACAACTTTTGTTTATATATATATAAAAAGCAAAAAAAAAAAAACTTTTTAAACAAATTATTATTTAAATACAAAATTTAAAATATACATTATTTGCAAGAATTCGTAAAAACAAAAAACCAAATAATCGATCATGAGGACAACAACACCTAAAAGATGCGAATTGAAATTGAAACGAGTCGAAGCAAATAAGAAATTCAGTCATAAAATCTATAGATTACAACGACAGGATCCCATCGAATTGAACGAGGTCGAGACAAAGGGCTTAGAGCACAAATACGACAAATATAAGATGCCTTTGAAATTGGACGAAGCCGCGCTCGATTTGATTTACGAATACCAAAGCGATCTGCAGAACATCGTCATCGCCGAAGATAGAGAATTCAACAAGGACGATTTGTCGTTGCCCTATGGAAATTACATATTTCCAAACATCTCATTCAAACTCGTGAAGAAATTGGGTGGTGAGAGCGAGTTGACCGATGTAAAAAAAACTCAAAAGAGTAAAGATAAACATTCAACACGTTTTCGAAAAAGGAGAAGACACGAGTGTCAACATGCTAATAATGGACTTGGAAATATAAACAATAGAGAGATTTATTTTTAGCAAAGAAAAATGAAAAAAAAAGGTAATGAGATCATCTTTTGATCTCATTTTTTTTTTGTTTCTTCGCACTCTGTCTCGCGATATTCGTCATTATCGTCTAATTGTTTCTCCACCTTTTTATCCATTTTAAATATATTATTTTATACTTTCTATGATTTATATTTTATATAATTTTATATTATAATAACATATTCAAAATCGGTATATTCTTAAATGGCGAATTCTCACCGAGCAACAAACCCTTGCCGAGTCGCTCAACGTTCCGTCCACTCTTCAGATAGAGACCGTTTCCTCTCAGAGAGTTGCCACCTCTAACGGGTTCTAGATACAATCCTTTACCGTTGTCATCTACGTGGACGCGACACACGGCTCCTCCCTTTTTTAAAAACAGTCCGCTGCCACCCATTAATTTCTCAACTGCCGAACTAGCGAGTCCCGTGAGAGCTCCAACGCCGAGAGTCTTTCTGAGAAAGGGTAGCGCCTTTGCGGCGAAGGGTAATGCTTTTGCAGCTATTCCTGCCAATAGCGGTAGGAAACCACCTTTCATTCTCAAATTGTATCTCAATTGAGCGGGACTCATTCTCACCGTCAACCCTCTTCCATCGCGAATCGCTTTCTCCATCCTTTTGATTTGACTTCTGGTCCAGGCGATCAAATCCTGACCGCCTCTCGTCAGATCTTCATGAGTGAATTTGAATCTCACCGCCTCACCTCGAGTTGTTAACGCTCTCTTAAGTTTCTTCCTCTGTCCTGCGGATATGTTTACGTTTTTAACCACGTATTCTGTCATAATTCTGTTTTTTTAAGTTATTTACTTCAATTGTTTCTTGTTTAATAATTATATTAAAATAATTTTGTAAAATTAATATTGCGTTTATTTTATTTTTGTTATCTATATATATACACAATATTTTATTTTTTTTTTTGCTTTTATATTTCTCTTATGTGATTTCGTATCGTCACCCTCTCTCCGCGAAGATCTAACAGTTCACCATTTTGATCTGTCAACGTGGTTTTCAGACTATACAACGTGTCCAAAATCACTGGTAGATAAACTAAATTTCGAGGTCGCTCCACGATCTTATAACCCGGCGACATGTTTGGAAAGAAGGAATAGATCGTCGGTTGAGCGCTACCATTCACGTAGCTTCCAGCAATCACGTACACGTTCACCAGAATGCTATTGACTGCGAGAATGTCGACCGTATTTTAGATACCGCGTGGCCTCGATACATCTTTCGATCAAATCCCAACATCTTGCCTATAGAATTGTCCGTGTTGAAATCCACTCGAAAATTATCTTCCAAATCCAACATCGTCTGTAAGGTATTAGGATTGGGAGCGAGTCTGATCTTGTTGCTTCCCTTTCCATCTGTCTTCATTCGCGTTTGAATGTAATTGTTCAAATCGTCTATGTCGTAACTCCCTTTGGGAATTCGAATCTCCAACCAATCCGTTCCGTCGGAATACTTGAACGAGTTATTCTTTTCGGTGACGTTGGGAAAGGAATAATATGTCTCCAGATTCACCAACGCCATCTCGTATCTTTTCTCTCTATTCAATTCGATGGATGGTTCGAATTTCGTAGTGAATCGAGTCGAATCGCCACTCATCACGATTTGAATGGATTGTTTTGCAGCCGTATTCTCGGCTATCCATCCTAACAATTCTCCATATTCGAACATTATATTTAATTTTATTTTATTCAAAACTAATTATTTGAAGATTTATTATTTTCTAAATTTTTTTATTTTCACGCTCTATCTTATTATCATCAGAAACATAAAACTTGTCGAATCCGCACCGATATTTTCCGCGATTAAATTCGCTTGTCAAATCGATCACGACGAAATTGTAAAGTCCACCATCCCAAACCCTCTTGCAGAATCTCCTGAATTCCGCAGCGCTCATGTCGTTTGCGACGTGATCGCCGTAGATGTGATTGAGATTCTTGAGATCTTGGCGAAAGAGACATAGAAAATTAGCGTTCTCCCTTATCGTCTGTCTGGGCAATCGAAAATAATTCTGCGACAGGTAGAAACAGTCCACGTTGCTGTGTCGACCCCTAACGTAATACGATTCGCATCGGTTCTGTCTCTCCAAAAGCAGATCGTCGAAAATCATGAGATTCTTATCTTCCGATTTCAGTTCCCTAGGATCCGGAACGTCGCTAGCGTTCTCATAAAATCTACACTCGACGTTCGAAGATGCATTTCTCTTCATCAGCTCCGTCGCCGCACCGTCCAAAATGGTCGAGAGTGGAGTTCCGCGCTTGTCGAATTCCTCCCTACTGTCAAAGATTCTGGCTATGACGTCCTTGGGAAATCTGCGATCCATGCACTCTCAACGCAATCTGTATTCGGGTTGAAACAAGCTCTTACCAAACACGAACAATCTGTCGTAATCCAACCAGTCGGGTCGGGACAACAGATTCATCAACAGATTGGTCTTTCCACAATTCGATTTTCCCACTATCAAACCTCTTATGCTCTTGGGAAAGAACTCGTTATTCGACCTCTTGGTCGCGGCGTTGTTCCAAGACATATCTTTAATGTTCATCTTTGTTTTATTTTTTTTTTTGTCTGTTATTTTAGATTCTTTTCAAACACAAATTTTTTACGTTTTTCAAACTCTGTTTTTAATGTTATTATTTATTTATATCGCACCGTCGCGAGTTCTCTTCAATCCGGATCCACTCGTCATTTTGGCCAAATCTTGTATGGGTACCACGGCATCCTTAAAATCTTTCCAACTTTTCGGCGTTCGCTCTAACGCAGCTCGCTTCGCCGGCGGACTGATCAACTTGTCGATCAACGCGTCGGCTGCCCTCTTGCCAGCCACAGAAGCTATCCTACCACTGGCTTCGGAAGCGGCTTTCTTACCAGCATCCAAAGCCGTCTTCTTACCAACTTCAAACGCGGTCGATGCGAGTTTTCTACCCGCATCGCCCGTGAACGCTCGCATTATAGAATCGACGATGCCAGAACCGCCTTGAACGTATGTCCTGACGTATCCCCTGTTCTTTATCACCAACATATTTTTTTATGATATATTTTTGTTTTTTTTTCACTGGTAAATCGTTTTGTCGTTTTTAAATACTTTTATTATTCTAGTGTAAGAATTTACTGTTTTATTTTTGTTTGTTTGTTTGTTTCTCTCTACTTATTATATACACATCAATCCTTCAATTCGTTCAACAGCCTTTTATACTGGTTTTTATTCAAAACCTTCTGTCTTAACAATTCGTCAGATATAGTAACTATCTGATTATCTAATCCTGTGTTACCAGCCCGTCTGCTCGCCATCAACAAACTCAATCTCTGAGACAGAGCGTCGGAATCGCTCGGAAGAAAAGTGGTTTTCACCCCTTTGCCAGTCACCGATTCGACGAACTTCTTGTTCATATCCCATATGGGTTTCACCACTTTCGTCCACTTGTAACCTCTGTTGGCTTTGGGTCTCGTCTCTCTGGCATCGTTATTTCTCTAAATGGCGTGCGTTTGAACTAGAATGTCGCCGTAATTATCGAAATCCTGTTCCGTGTAATCTCCAGGCTTGTCGTAAAGGAGCAATCTGCGCAGCCCATCAGTCAATTCGTATCTGTTCGAACCCACGATCAATTCATCATCGCCAATATCCACTTCCGTATCACCTACAAAAATCCTTCCCTCCGAATCCTTATAAAATCCATACGACTGATCTCTCTTACCGTCATCGTCATCGGACGATGCGACGCTACTAGTGGTGATAGTCGAAGCCGTATCATCAGACTCGCTCAAATCTGTTTGAATTCCTGTGGGAACGTAATCCGGTGTAGATTGAACGGAATACCGATTTCCAAAACTAGGAGGCAACGAACCCATTCTCAAAGAACTCTCCTTTATGGGTCTCAGTTTTTCGACTATCTCCTTCCTGCTTCGCTCTTGACCCTCCGTCACGGGTTTAAATATTTTTGTGGCTTCGCGTTTGAGTTCCATCTCACCAAGACGTCTGCTCCTATCAGCCGACTGAATCCCCTTCTTAGCACGTTCACACTGGTCTAAAATTAGATCTCGGCGCCTAGGATCCATCTGTAAAAACATCTTTCGTTTTTAATTGTTAATGTTCCTTTGAGTATGCTAATATTATTATTTATTTATTATCTTCAAAATTAAATGTATAATTATTTTTATGTTTTAAGTAAATAAAAATCTTCTGTCTTTTATATAATAACTAAAAACCGTTATTTCCTCACACTTGAAGTCATTCTCAAAATAATTACCTCATGAATATCTTGTAATATTTTGGGTTAAAACCGCGTTAGTACTCGCACGTTGAACAACGCTATTTTCTCTAAAATGTTTACATGGTAATCGCTCAGTCAAAACATCGCTTTGATCCATAGAAATAGTTTTTCAGATAAACCATTTAACTTGACAATTAATCTCATTTGAATAAAAACCTGTAATACATCTCAGGCGTGACAAAATAGCGTTCTCAGTAAGTGTTTATACAGTAAATGTCACTTTGACATGCGACCTGCTTGTCAGTTTTGATAAAAACACAGACTGACGATTGTAGACTGACATTCCAATGAAATGGTTCAACACGACAAAGGCGCACAGGAGCTCTATTTATCACTTTTATTTATTTCCTAGGATATTCCCCCACCCCACGACGAGGGGAGATAACTCCGTATGATCGAGTTCACGAGAATCGAGCGATCCGATCGGTCGATTGGCGGAGAATCGAGCGATCCGATCGGTCGATTAGCTGAGTTTGGGAATTCCCATAGTGGGGAATTCCCCTAATGACGTCATAAATGGGAAAAACCCACCGCCTCAAAAACAATGGAGAGTTCTGGATCACTGATGTAGAATCCGCAGGCCGTTTTTTGATGCTGACCTAGAATTTTTTGCTCGCGTTCGCCAACGGTGGATCGATGGTCTGATCTGCGATGGGAACGTCTACAAAGATTTTTAAAGTGAAAGATAAAAGTGACGATGTACAATTTCGCCTTTTTTTTAAAAACGCGCGTTCACCACGAGTATTTGAACGTTAAAAGTGCGATCTAGGAGTCACAAAAAACATGGGGGGATTCAAGATCAATGTACGTTTTTGTGAACAAGCGTGTGATTTAACACCGAATTCCACGTTGGTAAACGCATCGTGTACGTATGTTGTACACGTACATGTACAAAGTGATAGTGTACTCTCCTTTTATACCTACTGTTGTGTCTCGTTCAAAGGACTGGCATAATAAATACGTTACGGGGCTTTCAGGGGGCGAATATGGCGTGATATAAGGCTCCGCGAGATCAATATTATTGATCTCACTTCGCCTTATATCACACCATATCCGCCCCCTGAAGGCCCCATAACTTATATTGTCGGCTCCATTGCAGATATTGTACGAAGTTGTTCACCCAGCCACACAATAGGAAGAGGCATGAAGAACATCACTGTCCAAGAAGAACAGAAGAGCAGAGAGATACTGAAGCCTCAATGACTGACCAGAATAAAGTACTTTTAGAATTTCTACGCCTTACTGACAAGGAGGAAATCGATGCCATTCTTCGCGCTGCTGATAAAGATTTGATTATCTGTTTTTCTAAATGTGCTACCAACACCCTCGAAGATAAAATACCACTGAATTTGATGACCTGCGAAAATACGAACATGTATTGAAGCTGCTGACAGATGATGGAATTTCTACCGATATAAAAAGAAGTATATTACGAAGGAGTTGCTTTCTCCCGGCGCTTATCACCCCAGTCCTACCTGTGAAAAGGGTATAAATGGGATGTATCAACACCAAATACTTATATGTTCTTCGACCACGAAAGAGTAAAGAAGCTGCGAGTACTGTGGAAAAAACATTTTTCCGAAAGTTTAACATGAAGAGGCACAAAGAAGTTTGCTCAAACCGACAAACGGAAAAACCGAACAACACTGCAGACTAGACAGAAATTCAGATACACTGCGAATCCTATCTGTTACGGACCGACATGAAGCCAAGGCTATGATCAAGACGGCCAATAATGATTTGATACAATGTATATGTGATTGTGCCTCGAATATCTTGAAGAGGTCAGTACCTATGACCAAATCTGAGAGAGCTCAGCTGATTCCATACAAACACCAGATTAGGAGAATTGCCTTACCAGAGAGAAAACTTATCGGAAAAAGACGGATCATACAGAAAGGAGGATTTTTAGGAAAGTTAATCAAACCCACCGTCAATATATTATCCGATATCCTATAAAAGGGTTGTGCTCGTATGAAACCTGTCATTTGTCACCTGACCTTCGAAGAGAGCAGACGCAATGCAATCAGCACCAAAACTAGGTCAAGAGATTCGGACTCCGGTGAGTCGTCGGAAGTATCAGAAAATATGGAATATGAAGAAGAAGAAGAGGAAGAAGAAGAGGAAGAAGAAGAGGTTTCTATGAGGGGAAATATTGTTCAAATTGCCTATAACAAATACCAAGACGATTTTGACAACCTCATGAACAAGTATATCAAGGATGGAATGGATAGAGAAAATGCATTTGAAATAGCATATTTAGCACTTCAAAGGAGTGTCAGAGAAGCCCTTGGCGCGAAATACATTAATACCCTAGTGTACATTAGAAATTGGTGCAACGACTCAATACACAAGAAAATTCACGAAACTGCCAAGCGTCTTCGTGAAGAAGAGGACTTTGACTTTGAAGAATCTCAGAAATATGCCTTGGAAAAGCGAAGATTTCTGTTCAACATCCTTATGACAAACTACTCATTCACAGTAGAAGATAAAGAAGAAGACGATTAGAGAAAAAAAAGTATAAAAGGAGTGTTGGTATGAAAATAAACTTATTTCCGTTTTTGAATGTCGAAGAGAGAAGATGTCTGTGTCAACAGCAGTGCTCAGATTCAAAGATAACTTACACATACAGATCTTCAAGAATGATGCTGGATTAAAGCTGACTTCCCAAGAACTGGTCCAAGTGAATCGTGTGGTAGGTGGAGCCAAGAGAAAAAATCTAGACAAGCACATAGGTGTTGGTTCAAAGAAACAAAGATGTGTGGATACAGGTCGATTAGAAAGTAAGAGAACGAAGACAGAAGAAAGAACTGACTGAGAATGATGATCAAAAGAATGAAGTTACTACTGAAATTACGAAACAGCTGGAAGATAAGAGAGCGATGCTAGCTCTCGTAAAGAGTGATGTTCAGAAGACTGTAGTTACTACTCAAACTACGGATCCGTCTGAAGACAAGAGAACTATGTCAGCTCACACAAAAACGATGTTCCCACTACGAAGAAGCCTGAAGTTACAACTCAAACTACGAATGCAGATTCAAAGATGGACCAAAACAAGAACGAAGTTACGAATCAGTCTGAGGACAAGAAAACGATACCAGATTCCATAAAGAACGAAGTTACCACTACGAAGAAGTCTGAAGTTTCTACTGAAACTAAGAATGCTATTCAGAAGACTGAAGTTACTACTCAAACTACGAAACTACCCGAAGATAAGAGTATGATGCCAGATTCCATTAAGAACAGAGTACCACTAAGAAACAGCGAAAATACAAAGAGGAATCCAAAAAGAAGAAAGATGCCAGACTGGAAAATGAAGCAGCTAACAAAGCCAAGCTACTTACGTTAAATGAGAGAACATGTTTTATCAAGAACCTAGCCAGACGATGGGAAGAAGCTCCATCTCACAAGAAGATGAGATGGTTAGCCCATGAGAGAAGACAGAAGAACTACAAAGACGAAAATGTTGCCTTGAGAAATTGAACTGTATACTCGAATAAAAATGAATGAAATGTTATATATTGTTGCTTGTTTTTATCTACAATCCCAACAGAAGAACTCGGATGTAGCATGAAGTACCCGAATGTAAGGTTTCTACAACAGGTATCCCCCAATAGTCCAGTAGTACAATATCATACGCATCCTAAAATACCCCGATGAGTCGTAGAGCAGTATGTGGAGTCACTCAATGGAGCAAATGCTCTAAAGCTCATTTGTTCGATGGACGTTCGAGTAGTATATGGAGTCACTCGATCGATCTAGCAATTGCTCTAAAGCTCATCTGCTCGATGGGCTTCGAGTCGTTCGATCAGTTGCTCATGGAGCAATTACTCTCTTGGCTCTTTAGCTTATTGTGGAAAATCATCAATCCTGTTTCAGGTGTTCTACTTATGGAATCCTTTTTTTTGAAAATGACTGGTCTTAGGCACCCCTTTTACTGAAATGAGACTAAGAGTCGTATGTGCGAGTCACTCGTTCGAGCTATTGCTCGATAGCTCATTTGCTCGAGGGACTTCGAGTTGTTGGAGCAGTATGTGGAGTCACTCGATCAAGCAATTGCTCTAAAGCGCATTTGCTCAATGGGCTTCGCGCAATGACGTTTCAGTAACTGCTCGATAGCTTATATGGGGAATTTGGGATAGGTATGTCTTGGGGTGGCCTAGAAGGCTGGGCCAAACAGGCAATAGTATCCTCAGATAAGTATCCTATAAAAAGTATCCTCGAAAGGTATCCTCAAACAATGCAAGATCATGCCGTCGGTATCCTCATATACCGAAAGGTATCAAAGAGCAGTATGTGCGAGTCACTCGGGCGAGCAATTGCTCCATAGCTCATTTTCTCGATGGGATTAGAGTCGTTCGAGCAATGGTTTACCAGCAGCTACTCGATAGCTTATGAGGAGAATTTGGGATAGGTATGCCTTGAGGTTGGCTAGAAGGCTGGGCCTAACATGTAATGGTATCCTTAGATAAGTAGCCTATAAAATGTATCCTCGAAAGGTATCCTCAAATAATACAATATCAGGCCATAGGTATCCTCAAATGCCGAAATAAGTCGAAGAGCAGTATGTGCGAGTCACTCGAACGAGCAATTGCTCTATAGCTCATTTGCTCGATGGGATTCGAGTCGTTCGAGCAATGACTTAACAGTAACTACTCGATAGATTCTTGGCTTTAGGAATCATTCAGGCTTTCGTTGTACACAGCGGAGAAAACTCTGTATACAGGTTATGGGAAACCAAGCACTGGTGATTATAAGAGTTGGAGCAGGGAATAGAAGATAGTTAGATTATGAGTCATATCTAGCCAGTGTTATTAATAATACCCCAACTTCTCGTATAGTAGATAATGTCTGTCCAACATCAAGGGAGCGGCAAGATTTTTGTCCCCGCCTGAAATTTCTATTTTCTGAACCGATGGTACCGATTTTAACCAAATTTGGTATGCGGTAAGATTGCGGCACAAGTATTTGACTCGTGCAGAAAATTTCCAGCATCTCCTTGGGAACCTAATGAGTTGAAATTCGAAATGTTTTCTCAAATGCTAATGTTTAACAACCCGCGCGGAACAGAAAACTGTTATTGGTATGAAGCATCCGTGTGACAAGTAGAACCCAACGGGAATAATTGAAATCGCTTGTGTTATAGGGCACCTTAAATATGCCGAGTCACCACATTTTCAAAGATTATAAAAAAAATCCACTTCTCCAGAACCACCAGTCGAAATCTTTTGATATTTGGAGGGCAACATTTTTACGGGGATCAGATTCATGTTTGTTCAAATCAATCCCCTCATTTATCATTTGGGTTCCGTGCTGGAGCCTTAATTTTAACTTGGTAAAGTATAAGAAAAACTCTTCTTCAGATACACCAGTCAAAATCTTTTGATAGTTGTTACACAGCATCTACGGGGTGGGGTGGGGTGGGGGGGTGGGGTGGGGGGGGTGGCAGGTTCAAATCATGTAAGTTTGTTCATATTTGGGCTCCCAATTTTAACATTGTACAATATGAAAAATATTATAATTTTTAAAAATCTTCTTCTTTGGGTCTACCGGTCAGAATCGTATTGTGGAAGTCAGATGCAAGTTTGCTCAAATCGAGTGAGTGGGTTCACACTAAAATACCCCATGGGGTCCAAAATTGTAAATTGTTGCAATATGATGAACATTCTTTAAAATATTCTTCGGATCCATCAGTCAAAATCTTTTGATATTTTCTGCACTACATCCTAAGGGGAAAGAGTGGGCGGGAGGGGGGGGGGGGGGGGAGTCAAATTCAAGTTTGTTTAGATCATGTCCCCTGATTCATATTTTGACTCCCTGCCAGGGGGACCCAAATTTTCACTTGGTGGAATATGTAAAAGATTCTTCAAACATCTTCTTTCGGTCTATCCGTCGGAATCTTTTGATATTTGGTATATAGACCCTTATGGGGTGGGGTGTGGTGGGGGGCAGTTTCGCGTTATTTCAAATCATGCTACTGAGTTCATACATGGGCTCAGCACTATTCAAAAAATCTTCTCCACAACTACCAATCAAAATCTTTTGACATTTGATATATAACATCATAAGAGAGGGGGATTTATTTATTTATTTATTTATTTATTTATTTATTTATTTATTTATTTATTTATTTATTTATTTATTTATTTATTTATTGAGGATTCAACCGCACTTTCGACAGACAGGCTCAGTCACCTCGTGTCGGACAGTTTTACGAGTGAATGAAGCCTGGGAACCGCAGAGAACAACCGAGCAACTATCAAGCTCCCTACGTATTAACTCCGCACAAGCAGGGTTAGCATTGGCTGAAGGCAAGGGCTTCGCCATCGCGTAGTATGCCTCAGTTCACAGCGCCACCGTGCCGCACATGGGCAAGAGGGAGCAAGTGCCCTGCCCAAGTACACGAAGCAGTTACGGCTGGTCAGTATCGAACAGTTGACCTTTGGTTCAAAGTTAAGTTCTCTAATCACTGAGCTAGTGCCCCACCCCCGGGGATTAGATTCAAGTTTGCTCAAATCAAGTTGCCGAGATCATATATGGGGTCCTTGCAGGAGCCCAAACTTTAACTTAGTGCAGTATGAGAAATATTCTGTAAAAATATTCTTCAGATCCACCAGTCAGAATCGTTTGATATGCGGTATACATTATCGTTATGGGGACCAGGTTCAAGTTTGTTCAAGCCAAGTATTTAGGCTTCTTACAGGAACCTGAATTTTAGCTTAGTACAATAAGAGCAAAATTCTTTGAAAATCTTTCGCTATAGATCCCCCCCACCCCTTCAGATTTTCCTTATATTTGGCATCATTGGGAAGGCAGGGCCTATTCAAGGTTGTTCAAATTAGCTTCCCGGGTTCAAAAAATCTGAATTAAACTTATTGTAATATAAGGATTTTTTTCAGATCCACCAGGCAGAATCTTTTGCTATTTCGTATTCACCATCCTAAGGAGTGGTGGGTTTCTTTCTGATTCAAGTTTGTTAAAATCAAGTTCCTGGGTTCATAGTTTTGCTCTTTATGAGAACCTGAATCTTATATGAGGAATATGCTTCAAGGCAGAGTATTTTGATATTTGGTACTAGCAGTTCTTTACCTCCTACATTAAAGCTATGTTTATTCAAAGCGTTACACTTGATTGCTTTTGGAGGGCACGTTTAACCCTTCGATCCCTGTTGGTATCTCCATCTCATTTCAATAGCAGCAAATGGAAGAGTCGATATACATTATATCTGGGTGGACCAACAAATATTTTCCAAGGCTGCACGTTGAAAATATTTATTGTCTATCACCACACGTTCACTTAGCAACCATCCTACTTTATGAGGTTATGACGTGCCATATTCCAGGGCGGAAAATTGGCCTCTCGGGTTCAAAGGGTTAAACAGTTTTGTCCGCTACGCGCCTCACCCCGCGCCCCCGCCCCCACCCAACCCCACCCCACATCCCTCCGGCCTCGTGTCTTCATCCACCGCGACTTGTGGTTATTGTGATTTTTTTATCAGCAGCCGGGTATATGGTTGATTGTAAACCACAAAATCCATATAAACATCGTCATGAAATATAAAGAAAATACTGGTACATATATACTGCTTCACTGTATGAATGGAAAGGAAATTAAAGTCCATCCGCCTGTCCGCCAAGATTTAGAGAAAAACACTTACGGTAGTTGTCTGCCTGGAAATTACCTCTCATTGGACATATTGTATTATTTATTTTAATCGATAATGTATCGGCACACGTTTATTTCTCACTGTGTCAACTGTTATCACATCATTTGAAACAGGAACTGCGTTTACGTGCATGTTTTTATATATTTCTGTTGATTTTTGTTTTCACAGAGAAGAGGACGGTGCACGGGAAGTTACGAGAGGGGGGTGCTCATTCATCTCGATTGTAACTGTAGGAAATTGATTTTTTTTCTCGTCAAGCATGCTACATTGTCACAACTTCGTCAATGAAAAAAGTCACAAGCCTATTAGTTTTCATTTTCCGATTTTAGCTCGCCTCACTGAAAATCAGTGGGAGCTACTGCCATCACTTGGAGTCCGGTGTCCACAGTCAGGCGTCCGTCGTCCGTCAACTTTTGAAACTTGTCTTCTCCTTCAAAACTACTGGGCCAAATACAAATAAATACTCTTTCTACTATGTCCACACGAAGCTGCTGCCATCTTCGGTTTGGGGATTAATGTCCCAAATGCCTAAAATTATTAAAAATCTTCTCATGAACCACCAGAGAGAATGCTTTGATATTTGGAATGGAACTTCTTTTGGTGGTGGAGATTAAAGTTTATTCAAGGCAACTCTGTATGTCAATATTTGGACTCACCGTGTCGCTGTGAGAGCATGCCCATTTTGAGCTCCACCCAAAATTGCTCTATCAAGAACTGATTGATTGATTTGAACCAAATTTAGCATGTTGTCTAACTGGGTCATAAGTACTTGATTAATGCTCGGAATTTTTTTTTCGCAGTCCCGTGGGAACTCCAGGAGCTAAAAATATGAAAAAATTCAAACCATATTTCAAAAACTGCATGGACGTATACAGCTTCCTTTGGACCAGTGGATCAGATGGACCAAACAATTGCTATCGGTTTAGATTAAACATATTTATTTTTAGTTTGATGTTGAATAACAATAATATTGGAGCACAAGTTATAACAACTTATTTCCGCTACTTTCCTGTACACTTCAGTGATAACTATAATCAAAAATGTGGAAAACGACATACAGAAATAACAATTACAATATTGTAAAAAGAACGAAGTTGCAAAGAAAGGAATATAAAGGTGACGGGGACGCAGAAATAAAGTGAGTTAAGGTGCATTTATTTTCATGGTTGGACAGTCATTAATGGATTAAGGTGGGTGTGATGTGCAATAAGTCTAATCTTTTAATAAATGCAAAATTGAAGTAATTTCCAGAATGGTTCAGCAGCTGGCGGGAGTGACCGTTTGAACAGGTGCCTTCTAAACTATGTGGTAACATGTCGTGGGTGAGTTTACTGAAGCAGCAGTGATGACATTATAACAGTACTATTTATCACTGCCGCTACTAGTGTCTCTACTGTCACTATTTGAAATAATAATAATAATAATAGTCTCAGTATACTTATTTTGTTAGTATCAGAAGATATTCCGGCGAAATTATTTGCCGCCGTGTGGGGATAAAAGCTAAGGTTAATGGATATCTGAGCCACCCCGTTTCATCAAATGCTGGAGTGACTGTAGAATATTAAATAATAAAAAATAAAATAGATATACACAGAACGACACATGCGTGTGTCGTTCTATCTTTATTACATGCCTTCACGTCTATAAAAACAATTATTAGAAGGACACTCAGCAATTCATTTGACAACTATCAACAAAAACTACACATTTTATTGCCAACCAAATTTGCGAGTGGAACCTGTGTTGCTATTTCGTCCCTTGAGTTTCAATGTGTTCTATGTGCCTACTGGCACACAGAACACATTGGAACTCAGCGGGCGATTTTCAGCTATCGCCAGAGATTCAAATTGTAATTGCGTTGCACGATTAGTAGAAAATTCAAGTGAAATTTCGCTTCTGTTTAAAAATAGTCCGTCAACGATTTCCGTTCCGCACATAAGTGCGGAACAGATATTCATTTTCCGCACGGTTTAGTATTGCTGTAGATGGGGATTACATAGAACAGGCGTGTAATAAATTAATAATAGTAGATAATAGTTATATTTGTAGTTTTTTTAGGAACTGTTTTCTTTTTGTATGTGAACGAAGATTCTTCTTCCCTCGGGTTTACTAAGCCAAAGTCGGCAGTTCTCACGATGTCGGTGTTAGATTTCATGGTGGCCATTCCTGAGAGATGCTGGGCATGTTGTCTTTCGTTGCCCTGGCTTCCTATCTCCAACCAAGGGAGCTTGATGATGCACAGGTAACGTTGCGAGTTTTGTCTCAAGCACTTATGAACCTGACTCACGCTCACGCCTGAAACGCGGCTAATTTGGAGCTTGCACGCCGGGATACAGTGTTAGACACTTCTCCATCCCTTCCTCCTGAGCAGCGTGCTGTTCTGAGGTCTGCTTCTTTGGTTGAACCTCAGCTGTTCCATGGTTCCGTGGCGAGGTCCTTCGTCATTCAAAGGACCAGCTTTTGTTACGGCAACTGGACCAACCTGCTGCCGCGGGAGGTGGTCGTTCCAGGCCCGCCAAGTGCCAAGCAGCATCGGTCGCCGTTCGAGCCCGATATGCGTTTTCTGACATATAAGACTGCTTTCCTTCTAGCGTTTGCTTCTGCCAGACGTGTCACTAAGCTTCATGCGCTATCTGTTGATTCGACTTTCTTCGGAAATGAGGCTAACAGTGTAACCTTCACTACTAGTTGCTCTTTTCCGGCTAAGAATCAACTTCCTGTGTCTTTGCAATTTAATGGAAAGTGCAAAATGCGCACATCAACAAACTACAACAATCTAAACCCATACTAAGGAATAGCCCTTTGTTACTAGTTCAGTACCAAATGAAAATTAACTGAAAAAAATATTGATGATACAGCTGTCCTTACGGTGCATTGCAATTTCTTTTACGAAGTGGAATGAGGACGTGACGACCGTTACTTATTCCCAGTTTCTTATTCGAAATTCGTTATCAGGTTGATAACGAATGTCGAATAAGGAACTAGGAATAAGTAACGGTTGTATGTCCGTAAGTAGAATCTGCTTGATAATTACTGAATCAAAATTTGGTGAGTGTCGCAAAACGAGTGCAGGTGTTACCGTGTAAAGTACCCTCAACAATAAACTGGAACAATACAAATCGATATCATCCTCTCGTCATTATAGATTACACAACAAAAACCTGCAAGGAGCGCCTGAACAGTATGCAGACATATACTTGTTAAGTGTGTATTAAAGTCCTTAAGTCCAGTTTAATTGATTTTATTCATTTGTACTCGTTTTGTTGCTGAACAATGCGAGCGGCTATTACCAACAAATTGTAACAAAACATACATATTTCTCCCCCACTTCCTATGCAAGATATGCGTGTCTCACGTGAGAAGGCCATGCGAGATAGATATCTTCCTCACATGGCCCACGTGACCGTATCTTATGTTTCGTTGGTGTTGAAAGTTATTGTTGTTTGTTGTACTTGATGTTAATTACAAAAGTATATTGTATATAGTTTATACAATTTCTTAACTTTCTTAACTTAATTCCTATCACTACAGCGTCCATCGATCGATTGATGCACGCGCCCAACTGACGTCATCGGAATGTGCCAATATTCATTTCGCTACAAATCTTTAACGCCTGTCTTGCCAGTGTTGGAATTTAATTTCATGGCATATACCTGTGGTATACACATAACTTTTGTGCGCTCTTTCCGATAAGCAGATCAGTTTTTTCAGAAATCGACAACAAAATTGTTCGACATAGCTGCACGTGCTCCTGGATTACTTTTGATGACGTTAAAGTGTTCTGGTGGGGAAGAAAAATTATCCCTGATGGGGGTGGGAGTGAGATGGGGAAATCTCACCCTCGGGACAATATATTTAGGCCAGACACTCGGCAAGCCTCGTGTCTGGCCCAAATATCCCGCCCGCTGGTGAGATTTCCCCATCTCACACCCACCCTCATCAGAGATAATAATAATCTTCACCATGATGACTTTATAAATTCTCAGCAAAATCTGCATGGAATAGAACTGGGTGGTTTTGATTCTTGAGCTTCAGTTTCGGTTTCAGGAGAAAGCCTCGGTTTCGGCTCAGCTGTTCTATATGTTAAAACATGTAGTGGAAAAAAAGCACTTAGGGTTCTATAACGTGGAAAAAAGTTTGTACGACACCATTCAATGTAAGTGTCCCTGTTGGGTTCAACCCACCTTCCCTTTGATCATTCTTAGCAGTTCTTGGGATCAGTTGCTAGATCTATTGTGTCAGAAAAACAAATTTGGGTAACAAATGAATAAAGTTAATCCTATCTAAGTTGTATTATTATGACTCACGTTTGTAACATCAGCCGTGATTTGTTAATGTGACACCTTCTAAATGTCATAGTACTGGAGTTTGGGGGAAAAACACGGGTACCATCGGAACGTTCTTCCCTGGAGACATGAGAACAAAGAAAATCTAAGCTCCACTACCATTGATCGGTGTCGATTACGCACGCTCTTGTTGGAATTTCTCAACACCAAACGCTGGCGCTGTGTCTGATTAATTTTTTTGTCACCGAAAGACACAAACTTACCAACAAATATATCATCTTCAGTGGGTGTGTTTTTAATTTTAACTGCAAACAATGAATTCAAAAGAATCAGAAATATTAAAAACTCACGTGTTGTTCACCACTTTAGTGAATCCTGAAATGAGTTATGACTTCAATCAATTATATTTCCACAAGTTTAGTACTCCTCGACCTCAAGTTCAAAATAAATTGTTTCACTCCGCTTAACTGTAACAGGTGTCGTCGTCCAAGTAAAATTTATATTCCTTTATACCACTTATCACACAAGTATTAATAATGAATTATAACATGAACAGCATGGTACAGTTGTAAACACTGGCATTTTGGTGATTTCGAAACTCCCAAAGCGACCGCACTTGTGACAAGTCATTTTCGAATTTGGTGATCTAGAAACTCCTAAAGAGACGTCATTTGTTCGAAATGACGTCATGTTTTTAGATTCGACTACATTGTTATTACAAGATTGATAGCATGTTGCAGTTAACGCTTAACAATGAAAGCTATTTTTTGTTCGGCATAATAAAATAATTAGAACGTTTCTTTTCATGTTCTATCGGTCGATAGTACCCGAGTTTGTGTGATTGCTGAAATAAAACCTTCAGCAGCTTCGCTGCTTCAGGTTTTATTTCAGAAATCACACAAACTCAGGTACTATCGACCGATTGAACATGAAAAGGAACGTTCTAATATTATATTCTCATTGTCACATTATAAGAGATAAATGTGACAATGAGAACACGACGTATTCACCCCTTTGCCGGACAGAATGGATGACTGGAGTCCACGTGGGCCATTACTCCAGTTTCCTCCCATTCCGTTCGGCCGTTTTTGGGGGTCTTGTGGTGCGGCTGTGTTTTCCAGTTTTCCGCAAAAAATTGGAACTGAACCGGAAAACCAAAAAATCACCCAGCTGTGGCGTGGAATTCCTTTTAGCATTCTATAAACAGACACTAAATCATATTTGCTCTATGATTATGGAAATCAGAATTATCGCGTAAATAATTCTTCACTACGACCCTGTCGACCCAGCAGAGAGGGCAAAACACGTCAACAAATTGTAACAAAACAAATCATAACATCACCATGACTTAATGTACTCCAGTTGTGATTGGCATAAAATGCCTGAGCTACCCGAGCATGTTAACAGCATGTTAATCTATTTTTCATCATTGTACGGTTATGATGATACACTCTAAAACCAGTTGGGTCAAAACATTAACCCTTTACCCAACGCAGACGATATCAAAATTTATTATTTTAAATATCATTTTTTTAAAGTTTTCAAAAAATTTCACAAAACCACATCATGTGACCCCTCATTGGAACGAGCTCGACGAGCTCGTTCCCAAGAGGGGTCACATTATATGATTTTGTTGAAATTTTTTGAAAAATAGTATTTTTCCAGCTGCTGAATTTGCCTATTACGTGGGCGAATGTGGCCGATTCGTTGGGTAAAGGGTTATCCCAAATCGACTGGGTGGAGTGAATATGAGCTCAATTGGGTTCATATTCAAAACCATCCAATTGATTTGGGTTGAGTTTTAAACCAAATGATGTTAGAGTGTACGGCAGCCATTTATAGTGCCACCTGAAACATGAAGAAAAAACGATTTGGGACATTTCCCCAAAAATTGGAACTTTCAAAATTGTTTTCCTTTGTTGTGATCTTTCAGTTGACACTAATGGGTTTCTATATAGTAGTCATAAGTTGCTCATCGATTATAGATGCTCGTGGTAATCAGGCAGAGAGAGAAAAATGCCCTCACCAAATGCATTGCAACAGAAAAATCAACCCAAATCAATCAATCCAACACAATCAACTCGTCCAGCAATTTTGAGTTTTTTGTCGTATGATTGATATAAGAATTGAAATGAATTATCTGTCACGTTATCGGAGTATGAATGTGGGGAGGGCATGTTAAGTTGTAAACACTTGAAACAGAATCTTAGACGCCCATCCCACACCCATACCCAGGGACCGATCAGGACTATTTAAAATACGCTCTAGCCTCGGAGCCTATTTTTTCAATTCACGCGCCAGATTTCAATTTACGGAGTCACACTGCTGTTTGTAACACACACTGCAAGTATGTAATAGCTCTCATCATTTTCATTTAGTACACTATAGCAAACATTAATCTTCACTGTGGTTTCTGATCAAGTCTTGGCTGCCTATTTAGGCAGCCAAGACTTGATCAGAAACCACAGTGAAGATTAATGCTTGATAATTAAGACTTGAAGTATTAACTTAAGCACTCTACAACAATGATAAATGATAATCATATATATAATACATGTAAGAGTGTCTCTCTCGATTATCCATCGAAAGAATATCAAAATATGATCTGAGAAATTACGCGCCAACTGAGAAGCCTATTTCTGAGATTTAAGAGCCAGGTCCTGATGTTTCAGAACCAAATACGCACTGGCGCATGCCCAGGTCGGTCCCTGCATACCCAGATAAGGCGACAGAAAATTTATTTATATTCTAATAGGTTAGGTTAGTTTCTTATTTTATAAAGTACACCGCGGCGACCACACCATTGAAATATCAACTGGTAATGTACATTGCGGACTCGAAACAATAGGGTTAACTTTTGTACACACGAGTTTCATAGTTAGTGTACGCAGCATAGAATACTCAAGGGGAAGATGAGCGTGAATATGCCACCTGAATAGTGAATTGGAAATTAAGTTATCAGTATAATGATAAATGTAGCTCTGCTCAGCTTCAACACTGACATTTTTCGGGGAAAGACACGATTGATTGTTTTGAGGGTACAGGTAAATGAAATTCAACGACTTCCTGGCCCATCTTCCTGTAATCACAGTTCAGTTGCACCCATGCAGACACCCTCATTTTTTCGACAAATATACTGGAAAGAAGCAGAAAGATTCACAAGATGATTTTGAAATTGCAGGGTAATTACCTAGAAGTCATCCTCCGAAACAACGCCAACGACGGTTTGCCTCACATCGAGAGGAAGGTGTCTGTCGCCTTTTAACGCACCAAAGACAAAATGCGATGTCCGTGTCGCTTTTCTCAGATGCAGCAACTATTCCTGCACATGACTGAAAATGTCATGGAAATTCCCCGAGAACTGGCTGAGATACAGCGTTTTGATGAAAGGAGTTATTTTTTTTTAAATATAGTCTTTTTCAAGCTGGTACGAAACGGCGCGGGGATGTGCACGGAGTGCCTCCTCTGAGCAAGTGCCACTTAAGACTTATAATTCAAAGCCACTGGAGCAGAGACAGGACTAAATCAAATATGCATTTTCGAGACAGTCAGTCGCCAATGGGTCCTGACACTGCATTTAAAACTTAGATCATCGCCAGAAGTTAAAGTGAACAGAAATCGCGGGTGCGTAATGGCGAAAGAGCTGTAAATTGGCTTAGTTGATATCAAAATTGAAGAAATAGACATACAGTACGTGGAGAGTGTATTGTCACTAAATCACCCGCAGAGTGGAGATTCCACCCGAGGAATAATTGCAAATTTGTTGCAAAGCATCACGAGCTGCAGCAAGGTTTCAGCCAATGGACCTCCGGGTTAAACCCGGAGGTCCATTGGCTGAAACATTGCTTGTGTTTTTTGTCGATATGTACAAAATTTGAAAGTTATAGCTTGGGTGATAACTCCACTCCGCGGGTGATTTAGTTACAATCCACTCTCCACGTACTGTAGGCTAACTGTCTCCAAACCTCTGTACGCAGCTATTTGTAAGTTTGTGAATTTGCTGTATGATTCCAGCCCGATATTTTCATATCTTTGTCGAGTGTCGCGACCACGTGGAAGCACCGTGGATCGAGTGGAAACCGAGAGAATAATTCGTCCCTGCTTTATTCTCAATGCAATGACCATTCCTCTCTCTACTAATCTGTCACCGGCCTAGTTTTGCATTATTTCTGTCTATTTGATGAACTGTTCAACCGCTCGCACTTTTGTACTGGGCCGGTGTAAAAGGAATGGGAGGCCGTAGGAACGTTAGTCCCTCTGGACTATTATTCCGCGGAATTATAGTCCTAGGTCTAACATTTCTAGGAATAGAAGTCCGGCGGACTACTATTCCTAGAAATGTTAGACCTAGGACTATAATTCCGCGGAATAATAGCCCAGAGGGACTAATTTTCCTACGGACTTCCATTCCTGTCACACCGGACGGTTGCAGATGAAATTTTTCTCAGACCGTCTTAAACTGACAACTCGGCTATTTCTGTGCAAGCATACGCAGATCTTCGGTCACTGATTAATGAAGATTTTGATGTCATATTTTGATCACTTTTTAGAAACACGCTGCAGATATTAAAAAGAGGTTTGTTTCAAGTACGCGCATCAATGAGCAAACAGCCGGTGTAACAGGAATGGAAGTCCGTAGGAAAATTAGTCCCTCTGGACTATTAGTCCGCGGAATTATAGTCCTAGGTCTAACATTTCTAGGAATAGTAGTCCGCCGGACTACTATTCCTAGAAATATTAGACCTAGGACTATAATTCCGCGGAATAATAATCCAGAGGGACTAACGTTCCTACAGACTTCCATTCCTTTTACACCGGCAGTCCAAAATGCGACTTTGTGATTTATCTGGTACTAAATCTGGACTTCTCATTATAAGACAGTGCCAGATAAACCTACTAGACTGTTTTGAAAAGAAGCCATCCAACGAAACATACCCGTCACCGAATGGGCCCAACAACGAGGAGAATATAAATGCTGCCATGTCCCACGTCGCTTCCTACCGCTTGAAAGGCGATCGTATCTCCGGCCGTTATAACAGTACCGTCCGCGGATAGTAAACTGTGTCCCAAGTTCTGGCAGTAGCTTTCCAAAATTCTTAGTGTGATTTGTAGGAAATCTGCCATACCTAGTGACATTTTCAGCTCCCGAAAACGCTTTTCAACTCTTAAAAAGGCATAACGTTTTCAATAAATATGTAATGAATGATCACACTTTGAAATGACGTAAAATGGCAATAAATTTAAAATGTGGATAGAAATGCACAATGGACGCCCTCAGCTAGTCCTTTTAGCGTATCTGATATCATGGTAGTGCAGTGTTATGTTGCCTGTAGATTGGACTATACCAAATGGGAGGCGATAGCGTTTTTTGCACCTCCATCACATTTGACGTCCGCCATAGCGTTATGTGCGTTGATTCCATGATGATACGAATAAGATAAGGCCACCTTCCGATTATTGAATGAGGTGTATGTAATATATTATTGTGATATATTTCACCAGATATAGAGGTAGGGTTGTCACTAAGGGAGAGGGTGCAGGGGTTTTCGCATTTTGCCACATTTATCATCATAACGCTCTGAGTGCTGCGTCCATCGCCATATAAATGCGATGGGGCTACCTTTTAATTATTAATGGAAGTGTATGTGATATATTTTCGTGGCACATGTTAGCAGATATTGAGGTGGAGCTGTGCGTGAACGGGAGGGAGGTGTTGGTTTTCACACCTCCATTGCACTTGACGTCCTTGCATTACCTGCGATGCTTCCATTGTTATATAAATGCGATGAGGCCAGCTTCTATTTATTAATTGAGCTGCGTGTAATATATTATAGTGGTACATGTTATTAGATGTAGGCCTGTCACTAAAGGGGAAGGAGGTAGCGTTTTTCGTTTTTGTGTAACATTTGTCGTCATATCGATCTCTGTAGTGTGCCCGTGGCCATATAAATGCCCGAAGGGCCACCCTGAAGTTATTAATGGAGATGTATGTAATATTGTGTAAGATATTGCGGAAGGCTTGTCACCAGACAGTACAAAGGTGTAAAAACGTAATGGGACATAAAAATGTAAAAAATGACTTTAAATAAAAAAATCCCAACACATTTATCTTTTTATTTTTTGAGGGCTACAACAAACTAAACTTTATGAAAATTGGACCATTTTAATTTTTGCGACGTTGACATCTGGCAGTCACCGCAACGGCAACCCAGACGAATTTTTCGTCAGCTAAAAAGTTATTGCATTTTTTTGATATGGTTTTATTGGAGAGTACATTTCAAAAAATTGAGAACGAAAGTTTGATAACGTGGTGGATATTAAACTTTAATAAAAAAGAGGACAATCTGACACTATTTTGGATGAAAGTTGAACTTTGAAATTGCAACAATTGTATTTAATAGAGACATCATCAAGGTTATAATATACGCAATGTTATAGTTGTATGTATTATTGATAGAGAGCTTTGTATGTTAGAAAATTGGCGTTTTAAGGGAATATGTCAATGAAAAGCCGAAATTTGAAGTGAGGTTAAAACTTGAAGATGGCGGTAAATCGAAAACTAAAAAACACGTATCTCTTACTTTTTTAGTTCTACAACATACTAAAATTTTATGAAAACTGGCCGCCATTTAATTTTTGATGAAGTCGACGTTAATAACGTCACCCCAAAATCGGTCATAATCGTTGAGAATATCCCAGGTCTATGTAACGAAGTAAAGTGCTACTGTGTCTAGGCTAAGCTCTGGAAGTCTGGCAACACAGAGAGTTCGGAAGGTAAATATTATAAATACTGCAATTAGATATGTGAAGACAACAATTTAGCTTAAACTGTCCATCATCCTCTGTTCTATTGATATATGAGGTGGGCGGGGGGTCAGCTATGAGATTTTATGCCGGTTGCCACTCTCACAGCTACTGTATTTTACTATATAGGGATTCGAAAGATACCAGTTATTAGAGGTATAGTAAAGGTGTTAATCAGATTGCTGGTTCGACATTTGACGTTGACTCCTTGACCTGCGGATGAAACTCCTCGTCTGTTTGGTGGAATGGTACAGCTAATGTGAATATAAGCAACCAGATTTCACAGCAGAATTCAGAATTCGTTTTCGCTTAGTTCCACCAACACTGACTTCTCACTTACATCTGCCAGACCTAAATATAGAGACCAAAGAACTATAGCCCCAGTGAAGAGCACAACCAAGCACTTGGTTAGTATTAAGTCATGTATCATTATATGTTTTGCCAGGACTTTCTGTGGTATTGATGTTAGGTAAAACCATTTTTGCCATAGAAGTTCTGCCAGGACTTACTGAACAAAGAGATTTGTAAATTATTAGGTTACCTTTAAAACGTTTCCAGTGGGAGGGAGATGTGATTCTGTACTTATCAACTTGGATGAAGTTGTACTTCTGAATTTAATGTATTATATGATTTTATAATACAGTTGACAATAAAGATTGCCCAGTGTAAATTTCATGATTAAATCGTATCAATTTCGAGAAAGTTAAATGGGAATTTAGCTTGATACATTTTCTATCCTGGCTAAAATCAGACTTAGTCAATTTTTCCCTGATCCAATATTTCGACTCAGTTTCATCCAATGGTGCGAAAATAAAAAGCAAATAAACTCGAAATGGGCTGGAAGGTGACGATCTTTTATCAATGTAAATTCCATAGTAAATTACAAAAGTGTCAAGATTGTTGGTCTAGGATATTTGCGAAAACGAATGTCTGCAATTCAAATCAGTGCAATTTTCACACAGGGATTTGTAATGCGCTCCTTTCGTTTTACCTCCACAAGTGGAACAGACGAAGCCAAAAAAGGTCTTTTCCGTTATGGGCACTGCTAGATTGACGAGTTTTCTCACATTGTGGTTTTGCTTCATGTTATTCCCGTATTATTTATGTATTTATTGGTGTTTAAGGTCATATACTTATGCACAATGGTAAATCATGACCGTGACAGTTTTACGGGTGGAGGAAGCCGGAGTACCCGGAGAGACATCCGCGCAACGACGAGCAGCTGCCAGCTCCCCAACATCGTAACTCCGCACTGCAGCACAGGCAGGGTTAGATTGGTTGAAGACATGCGTACCATCGACGTGCAGTCCGTCTTAGTACACGGCGGTATCGTGCCCCCATGTAGACAATCGGGGTTAAGTGCCTTGCCCAAGGACACAACGCGGGAGTCCGAATTGATCGCTCAGACGGTCACCCATCCTAGGACTAACCGGGCTCGACGTTGCTTAACATGTTATTCCCAACTGAGGTTTTGTTATATTCGCAATTGATGTTTCATCGCTGAGAGAGAGCTGAAATTTAAAAAAATATGAAATAGGAACTCGACCTTTAAGAGCACTTTCATTATTTTTTTAAATCTTATATATAGAAGACAAAAAAAATTAACTTAAATTTTAATTTCTAAGAAACAAAAAAAAGAAAAACAAAGGAAAACAAAATCTGTATATATTTTTAAAAAATAAATAAAATTAAAAAAGGATAGATTCATAGATGTATTTTTAACCAATTTAACACCTTTATCAATATCAATGTTTGTATACATACTGTCGTATCTAAAGTAGCAAGGATTGCATTTTTCGATATTTTCAATTTTGAAATTGTAGACAGAAAATCCTGTGTATTTTTGAGGTAGCTCGGATGTCAACATACTCTGGGTTTCAGATACTAAACAATTAGTTCCGAGATCGCATAAAATTCCGAGTTACAATCTGATACAATTGCCCCCCCCCCCTCCCCCCCCCCCCCCCCCCACGGGTGGAATTAAGTCATCCGTCCATGAAGAACGGTCCTTGTGGATCTTTGGTAGGATGTAAAATTGTCTTGTTTGAGCACTGAGCATAGCTGTTAAATATTTCAATTGTTTTTTAGATATGTGACCTTCGTCGAGCAGAAATTTTAAGATCTTATTGAATTTTTCGACATTACTAGGCCAAATACGTGAATCTATTTTCTTATAATGTTTTGTATTGCTGAGTTGTCTCATGGCTTCCTTTTTATAATTATCCCGAGATAGAACGACTACCGACCCACCTTTGTCGGCTGGTTTAATAACTAATTTCTTATTTTTTCGAAATTTCGCGAGGGTTCGTTCGTTCACCAGCTGTTAAATTGTCTTTATCGGAAAGTATGTTCATACTGAACACCTTATGGAGGATTTGTTTGTCAGCCGCCATGATTTCGGGGTCTACTTCACTATCTGGAGGTGACCAACCAGATGATTCTGTAAAAGGAATTTTCCGACCGTCGGAGTGTCTAAAGCGGTCTGCTAATTTCATTTGCCTAAGAAAATTACAGTTATACGATGGTATATTTGTCTGATTGCCAGTTTCAGGTTTCGGTGCTGGAACAAAAGTTAAACCGCGATCTAAAAGAAACTTCTTTTGGGCTGTTGTGCCATTGGTGCCAGACAGGTTAGCTACATTAGTTCCTAATCCCACATCTGTTAGGCGGTTGTTACCTTTGCCTTTACTTAGTTTAACCCTTTACCCAACGTAACGGCCAAAACCGGCCAGCGCCATTCACAAAAATCGCCAATTTTCATTATTTTTTCATTTTTTGTCTCAAAAACATAGGTTATGACCCCTTTTTGGAACGAGCTCGTTGAGCTCGTTCCAATGAGGGGTCATAACCTATGTTTTTGAAACAAAAAATGAAAAAAAATTAGTTATTCAAAAATTTTGTTTGCAAGTGTCGTCTGCTTTTCATGTTAGGTAAAGGGTTAAATCTAGATAATTTAACCAGTGATCGTACATAATATTGGCGGTTCTCAGGTCCAATGTATTAAATCCTGAGCAACATCAAACTTCGCGTCATCAATTTTTGGTATCACGTTAACGTCCTTCACTTTCCGAATGGTTTTATTGATGATACTCAAGGGTTTTCCTCTCAACCAAAGGGAGTTTTTGCCAAAAACTTAGTTCAGCGAAATAAATTTTGCAGATCTAAACTGGTATGTGTGTGTGTGCATGTGTGTGTGTAGGTGTGTGTGTGTGTGAGGGCGCGTGCGTGCGTGCGTGCGTACTTGCGTGCATGCGTGCGTGCGTGCGTGCGTGTGTGTGTGTGCGTGAGTAGGTAATAAAGGAGGGTACACTATCACTTTGTACATGTACGTGTACAACATACGTACACGATGCGTTCACCAACGTGGAATTCGGTGTTAAATCGCTTGTTCACAAAAACGTACAGTGATGTTGAATCCCCCATGTTTTTTGTGACTCCTAGATCGCACTTTTAACGTTCAAATACTCGTGGTGAAAGCGCGTTTTTTAAAAAAGGGCGAAATTGTACATCTTCACTTTTATCTTTCACTTTAAAAATTTTTGTTGACGTTCTCATCGCAGATCAGACCATCGATCCATCGTTGGCGAACGCGAGCAAAAAATTCGGGGCTATCATCAAAAAAAACGGTCTGCGGATTCTACATCAGTGATCCAGAACTCTCCATTGTTTTGAGGCGGTGGGTTTTTCCCATTTATGACGTCATTAGGGGAATTCCCCACTATGGGAATTCCCAAACTCAGCTAATCGAGCGATCGGATCGCTCGATTCCCCACCAATCGACCGATCGGATCGCTCGATTCTCGTAAACTCGATCATACGGAGTTATCTCCCCTCGTCGTGGGGGGGGGGGGGGATATCCTAGGAAATAAATAAAAGTGATAAATAGAGCTCCTGCGCGCCTTTGGCATGTTAAACCATCCATTTCATTCGAATGTCAGTCTACAATCATCAGTCTATGTTTTTATCAAAACTGACAAGCAGGTTGCATGTCAAAGTGACATTTACTGTATAAACACTTACTGAGAACGCTATTTTGTCACGCCTGAGATATATTACAGGTTTTTATTCAAATGAGATTACTTGTCAAGTTAAATGGTTTATCTGAAAAACTATTTCTTTCTGATTTTTAACACGTTTGAAACGGATGCTATTTTAATATTTTTAACTATTTATCGAGGTGTCATTTTGTAAATGTTTTTTTTTTCTCAACTGATTTTAGTTATTATATTAAAGACGGAAGATTTTTATTTACTTAAAACATAAAACATAAAAATAATTATACATTTAATTTTGAAAATAATAAATAACTCATATTAGCATACTCAAAGGAACATTAACAATTAAAAACGGAAGATGTTTTTACAGATAGATCCTAGGCGCCGAGATCTAATTTTAGACCAGTATGAACGTGCTAAGAAGGGGATTCAGTCGGCTGAGAGGAGCAGACGTCCTGGTGAGATGGAACTCAAACGCGAAGCCACAAAAATATTTAAACCCGTGACGGAGGGTCAAGAGCGAAGCAGGAAGGAGATAGTCGAAGAATTGAGACCCATAAAGGAGAGTTCTTTGAGAATGGGTTCGTTGCCCGGTAGTTTTGGAAATCGGTATTCCGTTCAATCTACACCGGATTACGTTCCCACGGGAATTCAAACAGATTTGAGCGAGTCTGATGATACGGCTTCGACTATCACCACTAGTAGCGTCGCATCGTCCGATGATGATGGCGGTAAGAGAGATCAGTCGTATGGAATTTATAAGGATTCTGAGGGTAGAAGTTTTGCGGGAGACACAGAAGTAGAAATTGACGATGATGAATTGATCGTGGGTTCGAATAAGTATAAAGTAACTGATGGTCTGCGCAGATTGCTCCTTTACGACAAGCCTGGAGATTACACGGAACAGGATTTCGATAATTACGGCGACATTCTAGTTCAAACTCACGCCATGAAGAGAAATAACGATGCCAGAGAGACGAGACCCAAAGCCAACAGAGGTTACAAGTGGACGAAAGTGGTGAAACCCATATGGGATATGAACAAGAAGTTCGTCGAATCGGTGACTGACAAAGGGGTGAAAACCACTTTTCTTCCGAGCGATTCCGACGCTCTGTCTCAGAGATTGAGTTTGTTGATGGCGAGCAGACGGGCTGGTAACACAGGATTAGATAATCAGATAGTTACTATATCTGACGAATTGTTAAGACAGAAGGTTTTGAATAAAAACCAGTATAAAAGGCTGATGAACGAATTGAAGGATTGATGTGTATATAATAAGTAAAGAGAAACAAACAAACAAACAAAAATAAAACAGTAAATTCTTACACTAGAATAATAAAAGTATTTAAAAACGACAAAACGATTTACCAGTGAAAAAAAACAAAAATATATCATAAAAAAATATGTTGGTGATAAAGAACAGGGGATACGTCAGGACATACGTTCAAGGCGGTTCTGGCATCGTCGATTCTATAATGCGAGCGTTCACGGGCGATGCGAGTAGAAAACTCGCATCGACCGCGTTTGAAGTTGGTAAGAAGACGGCTTTGGATGCTGGTAAGAAAGCCGCTTCCGAAGCCAGTGGTAGGATAGCTTCTGTAGCTGGCAAGAGGGCAGCCGACGCGTTGATCGACAAGTTGATCAGTCCGCCGGCGAAGCGAGCTGCGTTAGAGCGAACGCCGAAAAGTTGGAAAGATTTTAAGAATGCTGTGGTGCCGATACAAGATTTAGCTAAAATGACGAGTGGATCCGGATTGAAGAGAACTCGCGACGGTGTGATATAAATAAATAATAACATTAAAAACAGAGTTTGAAAAACATAAAAAAATTTGCGTTTGAAAAGAATCTAAAATAACAAACAAACAAAATAAAACAAAGATGAACATTAAAGATATGTCTTGGAACGACGCCGCGACCAAGAGGTCGAATAACGAGTTCTTTCCCAAGAGCATAAGAGGCTTGATAGTGGGAAAATCGAATTGTGGAAAGACCAATCTGTTGATGAATCTGTTGTCCCGACCCGACTGGTTGGATTACGACAGATTGTTCGTGTTTGGCAAGAGCTTGTTTCAACCCGAATACAGATTGCTTCGAGAGTGCATGGATCGCAGATTGCCCAAGGACGTCATAGCCAGAATCTTTGACAGTAGGGAGGAATTCGACAAGAGTGGAGCTCCACTCTCGACCATTTTGGACGGTGCGGCGACGGAGCTGATGAAGAGAAATGCATCTTCGAACGTCGAGTGTCGATTTTATGAGAACGCTAGCGACGTTCCGGATCCCAGGGAACTGAAATCGGAAGATAAGAATCTCATGATTTTCGACGATCTGCTTTTGGAGAGACAGAACCGATGCGAATCGTATTACGTTAGGGGTCGACACAGCAACGTGGACTGTTTCTACCTGTCGCAGAATTATTTTCGATTGCCCAGACAGACGATAAGGGAGAACGCTAATTTTCTATGTCTCTTTCGCCAAGATCTCAAGAATCTCAATCACATCTACGGCGATCACGTCGCAAACGACATGAGCGCTGCGGAATTCAGGAGATTCTGCAACAGGGTTTGGGATGGTGGACTTTACAATTTCGTCGTGATCGATTTGACAAGCGAATTTAATCGCGGAAAATATCGGTGCGGATTCGACAAGTTTTATGTTTCTGATGATAATAAGATAGAGCGTGAAAATAAAAAAAATTAGAAAATAATAAATCTTCAAATAATTAGTTTTGAATAAAAAAAAATAAAATTAAAATATAATGTTCGAACATGGAGAATTGTTAGAACGGATAGCCGAGAATACGGCTGCGAAACAATCCATTCAAATCGTGGTGAGTGGCGATTCGACTCGATTCGCTACGAAATTCGAACCTTCCATCGAATTGAATAGAGAGAAAAGTTACGAGATGGCTTTGGTGAATCTGGAGACTTATTATTCCTTTCCCAACGTCACCGAAAAGAATAATTCGTTCAAGTATTCCGACGGAACGGATTGGTTGGAGATTCGAATTCCCAAAGGGAGTTACGACATAGACGATTTGAACGATTACATTCAGATGCAAATGAAGACGGATGGAAAGGGAAGCGACAAGATCAGACTCGCTCCCAATCCTAATACCTTACAGACGATGTTGGATTTGGAAGATAATTTTCGAGTGGATTTCAACACGGACGATTCTATAGGCAAGATGTTGGGATTCGATCGAAAGATGTATCGAGGCCACGTGGCATCTGAAAATACGGTCGACATTCTCGCTGTCAATAGCATTCTGGTGAACGTGGACGTGATTGCTGGAAGCTACGTGAATGGTAGCGCTCAACTGACGATCTATTCCTTCTTTCCAAACGTGTCGCCAGGTTATAAGATCGTGGAGCGACCTCAAAATTTAGTTTATCTACCAGTGATTTTAGACACGTTGTATAGTCTCAAAACCACGTTGACGGATCAAAATGGTGAACTGTTAGATCTTCGCGGAGAGAGAGTGACGATACGATTTCACATAAGAGAAATATAAAAGCAAAAAAAAAAAAAAAATATTGTGTATATATATAGATAACAAAAATAAAATAAATGCAATATTAATTTTACAAAATTATTTTAATATAATTATTAAACAAGAAACAATTGAAGTAAATAATTTAAAAAAAACAGAATTATGACAGAATACGTGGTTGAAAACGTGAACATATCCGCAGGACAGAGGAAGAAACTTAAGAGAGCGTTAACAACACGAGGCGAGGCGGTGAGATTCAAATTCACTCACGAAGATCTGACGAGAGGCGGTCAGGATTCGATCACCTGGACCAGAAGTCAAATCAAAAGGATGGAGAAAGCGATTCGCGATGGAAGAGGGTTGACGGAGAGAATGAGTCCCGCTCAGTTGAGATACAATTTGAGAATGAAAGGTGGTTTCCTACCGCTATTGGCAGGAATAGCCACAAAAGCATTACCCTTCGCCGCAAAGGCACTACCCTTTCTCGGAAAGACTCTTGGCGTGGGAGCTCTCACGGGACTCGCTAGTTCGGCAGTTGAGAAATTAATGGGTGGCTGCGGACAGTTTTTGAAGAAGGGAGGAGCAGTGTGTCGCGTTCACGTAGACGACAGCAGTAAAGGATTGTATCTAGAACCCGTTAGAGGTGGCAACTCTCTGAGAGGAAACGGTCTCTATCTGAAGAGTGGACGGAACGTTGAGCGACTCAGTAAGGGTTTGTTGCTCGGTGAGAATTCGCTGTTTAAGAATATACCGATTTTGAATATGTTATTATAATATAAAATTATATAAAATATAAATCATAGAAAGTATAAAATAATATATTTAAAATGGATAAAAAGGTGGAGAAACAATTAGACGATAATGACGAATATCGCGAGATAGAGTGCGAAAAAGATGTGGAAAAACGATTAGACGCTAATGATGGATATCTTAGGAAAGAACTGCCAAAGGAGTTAAATAAAGATCGGGATATGCGGTTGAAATTTAAAAGAATGAGATGTTTTCCACCGTTACCACTATCATCTGAAGAGATTGGTAATGATCCGAGTGTTACCGAGAGATGCACAACATTCGTTCATAATTATGATTCGGAAAAACAAATGTGTTCTTATAAAAACATAGCATATCACAAAAAAAAAGAAAAGAAGAATCAACGCTGAAATTTAAGAAGAAAGGAAACGTTATTATGTTATATGGGCAATAATGAAGAAGGAAAACAAAAAAAATGAGATCAAAAGATGATCTCATTACTTTTTTTTTTTTTATTTTTCTTCGCTAAAAATCAATCTCTCTATTGTTTATATTTCCAAGTCCGTTATTAGCATGTTGACACCCGTGTCTTCTCCTTTTTCGAAAACGTGTTGAATGTTTATCTTTACTCTTTTGAGTTTTTTTACATCGGTTAACTCGCTCTCACCACCCAATTTCTTCATGAGTTCGAATGAGATGTTTGGAAATATGTAATTTCCATAGGGCAACGACAAATCATCCTTGTCAAATTCTCTATCTTCGGCGATGACGATGTTCTGCACATCGCTTTGGTACTCGTAAATCAAATCGAGCGCGGCTTCGTCCAATTTCAAAGGCATCTTATATTTGTCGTATTTGTGCTCTAAGCCCTTCGTCTCAACCTCGTTCAATTCGATGGGATCATGTCATTGTAATCTATAGATTTTATGACCGAATTTCTTATTCGCTTCGACTCGTTTCAATTTCAATTCGCATCTTTTAGGTGTTGTTGTCCTCATGATTGATTATTTAGTTTTTTTGTTTTTACGAATTCTTGCAAATAATGTATATTTTAAATTTTGTATTTAAATAATAATTTGTTTAAAAAGTTTTTTTTTGCTCTTTATATATATATAAAAAAGTTGTTTTTTTAATTTTTAATTTTATTTAGTGTAAAATTTTTAGTAAAAGTTTTTTTTCTCTTTATATATATATAAAAAGTTAAATTTTAACATTTCAATCTCTCTATTGTTTATATTTCCAAGTCCGTTATTAGCATGTTGACATTCGTCATTTTTCCACTTACGAAAATGGTGTGAATGTTTATCTTTACTCTTTTGAGTTTTTTTTTCATAGGCGAATGTGCTCTCACCCCCCGATTTGTTCACGAGTTCGTGTGAGATTATTGGATATATGTAACTTCCATAGGACAACAATAAATCACCCTTGTCGAATTCTCTGTCTTCGGCGATGATGATATTATTCAGCAGATCGCTTTGGTACTCATAAAACAAATCGAGCGCGGCTTCATCCACTTTCAAACACATTCGATATTCATAGTAATAGCGCTCTAAGTCCACCATCTCAACCTCGTTCAATTTGATGGGATCGTGTTGTTGTAATGTATAGATATTAAAACCGCATTTCTCATACCTTTCGACTCGTTTCAATTTCAATTCACATCTTTTAGGTGTTGTTGTCATGATCGATTATTTGTTTTTTATGAATTCTTGCAAATAATGTGTATTTTAAATTTTGTATTAAAAAAATTGAATTTAAAATTTAACTTCTTTTTTTTTATTATTATTATATATATAAAAAGAGTAAAAAAGCAAAACTTTTTTAACAAATTATTTAATACAAAATTCAAAAAAAAAAAAAATATTCTTACAAATGAAGCAAACAGATAAAACAATGGTAAATTTAAATGAGAAAACCATACCTCAGTTAAACGAGATTTGTAAACTATTACAAATTTCAGATTTCAAAAATCATAGAACTAAATCAAAAAAAATGATGTCATACAAGAATATTTGTGAAACGCTAGCTAGGCAAATGAAATGTCGATAGCAACGACGTCAAAAGATGCATCGGTTGTGAAAAATGAGAAGATAGTAAAAGGAATCGAAATGCCAACGTCGAAAAAAACCAAAAACGTTTCGATTGTGAAGAATAAGAAGATGACTAAACGAAAAGCCATTGAAGAACATCAAGTTTCCAAAGAAAAGAAAAGAAAAACTAAAAACGAAAAAACGAGTGATGCACTTCAGATTCAAGACAAACGAGATATATCGAGCGAAATTCAACGAGCAATCAGCGAAGAGAAAGGAGAAGAATATGTAACATGACTCGTTGCGGAACTATTCCAATTGAAACCCGTAGAACGGGAGAGTGCGATCAAAGGCATTTTTAAAACTTTTGATGTGGTTCCCTCGTTGAAGAAAGTCGATCCGAAATTGTTCATGGAACGGGTGAAGAAAGAAGTATTGGATTTGTTTCGCGAATACATGAACGTGGGATTAAAATTAAGATGACACTCCATTGCATAATGAATAAAATCGACGTGAAGTCTGGCAAGAGCATCGTGAAAAATGCATATTTCAGATCTAACGTCGAACCCGTATTTCGAGGTTCAGATCTATCGGACATTTTCGAAAAGATGAAAGACAAGATGTTGATGTCTCTCGCGAATTATCAACATTAAGGTAGTAATTGGACGTTCGATGAGGTGTTGAAACTCGAAATTCACATGAATAAAAACGAACCGTTGAAAGGATCTTCCTACTTGGAATTACCGTATTTCTTGACTAAGAAACACACCGTGGTCAACGTGAGAAATAAAGATGATCAGTGTTTTAAATGGGCAGTCACCTCCGCTTTATACCCTGTTGAAATAAACTCTGATAGAGTTTCTCATTACGAGGAAACTTCTAAAAATCTCGATTGGACCGGAGTGACTTTTCCAACAGAGTTAAAACATATCGAACGTTTCGAGCTTCAAAATCCCGCCGTAGTGGTGAACATCTTGGGATACGATGATGAAAATCAAAAGATCTATCCTCTCAGACAGACTTCGTATCTCGGAAGAGAAAAGACAATTATTTTATTATTGATTTCGAATGGTGACAATCGTCATTATTGTTGGGTTAAACATCCGACTCGATTACTGTCGAAACAAAATAATAATCAAAACGGAAAGATATCTTTATGTTTCAATTGCATGAACATATATAAGACCAAAAAATCATTAGTGAAACATCAGGAATATTGCAACGAAAATCAAGGTGTCGCCATCGAAATGCCCAAACCCAACACCATCGTGAAGTTTGAAAATCACAATAGAAGGTTAAAAGTACCATTCGTCATGTACGCCGATTTCGAATGTTTCACCGCGAAAATGAGTTCCTGTCAACCCAACGCTCTTCAAAGTTACGTCGAAAGATATCAAAAACACATACCTTCGGGCTATTGCATTTATGTGAAATGCGCTTTCGACTCGCAACACGACATGGGTCCCTTCACCTACACGAAACAGTGTGAAGACGACGACGTGGTTCAAAGGTTCGTGGAAGAGTTAGAATCGAAAATTGAAATGTTATACGACAAATTCAAAACTCCGGCGAAAATGATCATCACGCGAGAGCAGCAGGATGAAAATAACAGAGCCACTGAATGTCACACATGCAGACAATCGTTCGACGAGAATTCGGAGGAAAATAAGAAGGTCAGAGACCATGATCATTACACGGGTCTGTATCGCGGTCCGGCTCACAGCAAGTGTAATTTAAAATATCGAGACGCCGCTTTCTATCCGGTGATGTTTCACAATCTCTCGGGTTACGACAGTCATCTGTTCATGAAAAATCTCAGCACCTCACACGAAGAATTAAATTGCATCGAGAACAGCGAAGAAAGATACATTTCCTTCACGAAATGGAAGCTCATGGAGAAGAAAAGAGTAATTGATGGAGAGACGTTGAAAGAAAAAACGAAATCCATTCGTAGATGCATACGTTTCATCGACAGTTTTAAATTCATGTCGACCGCTCTGGAAAAATTAGTCGATAACATGAGCAAGGATAAATTTAAAATCACGAGCGAACATTTCGGAGAACGAGTAGACATCATGTTGAGGAAAGGAGTCTATCCTTACAATTACATGAACGATCTAAAGAGATTCGAAGACACCGCACTACCTTCAAAAGAAGATTTTTATTCGAAATTATATGAATCCATTTCGACGAGAATTACGAACACGCCAAAAACGTGTGGAAATCATTCGATATGAAAACCATGAGAGATTATCACGATCTCTATCTGAAGACTGACGTTCTGCTCTTGGCAGACGTGTTCGAAAATTTTCGAGACGTCTGTTGTCGAAGTTACGATCTGGATCCTGCTTGGTATTTCACCGCACCTGGTATGGCGTGGGACGCTCTGTTGAAGACCACTGAAGTCCAATTGGAATTATTATCCGACGTGGACATGTTGCTCATGTTCGAAAGGGCTGCTAGAGGTGGCGTCTCGATGATCTCTCACAGATATTCTGAAGCTAGCAATCCCTACATGAAAGAAGGTTTCGATTCGAAATGGTCGACTAAATACATACAGTATTGGGACGCCAATAATCTGTACGGTTGGGCTATGAGTCATCCTTTACCGATTAGAAATTTCGAATGGGTGAAGGAACTGGAAGAGATGCAAAAATGGAGAGACTATCCTTGCATTTTAGAAGTCGATTTGAACTATCCGGAAGAATTACACGATCCACACAACGATTATCCGCTGGCTCCCAAACGAATGGAACCGAATGAAGGAGACGAGGAAAAACTCTTTCCCAATTTATTTAACAAACGTAACTACGTCGTCTACAGTGAGAATTTGAAACAGTACGTCGATTACGGGATGAAATTAGTCGACATACATCGCATCATTCGATTCGACGAAGAGCCTTGGATGAAAAAATACATCGATCTCAACACGAATCTCAGAACTCGAGCTGAGAACGATTTCGAAAAAGATTTCTTCAAACTCATGAACAACTGCGTGTACGGCAAATCGATGGAAAACATCAGGAAGAGAACCGACGTTTGACTAGTCACGTCTGAGAAAAGAGCTAAAAAATTAGTGGCAAAACCCAATTACAAACACCGAACCATATTCGACGAAAATCTAGTGGCCGTTCACATGCAAAAGACGCACCTGAAGTTCGACAAACCATATTATCTCGGACCGATCATCTTAGATGTCAGCAAGCGATTGATGTACGAGTTTCACTACAATTACGTCAAACGAAAATTTGGTGATAAAGCCAAACTACTGTTCACCGACATGGACAGTTTAGTTTATAAGATAGAGACGAAAGACGTCTACCGAGATATATCTCCGGACGTGGCCGAGTGGTTCGACACGAGCAATTATCCCGTCGATCACCCGTCCAACATTCAATCGAACGACAACAAGAAGGTGTTGGGTAAATTTAAGGACGAGAGCGGCGGTAAACAGATCGTCGAATTCATGGGCTTGAGAACCAAACTGTATGCTTATTGTCTAGAAGATGATGAAGATATCAAAGGAGTTAAAGCGTGCGTGGTGAAGAAAAACATCTCTTTCCAAGAGTATAAAGATTGTCTGTTAGGAAGTGGTCCGGTGTATAAGACTATGAAATCGATTCGAAGCGAAAATCATGACTTGTATACCGAAATAGTCAACAAGATTTCGCTGACGGCCGACGATGATAAGAGATTCATGTCAGACGATAAAATAAGCACTTTAGCACTCGGACATTGGACTTTGGATCTAATTTTAGACGATATGAATGGGGATGATTGGATTCTAGATACGATTGTGGATGATAAGATTCCAGATATGATTGTGGATGATAGGATTCCAGAAAATCAAGAAGAATTAGATGAACATAAAATTATAGAAATCGATAGTGACATCGAGAAAGTTAGTTTAAAAAGAAAAAGAAAAAAATAGAAAAAAAAAATAACGTCATTTTTAGTAAATTATAATAAAATAAATAAAAAAAATATATACGCATTATGAATAAGAAAATAAAGATATCCGTAGAAGGTGTCGTCTTACCCAACGAACCCCTATCCAACATCAATCTGTTGAATGCAGCAAAAGATTTGAAAATCAAAGATTTTCTAGGAGTGTTTTCCAGAGATGCCTTGCCGAAGAGAAGACCTCGACAATCGGAATGCGGAATTTTAAATCTAGAAGATTCATCGGGTAAAGGCACTCACTGGGTGGCGTGGATGAAGAACGGGAAGAAGAAAAATTATTATTTCGACAGCTACGGAATCTCGCCGCCAAAAGAAATAAAGAACTATTTCAACAAATCGATGGTTCATTACAACACGGAACAAGTGCAATCACCACATCAAGTGTTTTGCGGTCACCTGTGTCTCTACGTTCTCAAGAGATGGTCTGAAGGAGATCAATTTCACGACATTCTCAATGACTTACATTAGAGAGAGATTTTTTTTTATAGTATATATAAAGATAACAAATTATTTTAAAAAATTTTTAATCGAATAAAAACGAAAAATAAAATAACATAGTTCACTTTTAATAAACTGCGTTTTGAACATATTTTTCTAAAAAACAAAACAAAAATCTCACAACAACATGCCAGTCGATAAATTTGGTAGAAGTGACGACGAAAAAGTCAACCCGAGAAAGAAGAGGAAGACGTTCGAAGTCGACAATGGTTACGATGTTGCCAACTTGGACAAACATTACGTTCGGAGATACGAACCTCGTGAAGAACCTTTGAACATGAACGATAAGAAGCTCTACAATCTTCCCGAGCCGATAGATCTCGCAGATGCTGCGACTAAAAAATACGTCGAAAGGGGGAACGCCGATTTCGAATGAATCCTGCTAGATAATTACGTGGATAAAACCATGACCAACGATCTGGATCTGAAATCCAAACGTTTGGTGAATGTCGCGAATCCCGTAGATCCCACTGATGCCGCGACCAAGAAATATGCGGACGACTCTCACGCGAGATTCAGTGAACACCTGAGAAATAGATACGTTACGAAAACGATGCACTCGGAATTGAATGCCAATTATAACTAGATAACGAACGTGGCCACTCCCACGAATCCCAAGGACGTGGCGACCAAACACTACGTAGATCTGGAACAGAGAAAGTCTGACAGACGTGAAATGAAATCGGATCTGAATGCGGGATTCCACAAGATATTGAATCTGTCGAAAGATCGATGACACGGATGTGGACTCAACCGCAGTCAACAAGAGCTACGTGGATTCTGCCGTGATACAATCACAAGAATACCTAGAATCGCAAGTGGAGATCTCTACCTGAACAAACAATCTGGCGGAACCATGGAGGGTGGCATCAACATGAACGGTGAGAATTTATTCGGTCTCAGTCACAATCCCGAATTCGATTCCAGTGCAGTCAGCGGAAAGTACGTGGACGACAACTCAGTCTGGAGAAATGGTGACATCATGGAAGGTAAACTAGACATGGGTGGACACACGCTCACGAATCTACCGGAACCCGTGCACATGACGGATGCCTGCACCCTGATTTCGGTGGTGGAGAAAGTCAAATATGCTAGACAATTGATCACCGTGTGGGCCGAAGAGGCCGGCACCTTAGATGAGGGAAAAGCTGAGTGGTCTTTCGGAAATGGAGGTAGCGGATCGAAACACGGTCAGGTGGGATATCCCATGCCGCTGGGAGGTGAAATCCTTCGAATGAGTCTGGCTTCCTCGGATTTGAATAACAGAGCGGTCATCAATAAGAGATACAGCATCGAAAAGACTGAGAATCAACACGCAAATGTTAGCACGTTTGGCACGCCTCTCAAAGTGAACGCCAGTGACAGGATTAATTTCGTTATGAAAACCAATAATCCCGAAGCCACCACTTCCGTGGTGAGTCTACTGATCGAACTAGATTCTTTGAACAAACAGTGAACGCGTGGAAAATAATGAATTAAAAAAAAAAATAATGTGTGATTATTAAAAACAAAAAAAAAACAAAAAAAAATAAGATCTAAAGATGATCTCATTACTTTTTTTTTTGGTTTCCTTCTTCTTCACTATCACCATATATTATAATAACATTTCCTTTTTTCTCAATTTTCAGCGTCGATTCTTCTTTTTCTTTTTTTCTTTTTCTTTGTGATATGGTACGTTTATAACAACACTTTTGTTGATCCGAATCATAATTATGAACAAATGTTGTGCATCTCTTGGTAACACTCGCATCATTACCATTCTCTTCAGAAGGTAGTGGTGATGGTGGAAAGCATCTCATTCTTTTCATTTCCAACCGTCTATCCCGCTGTTTACCTAACCATTTTTCCACATCTTTGTTTTTGTTTTTTGACTTGCAACACAGGATGGAACATCTGACGGAAACGGAGAGATGATCGCACAGGATCGAACAATCTAAGATCTCTTCGAGTTTTAATATCTTCATCATGAAATATCCTTTTTGTTTCTCTCGAGTGAATAGCACGCAATCTTTTAAATAATTCAGAACGTAATCGTAAATATCTTCTTTTTTTTTCAAACGCGAAAATGGAATGTGTATTTCGTTTTCTACGTGACTACTTAGGAATTGTAACATTTTGAACGTCGAGAATGTTGAAAAAAGACGATTTTTTCTCGGATGAAACTTTTTTTTTTTTGTTAAAAAAATATCATTAAAAACGAATTTATTTTTTTATTCTTTTTTTTGTTTTTTGTTTTTAATAATGACTCATTACTTTTTATTTTTTTTTTTGTTTTTTTATTTTTTTCACACACTCGTCTCTCATCGAATGATCGACATCTTATTTCCGTCCGATTCGAATTGTAATTCTCTGTCCGACAGGACCAGGGTGAAGGCTTCAGTTTTTCTCGGAACGTTCCTATTGAATTGCATCTTGATCTGAATGTCTAAGATGCTACTCTTGAGTCGTTCACTCTGTTTACTGACGTTGAATACGAACATGGGATACATCGACTTGTATTCGCCGGGAGATATGTTGGGGTTGCTCATCAATTCGTCTAGACCGTGATACTTCTTTCTAAAATCAGCGGCATGGCCGTACAGACTGCAGAAATCGTTCTTGTTGAACGATGCATTGTAATCGATTGCTGGATATCTCGTGGCGTTTAGAAACACTTGCATGTTTCGCAAACTGCAGTGATCGAACAGCGACACATTCTTTTCCTGAGACCCGTCCCTATCGGTCTGAAATGCAACCATGATGAAACGCGGTCTCTCGGAAGCGGATTTCACCGTCAATCTCCAATCGAAGTGATTCGTGGAGGGAGGAATGCTAGCCGTGTCGCACTGTCTCATTCTAAATCCCACAGGTAATTTACTCTTGGATTCTATGATCTTGTAGAGACGCGCTTTCTCCACAATTGAAGGATCCACGTGCAGAACGAACCACGATATCTTGTGTAGAGTTATGTTACCCGCATCGGTCGCAGTGAGTCTCACTATTGCGTCATCGTTTCCTTTTCGAATCAACATCAGGTTGTGTTTGAATCCGTACATGATCTTGTTGTAATCGTCTGCGAATCCGAAGATGTGTTTCAAAGGTATCCTGAATGAAAACGTTCCTTTAGGTCTGGACGTCTTGATGACGTAGTCGAATATCGCGGCGGCGCCGGCGCTAGCAGGGCCTTTCATCCACAACTGATTAAGTCCTCTGGATTTCGAAAAATCATCAGGATACGTCAAGAGTCCGAACATCGTGGTGGCCTGACCGGGATGAAACACAGATTCTATCTCTTGTCTGGATAGCATGTATTTTATGTTACTGAATAGATGCATGATGCCATTATTGGCTAGAGTAACCGTGTCTTCGTCGACGTAGTCGCTCCCATCTTCCTTGGCGAGACGTCCCTGCACCACTATGTAACTCTCGCTAGGATGTACGAATAAATCTTGAGTTTTGACGTTGATTCTTATCTCTCCCACATTTTTCAAACTTGTTCCGGTTACCGGTTCGTATTCGTGAACCTCATTTTCTTGAATACTTTCTTCTTTCACTATGCTTTGTGCTATATCTAGTATATTTGTCATTTGAAAGGATTTTTTTTTAGTTTTTTGTTTATTAATTAACTTGCTTTTCTTTATCTAAAAATAGTTTTTAATTATTTTTTATTATTATTTTTTTCTCTCTTATATATATGTGTGTAAACAAGAAAATGTCAAAGAGAGTAAATAAAAAAAAATTCTGTCTTCTTCATCAAAACTTCGTCTTCTGTAATTGTTGTTCGTAAAACTTTCCGATGATCTCTTCTCCATCCAAAGCTTCAATTTTGTAAGTCACCGGTTTGGTGTGAAATATTTTGATGATTACGAAGATTTTCGAGGTCCATCGAGGAGTATAACCCTTTTCGAAGTGCTTCTTATAAGCGTAGATTCTCACTCGATCGCCGACCGCAAATTTCGGCGTTCTAGATTTCTTCCTGATCTTAGATCTCTCGGGATATAGATTCGCGTAGACCCGTTTTTCGTTTCGAGGATCGTTAGCTTCCGCGGGAGTCATCTTGATCGATCTGTGTCGCATGTTGTTGTAATCTTTGACCAGACCGTTCAGAGCGTATATGTATTTCTTGGTCGAATTCGCCGTGAAGTATCTGTGCATCTTTTCCTTCATCGTTCGATTCCAACATTCCACCACGCTGGCTTTCTCTTCATTTTCGATCGAGTAGAGGTCTACCAATCGACGAACGTCCTTGTTGTAGAATTCCTTTCCCTTGTCCACCCACAGTTTACTCGGTTTTCGAGAAGACGAGTCGAACACGCTCTTCAGAGCCTCGGCGACGAGAGGTTATTCTTCAAAGCTCTAATCCAACCATATTTGGAAAACACGTCGATGACCGTCAATAGATATTTGACGCCCTCGTTCCACCTCGAAAACGATCTCATGTCGACCAAGTCGGCAGACCAAATATCATCCAGACCCTTCACCAACACCCTTCTCTTTCGAAATTTACGCACTATGGGTTTGTGTAACTCCTTGGCCAATTCGCTCGTCAATAATCGTTTCTTCTTCTTTTCAGATGCGCTTTTTTTTTTTGAACGCCCTATCCGAATCGATGTTTTGCACTGATCAGATTGCCGACCAGCGAACGTTCCATCTTCTCTCTCCTGGTCGGATTCGATATGCCTCTCAATCTCCCCAACATGTTTTTATCACAGACATCATTGCGAGTCTTGGTGTCGGGATGTCCGGCATAGCACAGATCGTGATCGTACGCAGCCGCGTCGACCCTATTCACGGGTTTGCTCCAAGATTTGGGAGTCAGATCGGCGTTGAGTCTCTTGTTCAATTTCGTTCCGGGTCCCGCGAAACTGTGACCGGGCAGATGCATTTCGAAAGGTAGATTGTTGATCATTTTATTCACGATGCCTTTACCTTTGCTCGCGTTCTTTTTTTTGACGAATCGCGTCTTGACAGAACCACACACGTCGCAAATTCCGTGAAGCATCCGTCTGTCATTTTAAGTTTGCACTTCTCTAGAATTACTCGTCTCGGTAACTCTCTTACACTTTACACAATACATTTTTAAGAGTTATTTAAATTAATTTCGTTATAAATTTAATATTTTTTTTTTTTTTTTAAATTCTGTTCTTATTATATATATATTTTTTTTTCAATCGCTGCTCTTGAGTTCTATCATCTTACTGAATGCCTCCCTGGCCTCTTTCCTCCCCTTTTCCACGAGAGAATCCTTCATCTCTTCCTTGATGATCTGACGAGTCTTGATTCTCACGGCTTCTTTCATGGCATCGTATTTCGTTTTCTCGCTCAATATCGTGAAGTATTCTCCGTCCGATATCCTACCGTCTTTCAACGCCATAGAGATCATTTCGGATATCGTGTCGATCTTGGAGTCGGCCAAGATGCGTATCTTGTCATGTTTCATCGCCTTCAGATATAATTTCCTACTCAAAAAGTTTCCGAGCGTGCTAAACAATCCGGCGGCGAGAGCCACTCCTTCTACGGTCAACACGATCGGAATGCCGACCGCGGTCGACAAAAATCCGATGCCAGCCGCGTGTAAACCCAGAGAAATCGTGATGAGTGTCGTGTCGATCGCATTGACGACTGTCACGAAACGCGAATACTTCTTCTTGAGGGAACGACGAGAATCTCTCTCTCGAATTAGATACTCTTGGATTCTATTGATTTGATCGATGCGATACCTCTCTCCTTTTTCTCTTTCTTCTAGTGACGGCGCCGTCGGTGAAACGTTGATCGGCTTCTCGTCCTCGTCGTCCACTAACGTCGGATACAATTTATTTCTGGTTCTCATTTTTTGTTTTTTTCTTCTAATATTAGATAAAAATTTTATGTGTGTATTTATTTTTTTATTTTCTACTCTCCCTTATTTTATATCAACGAAAAAAACTTAGACATATGCTTCGTTCAGCAATAATTTCTTGATGCATACCTTGTCTTCTAAAGTCAAACTTCGACGCGCCAATTTCAGTTCTTCCGAATCTGTAGGCCTGTCTCGATTCTTACAGAAGACTAATCTCTTCCAAACGTGATCACATCGTTGAATTTAACGCGTTCGAACGCAGGTTCAAAATACATGACGACCATATCTTCCCTTTCCATCGTCAGACACGAATGATTCTCGTGATCGAAGTCTAGGTGATCCCGACATCCGACGCATCGTTCTAACAAGATGTGACGTAGTTGTTCGTTCACACAGATTGCGTATGCTCTCATCAGCATGTTTAAAAGAAACCTTGCTCTAATAGTCTGAGAATCGCTCATGATTTACGTATTTTTTTTTTTTATTATCTATTCGATTTGATATATTTATTTTTTTAAATAACTATTATTTATATATTTTTTCTCTCTCCTATATAATATCGATCACTTTTATTTATTTCCTAGGATATTCCCCCACCCCACGACGAGGGGAGATAACTCCGTATGATCGAGTTTACGAGAATCGAGCGATCCGATCGGTCGATTGGCGGAGAATCGAGCGATCCGATCGCTCGATTAGCTGAGTTTGGGAATTCCCATAGTGGGGAATTCCCCTAATGACGTCATAAATGGGAAAAACCCACCGCCTCAAAACAATGGAGACTTCTGGATCACTGATGTAGAATCCACAGACCGTTTTTTTGATGATTGCCCAGAATTTTTTGCTCGCGTTCGCCAACGATGGATCGATGGTCTGATCTGCGATGAGAACGTCAACAAAAATTTTTAAAGTGAAAGATAAAAGTGAAGATGTACAATTTCGCCCTTTTTTAAAAACGCGCGTTCACCACGAGTATTTGAACGTTAAAAGTGCGATCTAGGAGTCACAAAAAAACATTGGGGATTCAACATCACTGTACGTTTTTGTGAACAAGCGTGCGATTTAACACCGAATTCCACGTTGGTGAACGCATCATGTACGTATGTTGTACACGTACATGTACAAAGTGATAGTGTACTCTCCTTTATTACCTACTTGCGTGCGTGCGTGCGTGCGTGCGTGCGTGCGTGCGTGCGTGCGTGCGTGCGTGCGTGCGTGCGTGTGTGTTTGTGTGTGTGTGTGAGAGAGAGAGAGAGAGAGAGATAGGAGAGAGAGAAAGAGAGAGAGAGATATATATTTGGTGTGCTTCTGCATCGGTGTGGTGTGGGATGTATATGCACTGTGTATAAAATAAGAAATTCAATATGTTATAGATTTATGCTACTCCCTGTTTGTAATTATTATCCACTGAGTAGTTATAAAGAAGTCTCTCTGCTACCACTTTCCAACGGTGATTCATTTAAGACGTAAATCGTTACCGTACTTTCAAAGTTAACGTTCTATTTGTGTTTGTCACCTTCAGCTCGTTCAAAGAAAATGTGACGAATTCGGTTCCATAGAAGAAATGACATCTGGATTTTGTTATTGCCGGTGAGATAATTGTAAGTATATGTATTTACTTAACAGAACAAAAACAAGTAATTTTTCAAAAACATGCTAATACTCGAGAGTTTCACTTTAGGTTTATAGAGGGCCGTCGCTAAGGGCAGGACGGTAACTAACATCTTTTTTTTTTTGGTTGGAGGGGGGGGGGGGGTGGGGGAGGAGGTTGAAGGTCGTCGGTGCTCAGTCATATCTCCCACCTATTTGGAACATACCCAATTGCTTTTATCAAAAACTTATGCGCAACAAATATACTTTCCATTGATAAAATTCTGTATTTTAAACATGCAACAGGTGAAATAATGTGATTTGGGTTGATTTTTAACCCAACTGATTTAGGAGTGTACATAATCATTCAGTTTTTCAAGATATATGATATTTCTGTTTGAAGATAGGATTTCTCCTGGAACCTTGGAATGAAAACTGCAATTTAGGAGTTTGTCTTGTTTGTTATCGATATACTGAATCGGGAATTTATTGCACTGCCAAATCCGTGTATATTTTGTCGTGCAAACAAGAGATTTGGCCCTAGCAGTCCAAAGCGTGTGTGTATGTTCGTCGGACAAGCATGGACGTCTGCCCGTCTTGGTATTTCAGAATTTCTTTCCCAACTTCTGCCCGACGAACCCCAAACTTTTTTTGAGGGGGGGGGGTGCACACCCCTCCCAAAATTTACGCCCCTGGCTATGGGGGGGGGGGTAGGCACATTTTCGTCTGGGTCACTCATGCCTGTAATCATGCACATACTTTGCAACAAGACTAGATTTGACACTTGGGCTTATGTCACGGACACAGTATGTCACACAAAAGAGGGTCTGTAATATCTTAATGTTGGGGACTCAGCATGACCAATTTCGAGTACAGGTACGATAAGTGTTAATCAAATAAGAAGTTTTTATCCACAAACATATTTCCAAGAAGTCTTGAGGTTTTGAACGATAATCCAAAGTTGCAATATTTTATCTGTCGGGACTTGAGCCATCACAGTCGGAACAAATCGTGTTTCAGAACCACCCTCACAATCAGTCATCTTCGCGCCGCCCCTGAGTTTATATGATGCACTCCAAGATGGATGCGAAAACTCTCGAACGTTATGCTGATTTGTTTAAAGTGGGTTCTGACAGGTGGAATACATTGACAGTAAACCAATCAACTAATAATGTTGACGCTCCGTGTTTTAACAGCATACATAGTATTTTTGTATGAAGTGCTCATTCGTTTATTATTATCATTTCAAAGAATTACTTACGTTAAACGAAGGCAATTCTTTAAAATAATAATACTAAATGATTATCCTGCTTGTGCAGAGTAATTATGTTGAATTTCAGTCAAACTTCCAATCACAGGCTATTACTGCAACAGACGTGACTAAAAAGTGTAGCAGAAGTATAGTCTAACTCGTTCCAACATTCATTTTGAACAATGCCCGGATCTCAACCTCCTTTTATCATCATGTACAGTACGTGGAGAGTGTATTGTCACTAAATCACCCGCAGAGTGGAGATTCCACCCTAGCAATATTGGCTTATTGTTGCAAAGCGTAACCAGCACCAGCAAAGTTTCAGCCAATGGACCTCCGGGTTCAACCCGGAGGTCCATTGGCTGAAACATTGCTTGTGTTTTTTTGTCGATATGTACAACATTTGAAATTTATAGCTTGGGTGATAACTCCACTCCGCGGGTGATTTAGTTACAATCCACTCTCCACGTACTGTAGGAATAATATATTGTAAGTGTGTCTTGTATACTTATCCCGCGGAAGAGCATGGTGGTATGTTTGTGAATAATGGCGAGTGGCATTACACTCGACGTGTTTTAGGTAGATGCAGGGTATGGCTTTATACGGCTCAAAAATGAGAAAGTATGTTACTTGCCAGAAAATGACGAATCCCCATTTAAAAACCGTGCAAGAGTCTGTAACTACTTTTCGCCTAGAGACCTTCGGTCAACAGCTAGTGAAATAGACGCACGATTCTCAATATTCCATCTCAATTGCCAAAATCTGAAGGCTCAGTATGATTCCTTTCAAAACACGTTATACAATTTACAAACAGGAAAGAACTTGTTCGACATAATAGGACGTACCGAAATATTCCAAATTCTTTCAGATATGTCGTTCACTCTGGATGGTTATGCCAGGATTATTAAATGTATGAGATCCGAGAATGATGATGGCCGAGGAGGAGTTGGACTATATATTAAAGAAGGAATACCATATAGAGTCCAAAATTTCAGTCTTCATTCCCCATGTTTTCGAATCTCTATTTACTGAAATTAAAGATAAACACAACTCCAAAATTATTGGCGTCATCTACAGACCGAACACTCTACCAAAAGCCGACATCAACCTCTTCTTATCAGTATTAAATGAAATAACGGATTTTCTGAATGCCGAAAATAATAAAATGTTTATATTATGGAGATCTTAACTAAGACCTTTTAAAACCAACCACATTCCAAGACGGAAGAACTTGTTGATCTCGTGTTCAGTCAGGGTTTTTTGCCTTATATTACTAAGCTAGCGAGAGTAACCAGTCGTTCTGTTTGTCTGATAGACCGCATCATTTCTAAATATGGTTCACGAACAGCACTGCAGGGAATAATCACATCTGATGTGTCAGAGCATTTTTTGGTGTTTTTTACGTCGAAGAAAAACCCAAATCGAGTGATACACAACACTTTACTCTGAAAAGTATTAGAAACGTATATTATACAATAAAAAAAACCCTCAAGTTCCCAACGAATGGAACTCGCAAAACTTTACTGTAGAATTTTCAACAAGGTCAAAAAGCAATGTAAAGCTATCTATTATAGAGATATCCTAAACGAAAACAAAAACAATATGCGAAGAACGTGGCAAATTTTAAACAAAGCATCAATAAAAAAAAAACGTGAAGCCAGATTACCCTCATTCTTCATTCAGGGCAATATCGAAATAAGCGAGGCCCATGACATTGCAAAAGATTTCAACAATTTCTTTATCAACTTTGGAAAAAACATATCCGAACAGGTTCAGAAACCAAATAAGTCCTACTCAGACTACATGAACAACAATGTTTCCAACAATCTTTATTTAATACCCAGTCCCACAGAAGTCAGCCTTGTAGTAAATAAAATGATGCCAAAATTATCTAAAGGCTGCAATGATATCACAACCTGTCTTCTTAAACATACGTTAAACGAAGTATTGGATCCTTTCACACATATAATTAATAGTTCTTTTATTAACGGCAAAGTACGAGACAGGATGAAGGTGGTGGTGATATCCATATTCAAAGCAGATGACGAGCACAGCTTTACTCGTGGATTCATAAGCAAATAAAGTAAAAAAGCAAGTAAAGTTATTCGGGTCGCAAGGGATTCAAATCCCACATCGTCCCTGTGTGCCTTCGGCGCTCTGGTACTTTTCATTCATTCAGCTTTATAAATTACAGACCCATCTGTGTACTTCCAGTATTCTCAAAAGTAATGGAAAAGCTCATGGAGTTTGAGGCTTACCAGTTTCCTCAATAGGTTTAATATTTTTTACCCTTACCAATACGGGTTCCGAAAACGGCATAGCACTATTCACCCAGCTCTTCAACTCCTTAAAAGCACCGCAATAGAAAATAATAAACAGGAAAAAACAGAACTTTAGCATTGTTCCTGGATCTGTTGGCGACACATCGGATGTCATACTGTTCCAGTTTACCTAACAGTATATCGAACCATAAATCACGATATACTGTTAGATAAACTGGAACAGTATGACATCCGAAGTGTCGCCAACAATTAGTGTAGAAGTTACTTGTCTAACATGTCTCAATATGTTATGTATGGAGAACACAAATCGGGCTTAGCCAAATAGAGTTGTGGTGTTCCAAGGGGCTCAAGTTTAGGTTCTGTTCATTTATTTTATATATCAATTATATAAGTAACTCAAAAGCACTCAATCTTTGAGCATTTGCCGATGACACCACGGCACGCTGCTCGGGCTCCCACAATAACCCCATAACAGTGTTTCAATGACGAACTTCAAAAACTATTCGAATGGTGCTCCGCAAATCAGCTAATGTTGAATGCTGAAAAAACCTCATATATTATACTTAACCCTTTACCCAACGTAACGGCCAAAACCGGCCAGCGCTATTCTCAAAAATCGCCAATTAATTTTCAAAATATTTTCATTTTTTGTCTCAAAACATAGGTTATGACCCCTCGTTGGAACGAGCTCGTCGAGCTCGTTCCAACGAGGGGTCATAACCTATGTTTTTGAGACAAAAAATGAAAAAAAATAGTTAGTCAAGAATTTTGTTTGCAAGTGTCGTCTGCTTTTCATGTTAGGTAAAGGGTTAATCCAAATAAAAGTAGGAGCAATAATTTGTATCAAGAGCTAAAAATAAATAACCAAAACATTAGCACGGTTGGGTCCACTGAAACAAAAGAAATAAGCATTGATGGACACTTATCCTACAAGTCTCACATATCCCGATTATGATCGAAAATAGCACGCGCACAACTCTAGTCTCAACAAAGTAAAAATATCTTTCCCTACGGAGTCCTGAAAACATTATACCATGCCCGTATACATAGCCATTGGTACACGGAATCCAGGCATGGGGCAACTCAAGAACTATAAAAGAAAACTAGCTGTCATGCAAAAGAGATCATTACGAACAATTAATAACAAAACGTACAATTCTCATACAGATCCCTTATTTAAGGAAAATCAAATGATCAAGGCTGATGATTTGTTTAAACTGCATGCACTGCTGTTCGTGTTTGACTGGCAAAACGGCAGATTACCGGCTACTTTCAATGATATACTTAATGTAATTGACAATTCAATTGGTAGGACAACCAGACAGTCTGGCCTCCTATACATAGGAAAAACGCGGACCCAAACTCTAGATAAACGTCCTTTTTAAACTTCCCAAAACTATGGAACGCTCTAGACAACATAACTCGTTTAGGGTCAATTTAACTTCCACATTCACTTCGTCATATTCCCGTGATGTCCGTTGCAATAATTCCTACTGCCCTGATTGCACTTCATAAACTTGGAAATCGTGAATACATGTAATAGCCATGCTCTGTGTCTGAATCTGGAACCCTTATCTTGTGCAACCTGCTGTCCTTCTTTCCTGCAGTTGTCAAACAAACAACGCGTAAAATGCTATCTGTACGCAATTAAAAAATGTTAACAATGATTTAAAACAATAGACAGATAATCTTTCGCACACATTTGAGCAGGTGATCTGTCACAAGAGCATTCGCTTTTATTAGTATGGGTTAATCCATCACATTCGACACCCTGTGGTGATCCATCTGACGTAACACCACGCCCAAACATAATGGCCTACCTCTTTGTCGCAGTCTAAATGACACGAACTTCACAATGGGACTTGTTGCCACTCTCAGGTGTTACGATGCGTGGTAGATGGAGTCCAATAATCATGTTGCTTCTTGCCAGCCTTGAAGCACCAACTTTCCACTGGCGTATATGATGACCATATCTCTGGCCCAGGACATGATTCGATCTCCATTCCCCATCATGTGTCAAAAACATTGTTCGAAGTTCATTTATTTAGTCTTAATCTGTCTGTAATTATTCTATCATCCAGGTGGTGGCATGCAGATAGCCAATACAACTCCCCACGATATACTACTTATAATATTTGTGCAATATGTTTATTTGTAACCACTTTACATGTATGTATACCGTGAATAAAGAATCTGAATCTGAATAAACATTTCGGTCGGCCCTGTTTCGTACAGTATTGTTTTAAATAAGACTTTGAGACCTTAGCTTTGGATCTGCACACAGTACCAACTGGAGCTTCAAGTCAAAAATTCAAATTCTTTTATTTTACATCGATAACTTCAGGTCTTGATATAATTCTTTGAGGGCTTTTTCGAGAATGTGGTAAAAACGGTCAATGAAGAAAATATGATTGGAATATTCTCGTCGGCGACTGAAGGGTCCGATTCATTTCGACTATTCCGGTTGCATTTCTTCTTTTTCTCATACATATATATCAACTTTCCAAAAACGTATCTCTAATGTGTCCTTGTATTTTTACCAAAATATATCCAATCGTCAGACTGCACTAGTGCAATTGTTCCATAAGAAGCATGAAATGATATCCTTGTTTGTAAAAGTAAGATACGGACATTTTAAAGGAAGTAGTTCATTCATCTGTTTCCTGCTAATCTGAAAGAATTCTTCTCCTCTCTCTATTTTCACTGACTTGGTATGAAAAATATCGGAGTCAGGTATTTTGACGTAGGGCCTTGTGGCTTGTTCGACTCTTTACATTGCATAAAATTCCCAACAGATTTTAAAGTATTGTTTCCAACGCATAATGGAACACGCTCGGGTGGGCTCATTTGTTTTATGTTTAGTGGCCGAAATAAAGAAATGGCGGTTGGTTGATTCGATCGATTTAGTAGAGTAATGATCCTCCATCCAGTATGATGCATCTCTCAGTCCTCTATCCAACACGATACTACTCCCGCACCTATCCGAAACATACACCCTTTGGCCCCCACCCAACACGATTTCTGGTACTCTATCTAACATGAGAAGGCCTCCTACCCTGCATGATATGACGTCCGGTTATCAAAGTTAACGAAATGGCCCTCTAACCCGCATGATACGATTTTTGTTGTTTCAAACCTTATCTAGAACCAGAATGACCTTGCATGTTGTAAATAACATTTTTTTAGATTGTAATGATTGTTTGAAATATATTTGTCTCCAGGGAGTCACTTTGCTAAAATACTTCTGAAGTGGCGTATACATAAGTATTACTTTAAAAAAAATCATAAATTATTTTGTTGAAGAGAATGCTGACATTCTCGTTGTCTTATCATTTTACCCAACGTAACAGCCAAAACCGACAAGCGCTATTCACAAAAATCCCATTCAATTTCCATTATTTTAAAAAAATTTTGTCTCAAAGGGTATTTGCGAGTGTCGTCTGCCTTTCGTGTCAGGTAAAAGGGTTAAAGACAAAGCAAATAAACATTACAAATCGGAATACCTGTCTCCAGCAGAAATAGGGGAAGTAGGTAGTGGATTCAGAACAAAATCCCCACAGAGTGGCAATTTAATCAGACAAACACTCTCAACTTCAGTTAAAAATTAAAGCATGCACAAACAATGCTTCAGCCACCGATTTGAACCCGACAGACATACGACTAGTAGAATCCTTACAGATATACGAGGGATTATACCCGTCAACATATATGGTGATTAGCATCCGTATAGACACGTGGTTGCATCAGTAGGAACATACAGTACGTGGAGAGTGGATTGTAACAGAATCACCCGCGGAGTGGAGTTATTACCCAAAGTATCACTTTCAAATTCTGTACATTTGGCCAGAAAACGCTAGCAATGTTTCAGCCAATGGACCTCCGGGTTCAACCCGGATGTCCATTGGCTGGAACTTTGCTTGTGATTATTATGCTTTGCAACAAATTCGCAATTATTATTTGGGTGGAATCTCCGCTCTGCGGGTGATTTAGTGATAATACACTCTCCACGTACTGTATGACGTACGTGGGGTGTCCACGTACAGACTCACGACGCACTGCACCCCTACATACATACACCATTAGCATGCGATGGGTTGCACATATAAAGAGAAATAGAAGATTGCACCCGTAAAGACAATCGAGAGTTTGTACTCGAACAGATGTACCGGTATTGCAAAAGTATAAGTACATGAGCGGCCGAACCCGTACAGATAAACAAGAGGTTGCACGGCGGATTGCATCAGTAAACCACTAAACTAATGATATGGAAGTTCCGGGTTTTAACAACATACAGTGGAAGGTAGGTGGGTGACCAGGAGGTGGTTCACCCCCCCCCCCCCCCCCCCCCACACACACACACACACATGATCCTGCCTGTCGGACGATATTGTTTTCTCCCACCGCTAAGGTACTGAGATATATATAAAGTCTTGTGGGACAGCTGGGAGAGATATACATGTCTCACCCCACCCACGTGACAGCTATCTCACTCCACCCACGTGACCAACCTATTTGCATATTTAATTGGTACCGGAATTATTTAATCATCGCAAATCACGTCTGCACATGTATAAACCAAAAAAATGGAAGGCCGTTTTGCTTCCGTAAATACGACTGACTTTATAGGCGAAAATCGAAACCAGAAGACTCAAATGAAAAACTGAAAACTGCAGGACACCTCAAATTGCTCTATCCGTTTATCGGAGAGAAATATACGTGATATCATTGCGTCCTATCAAACTGAAGTACAAGTCTGAAAATGACGTGTGCAGACATGTCGATTTCATTTGAAGTCGCTTCAGTGCATTAACGCCCAACATGCGGTGCTATTTATTTATTTATTGGTGTTTAGGGTCACATACTTATGCACAATGGCTAGTCGTGACAGTTTTACGGATGGAGGAAACCGTAGTACGCGGAGAGAAGCACCGTGCATCGACGAGCAATTGTGAGCTTCTCTACATTCTAACTCTGTTTAAGCTCCGCTCAAGCAGGGTTACAGTGGTTGAAGACACGTGCACTATCGATGCACAGTACGCCTTAGTACACGGCGTCATCGTGCCACCATGTAGGCAACCGGATAAGGTGCCTTGCCCAAGGACACAGCGAGGGTTGTCCCGGACGGGGATCGAACTCGGGACCTCTAGCATAGAAGTCCAACAGTCTACCACTGAGCCACCGCTCTCCCGCATGCGGTGCTAGTCGGCGTGCTCTGAAGTATATACCTTTGGTATATTCCACACTTCTCGACATGCTTTCCGAATATCTTATTGGTTTTCTCCTGGATTGAACGCACTAAGAAATATTTTTTTCATGGAAAATATGGTATTTTCTTTTTAATGGCGTCCCACCCCTAAAATGGTGGAAGAAAAATCATCCCCGATGGGTATCTGGGTGAGACGGGTAAATCTCCCCCTCGACGAGACCATCAGCAAGTGGATGTATAATGGAGTGACTCAGTGCTGACGTACCTGGTGATATCTCGAGAGAAGTGATTGGACAGCAGCATCGAACAAATGAGTTCGGCAAGATTTACCAGCATAGCTATCTTTTCAACAGGAAGATTCCTGTCACTATCTGGTGAGCAGACAAAAACAGGGGCTGTTTAGGAGAGACATTCACCCGGACCTACAAAAGAGCTAGGGAACGGATGTCGACTAGCCGGGCGGGCGAGGCTTCGTTACACATATATATACCATGCGCTCGGTTGCACCCACACAAACATACAATAGATTGCACCCGTACAGATATACAAGAGGTTGAACCTGTGCAGACATTCGAAGGGTTACACTCGTAAAAAACAAACAAGCAGCGCACCCGTGCAGACATACAAGAGGATGCATTCTTACGTGCATACGGGGAGTTACATCCGTACAGATATACAAAGGGGTGGGGAGCACCCGTACAACATACGAGATGTAGGACCCGTACAGACACGAGGCAGGTGGATTGCACCCGTACGGACATATAGAGTTTCACCCGTTCAGACATATGAGAGTTTGCTCCCGTACTGGCATACGAAAGGTTTAACTCATAGATATACGACGTTGCTCTGGGGGTGGGGTGTAGGGGTGTCTTATCCCAATTCCGGCCAAAATGTTCAGTAGTTTGAAATTTTAAGCCTCAAACCACCAACAGTTGTCATGCCATATGGTAGTAGATTTTGCGACTTTTTATATTATATTTTAACTGGAGTTCATATTAATCGTCCCATGAGAGCAACAAGGCGCCATCTGCAACGCTATCAGCATTGTAGATGACGCCTGTTGCACCCAAGAAACAATTTCCAACGCGAAAACCTACTAGTCAAAAATTCGAACACGAGTGAAGAGATACATTTGGATTTCTTCAGCGGTTTGAAATTCACAGGTAGAAGCTGGAAAATTCTCACCCAAATGGGATGGGGTGCAAATGGTTTTACCATAAGTTGGATGTTCGCTTTTGGGTACATGTTGGAAATTCAGATTTGGTACACACACACACACCTCAACCAAGACCCTTTAGCCAAGTCTTTGTGCACCCGCACATACATACAAGGGGATTACACCCGTAGGTTCACTGGCTATAACTTTGCATATGCTTCTTTTGCCATTTCACTGGTCGGGAATTTTGTGTGGATAATAAGGCCACAAGCTTGGTATTTTAATGGTAAATCACTCTCCTTGACGTGCATTTTAACCCTTCCAATCCTGGTGGTATCTTCAATGTCATTCCATTAACCCTTCCAATCCTGGTGGTATCTTCAATGTCATTTCAATGACAGTAATTTGAAGAGTTCATATTCATTATTTGGGGGTAGACCAATTAATATTTTAAACGTGCAGCCCCGTTGAAAATATTGATTTGTCTACGCCACACATTAACCCTTTACCCAATGAATCGCCCGCAACCGCCCGCGTAATATGCAAATTCAGCAGCTGAAAAAATATTATTTTTCGAAAAATTTCAACAAAACCATACCATGTGACCCCTCTTTGGAACGAGCTCGTCGAGCTCGTTCCAAAGAGGGGTCACATGATATGGTTTTGTTGAATTTTTTTTTTTAAATTTTAAAAATGATATTTAAAATAATAAATTTTGATATCGTCTGCGTTGGGTAAAGGGTTAACTTAGCAGCCATCCTACCAAATGAAATTATGAAGTATCATAATCCTGGGCCGAAAAAGCGACATCTCGGGTTCAAAGGTTCAATATCGTCATAAAAATCGACTTTCGTAATGTTATCTCCCTTGAAATTATTCCACGCGAGAGGGAGGCCCAGTTCAGCAAGTAACTGTTGAGAGTACGCCTATAACATCAGTAGAAAAAAAACGCCAACTTTCCCTTTTTAACACTTAATAAATGAAAACAACAGACAACTCCCTGTCGGTTATTAAAAGTTACAACGGGAAAGTTGGATTTTTATGACAAGCTAATTTGAAGCAATCACTTCACAGATAATCCGTCATTAAGAACCTCTATCAGTATCGCATCTACCAGGAAAAAGTAGCAACTCTCAACACCCAGACTTGTATATCAGGCCCGTCGGAACCGGGGGGGGGGGGGGCTGGGGAGGGCTGCAGCCCTCCCAATAATTTGCTCATATTTCGTCGTTAGTTTATCCATGATGGGAGCAACCGATGTAATCTGAATAAAACTCGACATTACATTATTGAACTCAGATTAGAACAGTGGCATAGGAACTGGTTGGGGGGGGGGGGGGGGGGGCGGAAGGGAGATATTTCCCCCACCCCCACAAATTTGTCAAAAGTAGGCTTTACTTGGCTGGGTTGGTGGTTTCTCCACACGGGATGCCCACTGGTTACCATATTCCGACATTACTGTTAATGATTACTGGATTGAGTGGGTTCCATGTGGGCTTTCTTCCACCAATAAAACTGACAGTCGTGTTTTCGCCTAATTGTGGAAAGCAATGTTAAACCCCAACCAATCACAGGGTAATTCATTGCATGTTCACTATTCCTGTCATTCTGCTCGGAACTCACGCTGAATTGATCAGAGAGCTGACGTATTTCCTTATTGACGATTTATTTGCTCAGAATCACTCAGAATGCATAGTTGTACATCTTAAATTAAAAAAATTTCCCGGGGGAGGCCCCCCCCCCCCGGACACCCACCAACGAGACGGGGAGGTACCCCCTCTCGTGCTCACCCCCCACTCGCCTTTTCGCTGTTCGGATGACGCTTCGCGTCATAGGAATATACGATTTATTTGCTCAGAATCAACCAGAATGCATGTTTTTACATCTTAAATTCGAAAAACTTCCCGGGGGAGGCCTCCCCCGCCCCCCCCCCCCCCCCCACCAACGAGACGGAGGATATCCCCTCTCGTGTTCACCCCCCACTCGCGGCTCGGATGACGCGTCGCGTCATGGGAATATAGGTCCTACCCCCCCCCCCCCCCCCCCCCAATAAAATTAGCTTACTACGTCCCTGGATTAGAATTATGAACGTATCACTGAATGTATAACATGCACCTGCATATGTTGATGTGCAAACGTTTTGAGCAATTCCTTTGGCAGCTCAGAAGACCACGACAACCGTTGGCGTAATGATAAAACTAATGAATCCACCATAAGGCGTGACTGTTTTTTAGCATGACGGAATATGGCCACGGCCTGCAGGTGAGCCCGGTGTGAGAACCGTCCCCAAATGTTATGGGGTTCTATTGGGATTTTTGAAACATTTTGTTAAAAAAACTTTTGCCGTTTAAAAAAATCAAGAGGTTTTTGCTTCAAAAGCTACCAGAATGCTTCCTTTAATTGCCCTTTTCAAAAAATTTTCTGCGGGAGTAACCCCCCCCCCCTCCTCCCCCCCCCCCTCAAAAAGCTCGTGCCTTCAGCACTCGCGCCAGATGCCTTCGGCATCTGGATACCCCATACCCATTTAGTATCAGCCAGTTTACCCAAATTAACAATATCAGCCCCCCCCCCAATATAAATTTCGTTTCGACGGGCCTGTATATTAATGGAAAGGACAGTGTCTATATTTTATGTCATGATGTGCGCACTGTTGATACAATTAACAGAAAAAAACCTACATGACATCAAAAGATGGTGAAAGCGCCGTTTTCCTATTTTTAAATCGGTCAAACATTCAAACTGATTGGGGGAAAAATTGTTTGTGAAATGATGCGCACATCTATGATACAAATTTGCTAACATTTCGAAATTTCAGTTTGTATATGATATCCCCATACCCTTAGTGTTAAATTTACCGACAGCTTCAGGAAATTAAGGGAAGCTACCTTTCCTATAAATCTCTTCCAAAATCTGTATAAATCTTCTCCCCTGACGAAAATTGTCATCCATGGGACAGAAAAATTTGGACAAAATCGCCTCTAAATTGCCATCTGTTTTGATTTTCTACCCGCTCACCTTCCCATGCCACAAGGATCTCTCCTATCAAACGGATATCCAAAAACATTGAATCTAAGATGCTATTTTCGTTTATTTGTCTTGATTCGTTGTTAATTTCTTAATATTGTATGGCTGAAAATCGATCCACTGACTACGTTTCGTCACCAGGACGTGATCTGATAAAGGAAGCGATCACAGTACTACACATACATGGAGAAAGTTTTCTCTTCCTCTTATCTTTTTAATTGAAGGGGCTGTTGATGGAACCTTTGTTCAGTTTTGTTTGAGCTTATTGATTTCGCAAGGATTTGCGAGCAATATCCAGGGGGTGCTTAACCTTTTTCTTTGTGTATACTTCCAACTCATATTATTAATACCCCTCGTTGTCCCAGTGGTGCGGGTTTGTGGAAAGACCTGCATGGCGGCAACTTCGTGGCCTCGCTCTTCTTAAATACCAGTCAGGGAGCTTCAGCCTGCACGGACAGTGTCTCACTCCGCTCGGGGGGGGGGGGGGGGAGTCATTTTACTTCAACCTCCCCCCCCCCCCCCCCCCGATAGAATGGTACGCTGTGACAGCGTCAATCCCGCGATTGATGCTATCAGGGCGTGTTTGACACCTAAAGATCTTTCCCGACCAGGGATCGATCCTGGGACTTCTGGGATGAGAGACCACCTCACTTATTCGCTCGGTCACCTTTCTCCCATCAGTCTATAAGATACAATGCACATATAACTTTCTTTTTGTAAAAAAAGAATCACTAATGAGTAACGAATTGAGTCGATTTCATATCTAACTTCTGAACCGAGTGTTCTAAAATCGATCTGTGTGGAGGTTTATGGAGACTTAGATCGATTTTATTGAACGAGGTTCATACATTTCATATCAAATCGTGACGAATTCGAGATTCTTTTATCACTTAATTTGTAATGTAACCCTTTGAACCCTGATGGTATATTCCCTGCCTGTTCAGAGCCATTAACCGGTAGAGTCTATATTCGTTACTTAGGAGAAGGCTAATCAATATTTTCAACGTGCAGCCTCAGGGCTGCACGTTGAAAATCTTGATTGGTCTATCAGACAAATTCTCTGAGCAACTATCTACTGTCGATCGGAAAAGCGATAGGTTAAACCTTAACCTAACGTAACGTACAAAAATAGGTTATAGGTTTATGAAACATGAAAGAAGATTAATTCAATTATATACACAAAGAAATAAGTTAAGCACACCCAGATATAATGAATGATAATATGCCACTGTTTATTGAAAGTCTGTTGCTGGTTATAGGCATGATTATATTGATGATCAAACAAATGGTTGTGAACGTGTATGATTGAATATGTCCCACTAATAGGTCCGGGAATCACGTGCACAATGTAACCCAAATATTTTCCAAAATACAGTTTGTGCATGACTCAGATTTGGGTATTTATAGTGCCTATTTTCCAATGTTCAATCACTATCTGTCACCATGAAATGAAGAAAGATGACACATGCACAAAGGTGACAAATTATTGGTATGCAATCCACAGGTATGTCTTTTAAAGCAACCGGTCGTCAACTCGACATCCATTGCACAGTCACCAATCGTTTGGTGAGAAAACACATGCAAATCAATGAAGTCCTGGACCGTCCACGGCCTGAACTCCCCACCCCACCTGTAACATCACAACGTGAAAACAGGGTACTTGTTAGGCTGGCGCGACGACAGCCATTCACCTCAAGTACTAATTCTGAAGAGCCTGTGACTACCAAATCGATGAATCGCACTCGAAATGCCAGGATCGGCATACGAAAAGCCATATTGAGGCCCAGAAGGGCCATCAAACGTCATCTACTGAGAGATCATCACCAAGGAATACGTTTGGCTTCGAGTTTAACATTTTTCATTCAAAGCATTACATTGACTACCAAGGGAGCGCGGTGGATCAGTAGGTAGAGGTGCAGGCTGCAAGCCGAGAGGTCCTCGGTTCGAATCCCACCTGCGGCAACCGCGTTGTGTCCTTGGGCAAGACACTTCATTTCCATTGCCCGCGTGGGGGCACGATGACGCCGTGTACTAAGGCGTACTGCACGTCAATGGTACGCATGTCTTCAACCAATCTAACCCTGCCTGTGCTGCAGTGCGGAGTTACGATGTTGGGGAGCTGGCAGCTGCTCATCGTTGCTCGGTGGTTCTCTCCGGGTACTCCGGCTTCCTCCACCCGTAAAACTGCCGCGGTCATGATTAGCCATTGTGCATAAATATGTGACCTTAAACATCAATAAATAAATAAATAAATTGACTACCATTCCTTGGTCTACCATGAGTCCTCATCTGAATCCACTGGAGTACATTTGAGATATTCTAGGGCGTCGAACACAAGCACACGAACCTCCAGTACAAACTCTGCGAGAATTGGAAGCAGCTTTACATCAGGAATGACAGCAGTTACCTCTGCAACCTCACGACGATTGACTGGAGGATGCGACGCTGGATAGAAGCTGTTATCCGAGCACATGGAGGATACGGCAGATATTGAACTGTAATACTGACTCAAGCTCTGTACAGGTCACAAATGAAATTTTTATCCATTTATAGCCAAATAATGTTGTCTTGTTGACGCTTTAGCGCCATACTTAACACTTTACCTAACCTAAAAAGCAGACGACACTTGCAAAAAAAATTCTTGAATAACTAATTTTTTTCATTTTTTTCTCAAAAAACATAGGTTATGACCCCTTCGTTGGAACGAGCTCGACGAGCTCGTTCCAACGAGGGGTCATAACCTATGTTTTTGAGACAAAAAATGAAAAAATAATGAAAATTAATTGGCGATTTTTGAGAATTGCGCTGGCCGGTTTTGGCCGTTACGTTGGTTAAAGGGTTAAACTGGTATCGTATCGAGCTCTAGTAGTTATCTTTGGGGTTCATCAATGCTGTCATTGAAATGATGATGAAGACTATGATTTTTTGTGTGTTCGTATAGCCTGAATATGTCCTTTCAAGGTAGTATTTAGTTTTTTGAAGCTTACTTTGCGAGTACTTTACTGGTATCAATCAATACACTTACCATCGTAAACTATCCAGGGGGTGCTTAATCTTTTTCTTTGTGCATACTTCCATGACCAACTCATCCACCACGTCGACCTTGACTTCTTACGTCAGGTATTTATTAGACGTGTTACGAATGATACTTCAATAAAGGACTATTTGATTGCGATTATGTGATATATAAAGGATATGGAATTGAAGGAATTCGTGTTTTGGTCATACTCTGTTAATGATATTCTTTAACCCTTCTTTTCAATCTAAAAGATGTGTTTTTAGTAACTGTGGAGCCATATGGTAAACAGAATATGAAATTCGTGTTTTGATCATACTCTGTTTATGAAATTCGTCTAAGAATTTTCCGTTTCATCGAGCCTCTGACGAGTCTAAGAATTGTCCGTTTTGCCTTGCCACTGGCGAGGCAAAACGGTAAATTCGCTGTTATGATTGGAATTTTATATATAAAATCCCATTTTCAATAACGGACGATACATATTTACAAAGTTTGCATTTTTAAAATTGTCCACCAAATATTATATACGATTTCAAAACTTTATAAATGCAAACTCTCTGAAACGGAACTATGTACTTTCTGTTGCAATACAAAGGAGTCAATACTTCACTTGTTCTTTGAATGTTCTGTTGTGAAAACAGTTCTTCTGAATTTTAGGGAACATTTGAAGGACAAGTGCGGCGTCGAGTTTCCCTTCACCCCAGAATATATCATTTTAGGCTACAGAAATATCCTTGCTCCACCCAATAACACAACAGATTTCTATATGTTGATCTATAGAAAGTTCGTTTATTCCTGCAAAGTGAAAATATATACAGGATTGAACAATTAAGAAACTACAGAAATCTAGAACTAATGTCCAAATATACATACTCGAATAAACGTACAAAGAAAATAAACTTAAAGTGGGACACAATCAGTTCATTGCAAACTGGTTAACACCTTTTGCATTTTTCATATACTGTTTTGTCACAATAATCCTTTACCTAACCCAACAGTTCGTAGATTAATATGTATATATGTATGTATCACCTCGATCCCATACCAAAACAGGGACGGCAGCTTCTTGCAACAAAGTGCAGCTACAAATGAAATTTCATATCACTATGAATGAAAATCAAACTTTGCTTGTTCTCTTTTTGTGTCATGTATAAAATCTCTTTGTAAAATTTCATGGAAACTATGCTTTTGATTGTAATTGAAAACCTTAGATCTAAATAAAAAAAAAAATAAATAAAAAAAAAATTCCCTGTTATGGGTCATTCCTTTACCTAACTTTCGTGAAGTTTGCGCGCAAACTACCGTTGAATTGTTGTTATATCCTTTTATTAACAATGATATATCTAGATATTCTTTATTACCTCAGTTATATACATTCCGGTTAGTAAATTGATATTTTGCCTTGGAAATATGAAGTTGTTAAAATAATTCTGGACATGTGTGCAGTCACGCTTAGCCATTGTGCAGAAATATGTGACATTCAACACCGGTGAATAAACAAATAAATAGTGGACCTGCGCGGCGTAATTATAAAGCTACGGTCGTGCTGAGTCTCCATTCATAAGTATATAGTTTACAAACATGTCTAATGGTATTGTAATGTCACTAAAGATTCGGTCAAATAAATTCTCGATTGAGAAACATTTCTTGCGTTGATTCAAAGAAAATGAGTATTTATGGTACTTTCAGATTCAGTACCTTGGAATCTTTCATTTGGTCGCAATATTCCAAACGATTGAATCTACAAGATAGGCGGTGTTCTATTTAATAATAATAATAATAATAATAATAATTCTTCGCCTTCCGCTGATTTGTCGCGGCCCTCTAACGAGGAGGCCTACATACGGGCACCGTTGACTGATCACTTAACAAGAGTGGGCAATATTTCCACGGACGCAAATTCACGCAATAATATTAGATTCCAAGCACTAATTATAGGAATAATAATCGAAAATTTAATTAATGAAGCACCGGGTATAACCCGGTCCTTCATTAATTAACATTTTGCTGCTGATGATTTTTATTACCTGGTAAACGCATGCGTGGACATCGCTGCCCACACGTGGATTACGACCAGTCCACGGCTATTGTACTGTACATTAACCTAGAGCCCGCAGGAGTAGTATTCCCCACTCTACATCCTAATCGCTCAGCATTCATGCAAAAACTGTTTCATAATTCCATCATTGACGCACCTCGATCTCCCCAACTATAAAATTAACTCTTTTTCTCATGTCATTCCTCACCCAATTATCCTTCATGTTTCCATTCCATTTTCCCACTAATTTCTCAAGCAGTCTTGTTCTACTGGGCAAATATTTGGGGCAATCTAAAATGAATTGTTCCAGGGTCTCCATTTCACCTAAGTTGCACATTTTACACATTCTTTCCTCGCCTCTCCTGGTTCTCCCACTCAACTCCAGCAACTTAAATCTCACTTTAAACAACCATGAACCCCCAAATGATCCACCAAGTTCTCTTCAAAAGCTGGTGCATCTTTTTTATATAACCCGTCTAAAGAACTCATGGTCCAAATTCCAGCTCGCCAATTTCTGTTACAATACTCGAGTTCCCTTCCCCTGATGAGGCTACCCCCTGCTTCACCGCCCTTCTAGATCTTCGGTCTCAATAGGGCAATTAGCCATTAAGTTCCTCGCCTGCCTTTTGAATATCGTCTGGATGTTATAGTTCCTCACATGGTTAAACGTCGTTTTACGCCATCTGCTGTTTGGGAGGTTTTCCGAGTAATTTAGGCAGCCTAATTTTCCCATATCTCTTCTATCTTAAGCTGTCCTCCAACCAACTTCCTCTCTTGTCGCTTCCAGTGCGGCTGCGTGAGTTATCCACCGACCCGCATCATTTTGTAGAATCTCCAAGTGCCTTATTTATCGTTTGGTTCAGAGGGATCACAGGTGATAATTGTTTATTATCGAACTATCTTAAGATCTCCCTTCCTTTAAATTTGGAAAGCTACTAGCTATATGAAAACCAAAATTTTAATAACGTGAAATGAATTTTGAATTGTTCAACTTAAATTTTCGTATGCATTATCAGCATTTATGCAGAAAAGGGGTTGGATGTAATTTAACAGTTCAGAGTTTCAGTTCAAAGGAGGACTTAAGCATTGTCATTAAGATAATTGGGCCTATTAACAGTTCTAACACTAATAATAATAACACTTTGGCCGGCCGCTGATTTGTCGCGATTCTCGGGTGAGAAGGCCTTGATTAGCCCTGTCCTCCCAAATACCTCCTTATCCCCACGCCTCTTCTCTCCTCCCAACACCCTGAGACGAACTGCTTGATGACATCCCGTGCCCCATTCTTCCCGACCTATCCGATAAGCATATTAACCCTCTCCATTGTGTCACTCACTAACCACCTGTCATTCTCCCTACCACTTGCTCATCATAATCCCGCTGAATCTTATTCTGTTAGACTGGTATTTGGGACAATCTAATAAAAAGTGTTCCAGGGTCTCCACTGCGTCTAAAATACACATTTAGCTCTCTTTTCCATTGTCTTTCTCAGTCTTTCACAGTTTTTCCCCTAACCTCCCGCGACCTCATCTCGAACAACCGAAGGTGCCATCAAGGTACTCTTCGAAACCTGGCTTCTCTTTACCACGCAGGCCACCCCAAAACCTCTTTGCTTTAAGTCCCTCTCGCCAATGCAGGTTACAATCCGCTCTTATTCTGACGATTTTTTACTCTGGTTTGCGCCTACTTCTAAGTCCGTGATCTCCACTGCTGTTTATTAACTCCCTCACTTGGTCTATCCACCCTGCCTTTATGTTTGAATTCCAAATATTCTGGAACATTAATTTACACCATCGGCTGTCGGGGAGATTTTCCAAATAATTAAGATAACAGAGTTTCATTAAGTCTATCCTGCCCTTAATCCTCCTCCAGGCAAACTCACCCCTTATTGGTTCTGGTACTGCGGCATTATTCGACCCCATTATCTATCGGCCTGTATCATTCTGCAGGGTTTCCAAACTCTTTAAAGCCATTTGCTTTGGGGTATCACTTCCGTGCCATATGTTATACTTGGTACACCCGCCATTTCCCAAATTGTTTTCCCCACGAAACCTTATTGCAAGCTGTTTGTCCCTATCAGTTTCATTTTATTAATGAAGCGCCCCCCCCCCCCTCTACCGTTAGCTTTTTCGTGTGGTTTCGGTAGACGGCTCTTCCCGTAATGTTTATATTTACCCTTAAATACTCGTAGTCACATGCCACTCCTACACTATGAAGTTTGCGTCTACCTTCTTGATTACAGAACAACCCAACTTTTGAGTAGGTTCCTCATTACGACCCACGGGTATAACTTTGCTTTTATTTAGTTCGAGTCTCCGTTTGTTCCCATATCTTCCAACAATTTCCAGCATTGTCTCTAGCCTCCCTTCGCTTTCTGAAACTAGTACCATATCATCTGCGAAAAATACCCATGGAATCTTCAGGCCTCCAACTGTTACCCCCTTAGTTGGTGTGCGGGAATTCATTTCCCAAATATTTGAAGTACAATGCAAAAGAATTGGCGAAATGATTCACCCCTGCTTTAAGCCTATCTCCATTGGCACACGTTTTGTTGTTATGTTACCAAGGCTAGGTTCACTTTGCACATCTTTATAAAGGGTTTCAGAATTCCAGCTAACTCACCTCCTAGGCCCAAGGCCCCAAACTTTCGCTACACCCTATACCCTATCATATGCCTTTTTCACATCCGGAAAGGCCATAAACATCTTTTTGTCATTTTGACTTTCGCTGATTCTATCATTATGGTCGGTGTGAAAAGATGGTCAGTGACACTCCTTCCCTTCCTGAAGCCATTCTGGACCTCTCCTGGTAAATCCCTTCCTTTCGATCACATCCTGTAATCTCCCATACAGGACATTACAGAAAACTTTTCCAATGTTGCTACTGACAGAAATCACCCGACAGTTGTCCAATATATCCTGTTCCCCCCTGTTTGTGTATAAATGTAACCTTGCTCTTTTTCCATTCTTTTGGAACCTCTTGTTTTTCTATTGCTAAATTGAATAGGGCCGTTAAGCTTTTACAGAGGTCCTCTCCCCCATTTCTTAGGAACTCGTTAGGAATTTCGTCCATTCCTCCCGCTTTTCTGTTCCTTAATTTTAAGATCACTTTTTGTACCTCCTCGCTTTTTATTCCGCTGCACACGAAGTTCAGTAAATTTTCCTCGACCTCAATGTGGCACTTCGGTGGGTTCCCCATGCCCAATCGCTTATCGTTTACCTTTTTCCAGTGCTTGACTAATTCTGATGCGATTTAGTTTTGGCTGTCTGTATTTCTGCCCTCTACTTTTATACACTGTGAATTTCTTTCTTTGTTTCTTTTATTCGACTATTTCCAAAATATGTTCGAACTCGACCCCCCCCCCCCCCCCCCCCACTCATTCTTATCGTCCTAATAAAATTGATGTTTCGCGCTCTCCGATTATCGTCTTTAATCTTATTTACTTTATTTCGTGCCTGTTGGTATTCTTCTTTTGCTATCCTGGCCTCGTTGCTTTCCACCCCCTTGAGTTTTCTTCTCTTCCTGTACGCAACACATTTGACTTCTCTTCCGTTCATGGACTTTTTCAATTCGTCATTCGCTCTGTACCCACGTACCTGTGTTGGCACCCTAATCTTTCCTATACTTTCCTTCCCTGCCTCCACTTGGCTCACAACTATTGCATCTGCCAGTTACTGGAAATTGGCTTCTCTGTGTTCATTTACAAGCTTTGGGTTCAATGTTTCTTCAAACGTCGTCCAGTCAGCATCCTGTCTGAGTCCCCAAATCTCCTTGAAGCTTCCCGTGTTTCTTACTGGGTTTTCGCTCCTTATTGTAACCGTAATCAAGTTGTGGTCACTATTCAACTTTTACCCACATCGTCCACTTCTACTTCTATCACCTCCCTCTGTGAGAATATAGTCGAGTATTGTTCTTCTGTCGTTCCTCTCCCAGGACCGTTTCCCCTTACACCTCGCATGCCTGTTCAGAGTCTTCAGACAGAGCTCACTTGTGAAGTCCAATAGCTTCCTTCCATTCCCGCTGACTTTATTATCCCCGCCCTGGATGCCTTCTTCTTTGTCACCTTTGTGTCCACTGTGGTCTCCTATCAGATTTATACAGAGTCCCCTGTTTTCTAATTCCGTGATATTGGACCTATGTGTTGAGTATACTGAGTCATTCCACTCAGGTTTGCTTCGCTTTACTGCACACTACACAATCCCAATAGCAACACTTTTGGTTTTTAGATTAACCTCTACACATCCAATTTCTTTCGATACCTCAGTCGTGGTACTGACATCTGCCAGATCTGTGATCAACTATGATTTTAAAGCCTCTTTTATGTACGTACCTACCTCTCCACCTTTTTTTCTGACCTTCAGTTCGCCCTACCCCTATTCACACGCATCCCCTTACTTGGTCTACCCGTCCCTCATGTCTTAACCACGTCTCACTTAAGCCCATGGCATCAATGTCCACTCCTTCTTCCTCTCCCTGGGTGATCAGAATCTTAGAAACTGACTTTATTTTCTAAACACCGCTTTGTAGACTCAGTATCCCTACGCTGCTTCTTGGACTCCGATCTGGTAATTGTGTAATCATGAGAGGCTCTCTCCAATGAGTAGGCTTCTGAACTTGGCAAAACCGACAATTTTCAACAGTTTTAACAATGTCTTTTGATAAACCTGGCCACCACACTGATGCACCTGCATGACTTCTGCATTTAGTTATGCCCTGATGACCCTCGTGGACAGTCTGTAACATCTCTGGACGAAGTTGTAGTTGTAATCCGGTCTGGGAACACGAAAAACCTGATGATAAAGAAATTCATATCTCGATGTGAAATAGTCTTTTAGATCATCCGACACAGATCTGTTGTGTCGGGCCAACCACGTTTTGTAAGTTGAATTGCCTTCTGCAAGGTTTCATCTAGTAATGTAGCATGTCTAATGTTTCCCAGTTTATCGTTGGATATGTTGACCTTGGACTTTCAACTGGGATCACAAATAGTTCAACTTCATCCGATGTAATTGATTTGTCGATTATTGGAGGATTTCTAGATAGGGTATCAGAAACAACAAAATTTTCCCCCGAGGAATGTTCTGCTCTCACGTTAAAGCCCCTTTGTCGCTTCCATCTGATCAGTGTCTTATCAAGATCATGCTTGTTTATTAGTGGAACAAGTGGTTTGTGATCCGTCAAAGTCCTGAATGATTCAAGTCCAATCATATAGCGTAAAAACTTTTCGCAGGCCCATTAGTAGTATGTAAGGTTGAGATCTGCCCTCTTTACCAGGACCTCGAGGTCAGACCCCGACCCCGGGGTCATTGACCTCGGCGCCCAAATTCGTTAGGCCTCCCTTCGCCCTCTCCCCTCCCCTCTCCACACTAGGCCTAGGCGAGTTTTAGGCCCCCTCCCCTACCCGCCCTGTATGTACCCTATTGTTAGGCTACCTCTGCCCAAAGCCCATTTAAGGACCCTCTAAAGGGACCCAGATAATTTATAGCCATTTAGGCTCTCCCCACATTGTTTTGGCTTTCCCTGTATGTGGGCTCCCCCTACCCAAAACCCAGTCCCTCCCCACCAAAGACCTCGGCTGTTCCCTCCCCCCTTCCCAGGGCTAGCCCAAAGCTGGGGGACTTCCAAACTGGGGCGTCCATTGAGTACTAACAAAGAGTTCCCCCTCCCCTTCCCCACGTAAATTTCGAGCTCTGTTGGTGTATCTAAGGTAAATGTTGTCAAGGACATGTACATGTAACTGCAAACAAAAAGATTAGTTTGAAGACTACTTGGTTTGTTTAGACATGTCATAAAGGAATTAAGATAGAGAAAACCAGGTCTTTGTCTATGTATTGCATAGATAAAGGTATTATGATAGAAAGAATCTTTTGTTTATAAGAAGCTTAATATGATAAAGACCATGTACACTGTTTGATTATGTCATAGATAAGATGGTGTCACATCGCAGGTGTTTGACCAATCAGACACGGCCGCGAACTGGGTAGTCAAACGGTTGTCCAATCAGATCATTTTACACGGCGGTATGTTCCATGATACCAATAGATAAACGTGTTGTAAAATTATCCCACGCAGGCATTCTCTGATTGGTCAAACAGTTATCCAGTCAGATTATACCACACGGCGGTATTTTCCATGTGACCAATAGATAAGCGTGCTGTAAGATAATGCCACACAGGCGTTCGCTGATTGTCCAAAACAACTGTTGTTTATAGAGTTGCCTGATGATAGTTTGGTAGTGGAAGCTGAAAAGGAATGAACAACTCCAAATTTTCTCTCTATTAAATTTTATTGCCTTAAATAATTTCTTACAGAGGGAAGCTCTCACGCTGTCTCTAAGAGCTTCCCTGGCCGCTTTGGTGGCCTCGTCTGAGGGCAAGCCATTTTCTATGTACGACACTTTCAGTCTCTGAAATTTAGCTGTATTATCTTCATATGCTGTTATGATTAAAGTGTCTATAATGTTCGTTTCACCATCTTCCTCTTCTGAATATTCACTTTCAGTGGTTGTATCACTTTCGTCTGACTCTGAATATGTGCTCTCGTTAGAATCAGACAAGTTATAATCTTCGTTTGACTGATTGCCTTCATCCGTCATCCCAAACCTCTTGAGGCAGTAACCATCTTCGTGTCTATTGTGTGTAAAGGCTCTTGAGAATGCTTTCCTATAGAATTTGCAGTTGTGGCTCGGCATGTCTTCTCTCTTTGAACGCTCTGAGAACAAATTGAGTCACATGTCCGTCTTCGCATACCTCAAAGGTTACGTTTCGACCAGAGACCAATGATGAACGAGTTTATACCAAGAAACGAACGATGAGACCTCCGAAAAAGCCCGTCCACTACAAATGAAAATTTCAAAACGTACCCCACAGACATTAACGCGGCGCTCGTGCGAAAAACTTGCAAGAAGTTTTCGTGTGCCGGTGACATTCATGATCCACACTAAACTTGGTAACATATTGATGTGTCCAATCACGCCTATCCAATACCGAAAATATCAACATCAGTTTGGATATCCCCTACTTTTTTTTTAATAGTATATCTAACTTTTATCAAATATCCCCTACTTTTTGAATAGTATAGTTTCTTCAACGCACACCTTGTTAAAGCTATTTCCTCTAAGAAGTTTGAACTGATTAGAGTATTATTTTCCCCTTTGCCTTAGGTTTATCATTGTGGTTTATGTATATGCCTGTAACACGCAGATTCCCAAGTATTCATATTCGCCCCAAGGATCAGACTTGTTCCAAATCATAACAGCGTCTTATTTCTTCCACAACTGCCTGCTGGTTGAGAGCTTGTGTTAAAGGGTTAATGATGTATGGCGTAGAAGTGAATAGCATGGGTGTGCAACATATACTATATTCTAAAAGGAAAGCGGATGATGGAAAGTAGAATCCGAATACAAGTAAAGTTAACCTGCTATGAGTGAACGTGGCAACTGGATGCAGTCACTGCATAATGCCCGGAATGTCTGAAATAGGAATGTGCAATTCCAAGATGTCAATCTGTCTTTGAATTTTCATATTACATTTTCACCCAACAAGAGAAACCACCATGATTCGTTACGCATTAAGCCAATCCCGCAACGCATGTCCTAAATTGAGACCAATATCAGACTAACTCAACCTGTTCTAGAATGTATCGGTGCGTTCAGTTAAATATTAACAATATCTGGTGGCACTGGTGGTGGTAGAGGTGTGGATGGGGCTCATACGTAGACCATTTTTTGGGGCGTTGCGGCAAGCTGGGAGCCTTTGCGGGGTTGCGGGTCTTCCCCAGGAAAATTTTGAAGTTTTACCCTTTGAGCGTTAATTATATTAAATGGCTCTCTGGTTGTTACTCCTTTCTACAATTTTCACAGTGATTTTAAGTCCAGAATTCCGTCCATTTATATGGACGCATTCATGTTTAGATAACATAGTGTTTGTTGGCGAATAATGTTACCAGGGCCCCATCTCAGACCCAGACCGTTACCCGACAGTGAAAATAGCACAGTCCCGTTACTCCAGTTCGAACATTTCAACTTTCAGTCCCATCTCCGTCCGAGGGGTTCCACACTGCAGATAGCACACATTCCGGGCCCAACCACATGTTTTGCTTTCAACTTCCGTAGCGCCCAAAAGTTACTTTGTTGAATAATATGTTATTAAATGTGTCCAGTGATGTAAAGGGAGTCGGGTCCTTGGGCGTACAATGAGGTCTGCTGACTTTCTGTCCCGGTTGGATAATATGACAGAATATACGGTTTTTGGATGTATTTTGACGATTTGTTTCCATCACATTTCATATGGGGAACCCACGAGCTTGGGTTCACTTGGCCTTTCTTACATACGACTGCTGGCTCGGGAGCTCCGGATGAGGGACGGACGTTGTCGGACACACCTAATTGACTTTTGACACGTGCACATTGGGTGGAAACTCGGGACTCAACGCTGGCTAAAGTAAAATGGTGGAATAATATTTCTGCCACTGCGATTGGCACGAGCCTGTTATCATGGTGTATACCATTCCGACCAATACCGCGTTCAAAATAGCACCACAGCAGACGTAATGACCTGTGATCTTCAATGGGTACAGATGTTTGATTATTCAAAGTGATGCCCCTCCAAATCATAGTGGAACTGCCCCTCTCCCACTGGGAAGCTCTGGAAGTGAAGCAGTGCTTGTTTACAGTTGTACGCAAGATCTGTTTTTTTTCTGGTAAAATAGGACCCAGTCCTCTAAAATTGACAACATGGACATAAACGACTGACTAAACTTAACTTCATCCCCATGATACGGTCACGATTGGCTATTGTGCTGAAATATTTGACCTTAGACACCAACAAATAAATAAATAAATCGAACCAACACTATATCGACCATGTTGTCGTACATCGAAAATTGTATCCATCTTTGTGTAAGTTTGAATGGATTGCAAACAAACTTTATCAAAGTATGCTAGACGTGTAAAAGAAGGTATTCAAAATAAGAGAGGACTTACTGAGTAGTAAGGTGATGAACTGTATTATTATTGTTGTTATAAAATGTCTGAAAGAAATTTAACCCTTCATCCAACTACTACTATATCAAAATGCGATTTTTAAACACCTTTTCTCAACCTTTCGCAAAATTTCAGCAAAACCATACCATGTGACGAGCTCGTTCCATTGAGTGGTCAGATGATATGGTTTTGTCGATTTTTTGGGAAAAAAAATTCAATTGCGTAAGTTGTAATTTCGTGGGCGGATGGCTCAGATTCGTTTGGTAAGTGATTAACCAAGCGTAATGACAAAAACTGGCGAGCGCTATTCACGAAATGCGCTGATAACATTTTATTATATTTTGTATTTTTGTCAGAAGAAAATAGCTGTATTTTTATCTATTCAAGAATAGAATTTTTTGTGTGTCGACTGCTATTCGAGGTAAGTAAAGGGTTCAGATTGATTAAAATATATTTTGAGCCATATTGTGAGTATCGTTATTTTTGCAAAACTGGAGGCTAACATCACTAAACTGGACATTTTACGTGTGTGGGGGTTCATAGTTCATTTGACGCCAGGTATGAGAAACGAATCACATCGCCTTGAACCGGTACACCATCGGTACATGGTGGACCCCCTGACATCGCACCACTTTGATCCCGTCCAGATTTTGCGGTACGATACAGGGGCCGTATTTTGGACTAGGTAGGCTGTCATGCCCGGAAGGTACATCGTAGCATTGTTCAATTGTCCCGACTGCCTTTAAAATGTTAATATGCTGACTGTAGCACAATCGCAACGCTAAACTGCATGCCAGAAAGTCTGGAGGGTGAGGAAGACTCCAAGCTAATCAATGCCATCGATGAAGATTGAGCACGTTCTGATTAGTTATTAAATTATTCTCTACCTTAAAGGGGTCGTATTTTTGGACCAAGTGGGCCGTTATGCCTCGTCGGTACATGGTAGCATTGTTCAATTGTTTAGCAATTTTTAATGGCTTAACCGTCTTTAAAATGTTAACATGCTGACTGTAGAAAATCTGCAACGGCAAATTGTATGTCAGAAACTTTGGAGGGTGAGGGGGACTTCAAACTAATCAATGTCACAGACGACGATTGAGCGCATACGGGTTATTTATTCAAATATTCTCTGCAATAAAACTGCTTTATTCTAGGAATTTTAATGGAGTTCAAATAAATCCGCTTGTAGAGTGTGGGCAACGTTCAACAGTTTAAATATTTACTTTTGTGTTATATTCCTGTCACGCAAGTTGTATTTTGCCAACCGAGGAACTGGCTTCCGTAACAGGCCTGAATATAAGCCGTCTGTCATTTGCAAAATGAGGTCCCCAGAAGGTTAATTTGATCATGCTAGCCCATACAGTGGGCCAATTTATCCTCTGGGTACCTCGTTCTGTTTGGGTTTGAGACCCTGATTCAGCTTGAGGTTCACAGAGGGTGATACATTTAGTGATGCTACCCTACTCTGCAGGGTAGCATCACTAAATTCACCCTCTGGGGACCTCATTTTGCAGATGTCAGTCTGCTTATTTTCTAGCTTGTTCCGTAATCGGCTCCAATATTTACAGAGTCATGTCAAGTTTAGATGCTTACTATAAAACTTCAAAGACATTTAGGGAGACGAGTTTTGTACATAGAGTATGACCAAAACACGAATTTCATATTCTGTTTATCACACTTCACCAGAGTTAAAAAACACATTTTTTTTAGATAGAAAATGGGTTAAAGAATGGAATTTCACCTCGAACATCCTGCATTTGACTGTGGCGCTTCAAAGCTGCACGCAGTCCAACGTCAATAACCGCGACAAAATATAGTACCACAATTAGGCGTTATAAATACTCATTTTCAAGTATTTAAACATTTCTTATCATTTGGGATTTTAGTGAATGTTTATAATAAAAGCAAAATCATATCGATATTTGGGCTATGGATGTTCCTAAGCTCGAAAAGTATGTCAAACTTTGCAGTTGGTGCTAAAATCTCCCAGCATGCAAGTTCGTTGAAGTACGAAACCCACTAGCTGTGTACGTTTGAACAGAAATTTTAATTCAGGTTCAAAACAACAGCTGAAAACAATACAATATTCACGGAATTTTTAGTTTTTGAGGTTGTTCACTGTGAATCAGAGTCGGAGTACATTAGTCTCCTGCATTTGGAAGGTTTAGTTGAACTGACATCTTTTCCGTGAACGTGAATTTCGAAATTTCCGCCACAAATGGATGCCCCGAAGAGTGTTTGTACACCGCCTGAAACATGGCGAATTTGTTTGTTGTTGTGGCGTTCTTCTCTGGAGACTGGAGTTTGTGGACGTTTAAGTGCTATATGAGTAAGGGGAATTTGTTTACTTTGCAATTCTCACCACTGTTATTCCATCAATTCAAAGTAAATATACACAAATTATACATCAAAATGAAGGTTGAGATGTATAGAATACGAAACATATATGAAATCAACTCACAGAGTTGGCAAGAGGCACAAATGGTTCCTGAAAGTCTGTTACCCTATTCGTACCAGAACTGATAATAAAATAATATTTCAGGAGAACAACTCGTGGCCAAATGTGCTTTAGATATCCAAGAACAAAGCCAGGCATTCACTTTAGGATGCAGCGATAGGACTTCATTTGGGAAAAAAGCCTTGCAACAACCTATTTGCATTAAATTCCAACAAAACGATTGATTGTGAAAACATTTCATTTATCCACAAAACCCCACACTGGTCTTTTAAAGAGGGTAGACATTTCTAACAAATAATAACGAGAATTAAACTTCAAATATCCGGAATATTGTAGCACCTCCTCCTAGTCGTGTTATTATGTAATTTATCTGATATGGACTGTAGGGCCCCACACAACCCTGAAAATAAGCAGGCTGTGATCTGAAAAATGAGGTCCCCAGAGGGTGAATTTAGTGATGCTACCCTGCACAGCAGGGTAGCATCACAAAATTAACCCTCTGTGAACCTCAGGCAGAATCAAGGTCTCAAGCCAAAACAGAAAGATGCACCTAGAGGATAAATTGGCCCACTGTATGAGATAGCACCAACAAATTCACCCTCTGGGGACCTCATTTTGCAAATGACAGGTTGCTGATATTCAGGCTTGGCCCCACATATTGGAATTCCTTGCAGGACACATATCAGAGGATGTTCATCAACAAACTATGACAATATAGTAGTTGGTGGGTGGGTTTCAACTGCAAGAAATAAAAAGTAGCTTGTAAATTTTTCTTGCACAGTTCACTGGTGTGAACCCCCTGTAGGCATTTCCCTGTTGAGTACAACAAAACAAATAATGGTGCATAGAATTTAACTATGATAAAGTGGCACATGACTTGAGAGATAATGCAGTTACGCAATTGATGCAGTCAAACCCTGCAGGAAAGGTGGAGGAGGGGACAACGACCGGAGGGTCCCAGTTAGGACTAACTTTCACCCCCGAGAAAGTTTGCACAATTTAGCGCTCTAAGGGCGAATCTAAGGCATTTGTTGCGAGTGCAGTCCCTATATTGGACACCATTCTGGGGTTCTATATTGTGTGAAAGAAGCGAAAATTTTAGGGGGACCAACCCCCCCCCCCCCTCCCCCTTCCTCCCGTAGCTACACCACGGGCTCCAACCAACTGTACCACGCTACCATCGGCGTATAAATTTCAATTACCAAGAATCTAACACTTAAAATTAAATTAAATTTTGGTATAACCTGAACGAGGTCACTCTCCAACAAATTGTAACAGAAAAGTTGATTAAATGCACATTATTGGACTAGGACACACAGTGTGTGTTCACTTTGAATGGATAACATATTGTGATCAGTGGAAATGTAGAAAGAACTGTTGCTTTCTGATGCTTAAACTCTGTTGGAAAGCCGTTGTACGCACTTTCCAACAGATTGTTACCAAACAGTTTGTCGTGTGAACATTTTTGTGTATTTATTTCGACCAGAAAAATTTTGGAGCGATTGTGATGATTAAAGTGTATGAGGTGTATTTAAAATATAGACTTCATCCAATAAAAAGTTTCCGGGAACACAAGTTCGGCGGTCTTTTTTTCCAAAGAGCATGACAAGGAATAACTTATTTAATATTAGTATGATAAAGAGCTTTTCGGGTAAACTAATTTGAAAGATGTCTTCTCGGGTAGCTCTCCAGTGGGTGATGTATCTGAATCTGCCCTTAAACAACCAGTTTAAATAATAGGAAAACTTCACCTGAAAATAGTTTTATTACACATCCATTCAAATTTAAACCCTTGTATTTAATGGAATAGCCGCTATGACATAAATGATTCTGTATTCAAAAGGTGATGTACAAGCCGGAACTTTTTTCCCAGCACCGTTCATACTAGTTCCTTTCCCATCGAGTCATTAGTAACGTTTCGAAACGTTTCCAAATTTCGTTATACAATTATCGACCGCCTATCGCATAGTGTGAAAATGAAAACGTCCAAAGCAAAATAAAGTCGGTTCACAAAAAATGAGTTAACCCAAAATGAGATGATATTTAAAAAAAAAATCCCAATCATTTCCAACCAGAACATTAACCCTAGACCCGTGGCCGTCTCGTTTTGTGGATCCCTTATATCTAAATTGGTCAAATTTATTTCGGTAAATCTTCGTACATCTTGACATGCTTCGAACCTCTTTTAAAAATGTTTCTCCCAGCTGTTTTGCAAATCTGCACAAATTTGTACTTATATTTTTACTAACAGTAATAGCCACCAATGGTTAGGCGTGAATGGGCACCAGACAAAGAGAAACAGCGATACGAATTTCAACAAACACTGGTTCCGAAAAGGTTGTTTTGATTTTTTATCGATCCATTTGATCAGTGCAGCTTCGGTCAAAACAAACGGACTCTTCACCTTTGGGTTTAAACATCCGAATTTAAAATTGTTTATTTAAATGAATTTTAATGCATGGGTTGTGTAATAAACACAGAACGCGATGTGTGTTTGAATCGGTGGCTGTTTTACATAACTCGTTGGAATGGCGTAATCATATTTCGCTCGAGCCGAAGTTATGTAAACCACCCACCGATTCAAACACACATCGCGTTCTGTCTATTTCTATCACGGGTTTATTAACAAACAAAGTGTTGTTCTATCTTTCGTGCATTTATTAGAACCTTTTAGCATCAAGCATTCAACCGTCGTTAGTCCAGAAAGTGACAATTTGCTTGTCTTTTTCGATTGCCGAGGTCGTTCATTACGGTAGTTTATATTTTGACGTAGTAAAATACTCATATTATGCCACAGAACCTCATGGGGAGGGTCGGTGGGTATATAGTCGAGGTCTCCGCCTTGTCGCACTTACGTCCGTCCGTACGTCTGTCCATACGTCCTACAAACATTTTGTGTTATAACTCTGACATCAATTGTCGGATTTTGATGTCCTTTGGCATAATGATAGTCCAGTATGGAGGAAATGATATCCACTGATCGCGGGTTTTGTCCACACATTCATACCACAATTATGGCCCTTGTGGGACACAAAATAGTAAAATGAACGCTTTGGATTGTAAATCTGGCAAAGTTGGATTTTGATGTCCTTTGGTTTTGTGATAGACCAGCATGGATGACATGATATACACATATCGCGGGTTTCGACCGTACATTTCTACCAGAGTTATGGCCCTTGTTACACTTAGAAAACTCTCTGTACGAACGTTTTGCGGATTTTGATGTCCTTCGGTATGGTGAGAGACTACCATGGTTGAGAAGATATCTACATGCTGCGGGTTTCGTCCATGAATGCAGACGGAAGTTATTGGGTTTGTTGTACGTATAAACCTTTCTGTATGAACATTTTGCATTATAACTCAGGCATCGATTGTTAGATTTTGATGTCCTTTGATGTGATGATGGACCATTCTGTTGGAAAGGATATCCCTATATTGTGGGTTAAATCTATGCATACTTACCACAGATATGCCCCTTTTAAACTTAGAAAAAATTCCCGTGTAAAGTTTTTTAATTGTTTTTTGTCCATGGAAATAATTTTCGTTGAGTGGCAGCAGAAAATTGAATATTTTTTGTATTGCCCATGTTGACGTAGCAGGAAGGGGCACATGCAACGCTTGGTTTTGCACTTTTATTTTCTTATTAAAAATATTATTTCCTGTATTTTTCAATGGTTTTTAGAACTTTAAACTGCCGCTCTTAATCTGTAATTGAAAACTTGCGAATTATCTTTATGTGCCGAATGGACTCTTCTCGTCGCGTCACTCGCTTCGGCTCGTCTCTCAGATCCATTTGGACAGGTAGTGTTAGATTGTCTCAAGGTAAGTGAGTATGATCTGCTTTTTATCTTATTTCCTGATCTGCAACCCATGTTTAGTGTTACAGATATCAACATTTCCTTCATCTGTGTGTATTTGTGAATAGTCAAGAAACGGGGCATTTATAAAGACTTGGCAGTTCACTGCATCATTATTGCTAAACTTCATCCACTCAAGACACCGTAACTGATCTGTTGTTGGAAAGAAGGGCATTTATTGGTTTGTTTTTTTTCTTTTTAATCCATTGTTTTCCTCTTTGATTGTTACTACTTTCATCCAAATGATTGCGATTTCTCCCTCACACCTTCCGTCTTCTCCTGTAACGACCCCGGAAAAAGATCATCTCTGACTTATGACGTCATAAAAATCGACTTTCGATAGCGTTATGTCCCTTGAAATTATTAGATGAGCGTGGACGGTCCAATTAAGAAGCGAGTAATTGTTGAGGAAAATATGACATCTATGACATCAGTAGAAAATAAAGCCATGTTTCCTTTTGTTACTTTTAATAAATGAAAACAACAGACAGCTCTCTGAGCTGGCTGTTGTTTTCGTTTATTAAAAGTGAAAAAAGAAAATGACAGTGCCTATATTATATGTCAGGATGCACACACTGTTGATACGATGAACAGAATAAAAGTTACAGAACAGAAAAAGATGGTTGAAACGTCGATTTCTTATTTTAAATAGGTTTCAACTGAAAATAGAAGTCAAACGTTCAAACTGATTGGGAATTTTAGTGTAAAAAGCCAGCTTCTGTATTTTTATACTGCTCTACAGGAAAATGCCTGAAGATTGCGAAATGATAGGAAAATCGATGATACAAATTGGCTAATATTTCGAAATTTCAGTTTTTCTATGAAATTTCCATACCCTGAGTGTTAAATTTCCTGATAGCTTTAGGAAATTAAGGGAAGCTAACTTTTCCCGTAAATCTCTTCCAATGACGAAACCTGTCGCCATGGACTTTCATTTCCTGTCCAAATCTCTTCTTCGAAATCCCACTTATATGCCTTCATTCTTGGGGCACTCAGAAAATTGTCAGTAGTCATAGTGTAAAGAAAAATCAGCGAAATGTTTACAATACTTGACGAGCGGAAATGTCAACCCCCTCCTCCCACACCCCCTTCCACCACCACCCGGGCTTGTAATGCACAAAGTGTTTATAACGTACTGATCGTTGGATGACACAGGAAATACCTTCTTTATCTTTCCGGGGTTTTTTTTATCTGTAGAAGCACCTGATTCACTATTAGTGAGCCTTGTTTCCGCATGAGAATCGCAAACCTGAACATCGTCAGCTATAAGGTTTCCGTTGAATAAAGAAGTGCAAAGCAGCAATAATAAGAGACAAATGTTAGCTTTTATTATAATTTTTTAGTATTCAAACATAATCCTAACATAATAATAATAATAATAGATATTTATATAGCGCTCATTTCACAATAATAAAAAGTTCCATGGCGCTTTACAAGAAAAATCATGGTTACATGTGACAGTACTTCTGTACTGTAGATTTGCATAGTGCTACGCGGAAATCACTCCGAGTATGGTTTACCAAAAAGATAGGTTTTCAGTACCGATTTGAAAGCACTTGGCGCAGTCTGTCGCACTGAAATGGGTAGCTCATTGAAAAGCCTAGGTGCACTATGAGAGAAGGAGCGGCCACCATATGATACCAAGTTGCAGGTAGTCTCTTCAAGCAAGTCATGCATAGAAGACCTTAACGTGCGTTTAGGCTCATACGGAACCACTAGGTCGCTTATATAAGCCGGGGTCAGATCACAGCAGCGAGCCCTGTGTGCAAAAAGTAAGACCTTGAACTGAATCCGTGATGAAATAGGAAGCCAATGAAGATCTTTCAGGACTGGAGTTATGTGTTGGCGCCGCTTCGTCAGTGAGACAATACGGACATCCTATCAGTACTTTCTGTTAGAGCTTGGCGGTTTTGCTTTTTCAAATTTGGTTTCGGTTCAGTTTCAGTAAAAAAAACCTCGGGTCCAGTTCAGTTTTTCTCTGTGTTAACAACGAATAGTAAACGACACTTCAGAGTCCGTAACTTAGAAAAAACTCTACTAATAATTTATACGACACAACCCACCACAAAGGTTCATCTGTATCGATTTTGTATTCTCATTGTCATATTTTCTCCCTTATTGACTCGTCCGGTGGAAGAGTCAATAAGTGAGAAAAAGTGACAATGACAACACGACACTTTCACCCTTTGCCTGATAGATCAGGGGCGGCAGAACGATTTTCAAAGTAAGGGGGGGGGGGGGGGGGGGTGCTGGATCGGGCGATGGATGGTCATCGGTATGAAAATGTCAAATTCCAGGGTCCCAAAACCCGCATTTCCATGCATCTGAGTGGATATTTTGAGATTTTTAAGGACATGTATTTGAAAGATTTTACACTTTGAGAGCCGTTAAAAAACGCCTGGTAAAGCATACAGGTGAGGTCTATTTATCAGCTTTGGTCGCAACGACCAAAGCTGATAAATAGACCTCACTTGTATGCTTTACCAGACGTTTACAGCAATTATACTGTCTGTGGATTATCTTGTTTGCGGGTGGATTTGGTACTTGTATGTCTGTAAGATTACGATCCACTTCAGTTAACCGATTTATTAACAGACTGTATACATTTTAGCTTTAGCTGCCACTTTCTGCAAAAAATTATCCGAAATCCATCGAAACTGAACCAGTACGAAAGAAACATAGCTGGCGAAAATATGGGGGCGGCTCTGGATCCGCCCCTTGTTTCACCAGTCGTTGGTTGTGTTAAAATATTTGCATACAAAAAAACATGGCTCGGCAAAAAAGTGGAGGGGCTGACCCCCCCCCCCCCCTACCCCCACATTATTAACATAGACGATAGGTCGGACCTGTTTAGCAACCCCCCCCCCCCCCCCCAGATGAGTATATTAATAAAAACTAAAGTGGATGGAGGGAATAAGTAGCTTAGCTATCCAACTATGGCGCTTAGCCTCTGCCATTCTCCAAAAATAAAAGCCGTGTATTGTTTACGTGTACAAAAAAGGATATAACTGACAACAAAAAAGCAAAAATAAAAAAGCTCACGAAACAAAACAGTGCACCAACCAATCCATATTGGAGCAACCTTTTTATTGGAAGGCACATGCACCCATAACATTCCTATCATCACTTGATAGGCCATGCAATTCCACCATAGCTCCTGTAGAAATTTGTGTACATCTATATTGCTTGTTTATTTATTGGGGTTTAACGACACTTTCAACGCCGTGCGTCATATCGTGTCGCAGGTGTATATATATAATTCTAATAACAACTCGCGTTAATCATATTCTGCTGCTCCACTCCCACGTGAGCTGTACAATTTGGTTGATAGTACAGATGGGCGACCATTTCTGGAACAGTGGAAATACGCAGCGATAAGTTGAAAATGAAAATGGTTTCTAAAATTTGCCATTACATCTTTTACATAAATAGGACAGCAATTTCCTGCATGTAATATGTGATTTGTGCGTGTAAAATTTTGAGTTTTATTGTTTTGTCGCTATGACTCATAACTAAATAATGAATATTTCATAGTATTATTTAATCAATCTGGTGACTTACGCAACGTAACCTATTGAATATAGAATTAATTTAAGCTTCAGCAGCTGGCGTCATCATAATGACAGTAAGTATAAAGACAAGTTTCAAATCATAGTCAAATTTAAAGAACCTATTCCACAGATGGTGCAGTGTGTTGCATGTTGTACATATGTGCATACACGCTTTTCGCCAAGGATAACCCTGCTTGTGCAGGATTAGTTTCTTGGAGTACATTGTTTCTGAGCACTTTTCGATGGTTCCTTTCGGGTGCCCGGTTTCCTTCACTCACATAACTGTCCGACACGATATGATCCTGGCTGTTGAAAATAAATAAATAAATGAATAAATAAATAAATAAATAAATAAATAAATAAATAAATAAATAAAATCCCCTGACATTAGTTAGTGGCAGGACGTAGATTAGCAAGTTTATCAATAGAGTTATGGTGTGGAGGCTCTCCAATTTACTGAACTCTCTAGAGCGACGACTAATACAACTGCAGAGAACACAATACTCTCCCTGTAAATTTGCATTCTACTGAGCGTACAAATGTCCCCAGATAGCGCCATTTGAGTCATATATTTGAAATGGTTCTTTTGACCCACACCAAGTGAAGGGAAGCAAACCACTCCCAAAACCAGAACTTCACTGAGGCCTTCACCTTCTGTAACATGCCTTTAGCACATCATGTTCGGAACCTTCCCACAAAAGATTATGCCAGACTGCCCTCGCCGCCGAATTGTTAATTCATGGCTACGTGATTGACTATGGAGTACCACTCTACCATCAACACTTGTCCACTACAGAACCAAGCATTTACCTACCACCAAACTTTGTCAACCAGTTACTTATTTACCTTCAAACATTCTCTAGCACTTAAACAATCACTTATCTACCACAGAACGAAGCCCTTACATTGTACATGCTTTCAAAACTTGTCTACGACATAACCATTCCCGTTCGCCCTGCGTCTATTGTTTCCAGTTCAGGTGTGGGAAGGTGTAATAATCCTTAACATCAAAAACTGGCCGACTTCTGTTTTGTTCTAATTTTAAACAATATTTATTCTTAGAATCTATGATGCATGCATACATTTCATTGTTAACAAAAAAAATATAATACAAAATACTGACATACACATTGTAACAAATTACAAGTTATTGTTAAGATGAAGGATTGTTCTTATTCGTTGGGCATTTTGAACGAGAGTGAATTCAGTTCATTTTTCAGACTTAGATTTTTATTCAGACAATGATGGTAAACAAATATACATTATAACCAAAGTTACAGATACACATTGGTGTTTTACGATTGTTTAAACACATTTCTTACACAATTTCACAGACAAATATACATTATAACAAAAGTTTACAGACAAATATACATTAGTGTTTTACGATTTTTAAAACAATAATAATAATAATAATTCTTTGGTCTTTTGCTCATTTGTCGCGGTTCTTTACGAGGAGGCTTACATTGACCCCCCCCCCCCCCCACCCCGGGCTATTCCTCCCCCACTTTCCCTCGTAATCTCCCATTTTTCCATTAGTTTCCCATGGATTCTTCATCTACTGAGCAAATATTTGGGGCATTTTAGAATGAAATGTTCCAGGGTATCCGTTACTACGAAGTGGAAGTAGGCAAATGTAATGTGTGTGTGTGCGGTGGTGGGGTGGGGGGGGGGGGGGGGTCCTACGTCCCAGATGAGAATGGAATGAAGGAGGAAAAGTAAAACTAATTTGCCTCTTCTTTTCAGGTGTTAAATAGTGGCTTCATGATGCGCTTGTTCCTTTTTTCGGCCCAATAGTTTGGTGGTGATCCCATAGGCGAAGTCTGTGGCTGCCTTCAACCCAATAATCAGTAATGTTGTCACAGAAACAAGTAATGTTTGTTTCCATAGCAGTACCATCACTCCCTTCATAAAAAACGTTTTGAAAAGGATTTATGGTAGTCCATTCTTGATGTTCCAATATTAAATTAGTAATTTACAGAGTGCCTTCCATACTCTTGTAGTTATGCACAAGTCCTAGTTACCTTCCACTTCTAGGTTCTTGGGAGGGGGGGGGGGGGGGCTGATCCAAGTACCCTACTGCCAGGACGCACACTCAAATCAAATAAGATTATTGTATTGGCCTTCGCTTCCGACTCTCGTCGATTCATAAGCAAAAAAAGTTATTCGGGTCGCAAGCTATTTCAAATCCCTCGTCGTCCCTGTGTGCTTTCGGCGCGCTGAAACTTTTCATTCATTCAATGTGTACTGCCAGCCCTGGACCTGAATTTACATAAAGTGTTCGACACAAGAGTTCGAGTGATCATTTATCACTTTGCACAACACCGAAAGCAAAGATAAAAAACAAAAAAACTTATCCACCCGCTCTCTGAGCGGGTGGATAAGTTTTTTTTGTTTAACACATCACCGCTGAAATGTGTTCTCTGAACATTTGAGGTGACAAACACAACACACCCCAAGATCAATCCTTCTTACGAGCAATGTTTTGATGCAGACTATAACTTGCTGGGACAGAATAATTAACATCGGTATCTAATCTTGCCTACCGCATAACCAGTCATTTATCGTTATGTTGAAGACAATTGGGAAGCACTTGAGGTTTTGCAAAAGAAAATGGATAAATCCTGTCAGCAGGGAACTTGTCATCTCAGCATTATCTACTCACCGATATTGTGTCATATAGTTAACCCTTTACCCAACGTAACGGCCAAAACCGGCCAGCGCTATTCTCAAAAATCGCCAATTAATTTTCATTATATTTTTCATTTTTTGTCTCAAAAACATAGGTTATGACCCCTCGTTGGAACGAGCTCGTCGAGCTCGTTCCAACGAGGGGTCATAACCTATGTTTTTGAGACAAAAAATGAAAAAAATTAGTTATTCAAGAATTTTTTTTGCAAGTGTCGTCTGCTTTTCATGTTAGGTAAAGGGTTAAATGGGAGAGGACAGTACTTTACCTGCTGGCATTCATCGAGTAGCGCAACGCAACTGTCCAACTTTTTCACACATTAACCACAAGCAAACACTGATCTGAACTGGTATAAGTTAAACGCAAGTGTAACATCAAAGGGTTTCTTGTAAAATCCAGAGATGCAGACTATTCTGAATTGTTATTGCTTACAAGTTCTCTTCTATGGGTATAACAGTGCGTGTGCCTGGTACTAAAATCTGGGTGCCAATCATCTAAAGTAGGGAGCATAACAGCTGTTTTATATCAGTGGAATCGAGCTTATTGACAGAAAACACATGAGAAACAACGAGCTGTCAATTCCCCCCTTCAGTCGGGATCAATTATTAGTCTGTGTGAAACACACAGACTATTGTTTTTGTACGGTTTCTTTTTCTTTTTTTTTCTTTTTTTTAATCTTCTTCTTCTTCTTCTTCTTCTTCTTCTTCTTCTGTCTTCTGTCTTCTAACCACTTTTTTGTCCGCAAGATAACTCGAAAATGCATTGCCTGATCTCGTTGATTTTTGGCATACTGACAGAGAGTCATAAGTTCTGGGCACCTAATATTTTTCATATTCTTGAGGCATTAGGGGTCTCCGTGGGGGTGTTTTGAAAGTGGGTCACGCCCATATCTCAGGCGTGGTATGACCTACGGACCTGGGACCAACACCAAATGAGTCGACAATCGATGGAGGTTCACAATATGGGTCAAGTTCACGGAGGTCATCTAGGGGTCATTGAGTGCATTTTTCAGAATTGCTGAAAAATCACATTGTTTGACCCTCTAATGCATTCCTGAAGTTCATGCATGCATTTTTCCACAAAAAAGTGGGCGTGGTCAAAATTTTTGAAAGTGGATCACGCTCATATCTCAGGCATGGTATGATGCATAGACCTGGGACCAACACCAAATGAGTCGACACTCGATAGAGGTTCAAAATATAGGTCAAGGTCACGGAGGTCACCTAGAGGTCATTAGGTGGATTTTTCAGAATTGCTGGAAATCACATTTGTGGGCCACCTAATGCATTCCCAAAGTCCATACATGCATTTTTACGTAAAAAAGTGGGCGTTGCCAAAATATTTTGAAAGTGGGTAACGTTTTTATCTCAAGCATGGTACGATGAATGGACCTAGGTCTAACAACAAATGAGTCGACCCTCAGTGGGGGGGGGGGGTCACCCAGAGAGCATTCAGTGCATTTCAGAATTGCAGGAAGCCACATTTTTTCGACCCACTAATGCATTCCCGATGTTAATTCATGCATTTTTACACGAAAAAAGTGGGTGTCGTCAAAGTTTTTGAAAATGTGTCACGCTTCTATCTCAAACATGGTATGATGTATAGACCTGGGACCAACACCAAACGAGTCGACACCCGATAGAGGTCCACAATATGTGGCATGGGCACTGAGGTCAACGGGAACCATCGAGTGAAATTTTAGAATTGCTGGAAATCACATTGTTGGACCCCTGATGCATTCACTTGACTGAACCCTTTGAATGCTGTGTACATATATGCCTTTATACATTTATCTCAAAACCTCTCCATCCCGCCGCTCCTTCCTGAGAACATATTCCAATCAAACTATCAAATCTGTATATATGTTCTTTCTTTTGTTTATAATTATTTGTCAGTGCATTGCGCGCAAAAAGGCTTTTGCATTGTACAAGACGACCTTCCTTAACATAAATAATGCACATCAAGTATGTAATAATTATCTGGATGTGAAACTTCCCATAAAGAGTAAAAAGCTACCATCAGGTTATGTTTATATGATTGCGGTTTGGCTTGAAATTGTACGACTCGGCAGTATTTTTGCACATAATGGCGGGTAATATTAGTCTCGACGAGATACAGACGAACCCAGAATTTGACTTTATCAAGGTCTATAATGAAAAAACATGTGAACTTTCCAATGACGAAGATTCCCCATTTAAGGGTGCTATGGATGGCTGTAATTATTATTCCCCCGAAGAATTTCAATTAAAAAATAAACAAAATGACCACTTCTCGGTGTTTCATTTGAACTGTCAAAGCTTAAGTGCTCACTGGGACTCTTTAAATGAATTATTGAACAATTTGCATGGCTCGAGCAATGCTTTTAGTATAATAGGGTTAACAGAAATATTTCGACTACCTTCAAATATGTCGTACGAATTAAATGGTTATTGTCCACTCATCAGCAAAACACGATCCGATGAGGATGATGGAAGGGGTGGGGTGGGACTCTATGTCATGGAGGGTTTAGCGCCTATTATTCGAAATGATTTATCTGTATTCATTCCCCATGTAATAGAAACTTTATTTGTTGAAATCAAGGTAAATAACACCAAAAAAATAATTGGGGTCATATATAGACCAAATACACAGCCGAAAGCAGATATAGATCTTTTCATTACAAAAATAAATGAAATAACTGACCGAATCAATCATGAACGCACAGAGGCACATATCATGGGAGACTTTAATATCGACTTACTGAAAACGAATTGCCATCCCAAAACCCAATTTTTTCTGGATCTTATGGTCAGTCAGGGTTTTCTACCGTGCATTACTCGTCCCACCCGGATAACCACCCACTCGGCAACCCTAATAGATCACATTTTCTCAAACAATATAACCGCAACCTGCTCATCTGGAATAATAGTTACAGATGTATCCGATCATTTCGGAATATATTACATAGAAAATACTATCACAAGAAACAAAGGTCCAAAAATTATACGTAAACGTAGATTCACTGAAGCCAATATGGCTACGTTTAGGTCACTTCTCAGTCAAAACGATTTCTCATCGATTCTTGAATCAAACTGTCCAAATGCAGCATACGAGATTTTTATGGACATCTATTCGGCTGCTTTCGAACAGGCGTTTCCTATAGTAAATGTACAACTGCAAGATAGGTTTATTAGAAAACAGCCGTGGATGTCAAAAGGACTTTTGACCTCATCTCTCAATAAGTCTAAGTTCTATAACAAAAAGATAAAATCTCCAACTGAACAAAATGTAAAAAATTACAAAAACTATTGTAGAATCTTTAATAAAATTAAAAAACAAAGTAAAGCAATGTATTATAATAAGATATTGAATGAATGCAAAAACAATTTAAGGGAAACTTGGAAAATACTAAATGAAACAATAAACAAATCAAAACGTAAAACTAGCTTGCCATCTACTTTTATTAAAGATAATAATTGTGAAATTAATGACCCACATGAAATTGCATGTTCTTTTAATAACTTCTTTGTAAACACAGGATTACGCGCCAGTGCGGAATTACCGCAAACGAATAAATCCTTCCGACAATTCATGGGTACGCCCTCAATAAATAATTTTTACATAATACCCACTACCCCAAATGAAATTCTGAAGGTGACCAGACAAATGAAAGCGAAAGTGTCAGAGGACTGTGATGGTATTACAACATATCTTCTCAAAAAGTCTATAGATATACTAGCTTTCCCTTTCGCCCACATTGTCAATCAATCTTTCATCAATGGTGTTGTACCAAATCGAATGAAAGTTTCTAAAGTTATCCCAGTTTATAAAACCGGGGATGAAAATAAATTTAATAACTACCGACCTATAAGTATTCTCCCAGCCTTCTCTAAAATACTAGAAAAGTTAATAGCAAATAGAATGATTAATTATTTGGATAGATTTGATATTCTTTATCAACACCAATATGGCTTCAGAAAAAATCATAGCACCACACATCCTGTGATGCAACTCCTGAAACATATTGCTACAGAGAACAACAAACGAACAAAAGATTTAACTCTTGCTGTGTTCATAGACTTCTCTAAAGCTTTTGATACCATAAATCATAGCATTTTGATCAACAAATTAGAAAGTTACGGATTCAGAGGTATAAGCCTTGACGGGTTCAAAAGTTATTTATCTGACAGGATCCAGTATGTAAAATATGGGGAAAGTAGTTCTAGCAAAGCTCAAATAACCTGTGGAGTACCACAGGGTTCCATACTTGGGCCAATATTGTTCCTATTATATATCAATGACATTCACCACTCGACTTTGTTAAATCTTCTATCGTTTGCGGATGACACCACAGTGTACGCTGCAGGTTCGAATACACCTATATTGGTTGGTTATGTAAATCATGAATTAGATAAATTGAACGAATGGTGCTCAGCCAACCAGCTTGTTTTGAATACAAGTAAAACCAAGTACATCCTTATAAATCCAACTCGAAATTCACTTATCCCAGATAATTTATCCATAAAAATACAAAACCGAACCATTCAGAGAATAGGAAGCCATGAACAAGAAAAATCATTAAAATTTCTTGGTATTAGCATTGAGGATAATCTATCATACAATACTCATATATCACAAGTCTGCTCTAAGATTGGAAAGGTAAATTATGCATTAAATAAAGTAAAAAAGGTATTGCCACATAAGGCATTAAAAACACTATATTTTGCCCTTATTTATAGCCACCTATTATATGGTATACATGTCTGGGGTAATGCCCGAGCAACTAAAAAAATTCTCATCATGCAGAAACGCTCGCTTCGTATTATCAATAATTCAGGTTACAATGCGCATACCGACCCCCTATTTGCAAAAGAGAAACTACTTAAATTTAATGATTTATTCAAACTCCAAGCTTGTCTCTTCATATTTGATTGGAAAAGGGGACAGCTTCCATCCTCATTCAATAACTTTCTCAACTCAACTCAAAATACCCCACAAAGAGTTACAAGACAATCAGATTTAATACAAATTAGTAGAACGCGTACTAAAGCCCTCGATAGGTTACAAATTTATGCATTTCCAAGGATATGGAACGAATTGGACCCAGCTTTAAGGTCTATGACTAACAGAAACCAGTTCAAAAAATTACTTACACAAAAATTTATTTCTCAGTACCTAAGTAGTGTGGAATGTGACAACCCTTATTGTAGGGATTGTAATCCAAACGCCGATAGATAGTGAGAATCTATACCATGAATATGTTTCAATCTATCCAGATATCTACGCAAACATCAATGTGTTGCTCAACTATTCATCGTAATTCCCTGAAGTATACATTCTTTGCATGAAATAACATTAAGCTACAAATTTGGTCAGTTTATCTCGTCCAACAAAACATGATTTAACTGCTCGACTATATATCGTAATTCTCCGAAGTATACATTCTGTACATGTAATAACATTAAACTATAAATTTGGTCTGTTCATCTCGTCCAACAAAACATGATTTAACTGCCGAGTCAGACACTTTCAATGTCAGACACTCTCAATGCCAAAAGTTGTGCTGGAATGTAACTCGAAAATATACTTGTAGTACATATACGCAGTCTGTGTACAATGCTCTTTATAAGAAATACTAATGGGAGTTGACAGGTAGACAGCCAATCTGGCTATGTCGGCTCCCTACGGTATAGTTAGTTAAAGGGTTTCTACATTTATATATATGTACGTTCTCATACTATTGTAATGTTCCATTGTTTTCAGAATCATGTTATATCATGTACTTATTGTTGTACTATTTATCTATACCGTTAAATAAATATTCTATTCTATTCTATTCTATATGCCTTTCTAGATTCTTGGAAAAATTGTTCCGATTCCTGAATGAATATCTTTGAATACTGTTAATGAAGACCTATTTCTGAATTCTTTAAAACTATTTATCCCCAAAAATAAGCCTCCAAGTATTCCAGTTACATACATAGAAGGGGCGTTGTGGCTCAGTAGGCAGAGGTGAAGGCTGCAAACCGAGAGGTCCTCGGTTCGAATCCCAGCTGCTGCAGCTGTGTTGTGTCCTTGGGCAATACACTTTACCCCCATTGCCCACTAGTGGGCATGTTGGCATTGTGCACTGACGCGTACTGAAGGAATACATGCAGGTGTGGAGTCAGTCTGTTGGGGAGCCTGGTAGTTGCCCACCTTTGCTTGATGGTTTTCTCAGGGTACTCTGGCTTCCTCCACCAGTAAAACTGTCCGCCACAAGGTGGCAGTGGCTGTCAAAAGTATCATTAAACCCAATAAATAAATGAATAACATTCATAGAAGGCATGGCTTGATGGTGTGGTTGTAATATTTCTGCCTACTATGCTCTGTTTGTGAACACCGATAATGATAACCTCAATACAATCAATCCTATCTTAATGTTTTTGTTATATTGATGGACTGACCTGGTAAATGAGTCCACTGAAACAAATAACCAGTATTTAAAGATATCAGAGAGAAAGCTATAACATAGAATAGCATTATATGTTTATTTAATATAATGTTGCATATTTGAATGGTCTGTTTTTAACCCTCTTAATACTTCAATGTGAGTACAAACACATTTCATATAACTCATGGCTACAGAAAGTTTTTAAGCTTTCCTTTCTATAACATTTAATTCTATATGGCATCGGACACCTTTTTCTGATGTACCTTCCAAAGTAAGGCATTCTTAACCCTTTACCCAATATAACGGCGAAAACCAGCCAGCGTCATTCACGGAAATTTCCATTCAATTTTCATTATTTTTTCATTCTTGCTTGAAAAACATTGCTTATGATCCCTCACTGGAATGAGCTCGTGTTAAAGGATCAAAATGGAGTATTTAAAAGGATTGTGTTAACTCTCTCAATATCTTAATATGGGTCCCCAAACTTTTACTATTGCAATACAGAAATAATGACAACACTTTCTGTTCTCACAATGTTGCTCTAAACACGTATGACCATCGATGGGACTTCGTTTTAAGTAGTCTTTGTTGGTCTATTAGCTGAAATATCTTTTAACCCTCAGTGGCCAAGTCCAATTTCAAAACTGAATATTGTCCATTAATTTTACCCATAGACATCACTTGAGAATCGGTCCTGATTAACCCCTACTGGTCATTGCCAAACACCTGGGAACTCCTGTGCTCTATTACATTATTTATTCTCAATCACAATTCAAGATCGACGGGTTTCAAGAAGCAATGGTGAGTAGCTTTAACAAAACACCTATCGCAATTATAATAAAATAGAATATTTAAATAGCCTCTTTTTATCTCTCTTAATACTTCAATGCGGGTCCAAATACTTTCATTTAACTCACGACAGCAGAATGTTTTGTAGGTTTTCTGCCACATTGCCCCTCTGTTTACAACAGCCATTCTTAAAATACAACCATCTTCTTATTTCCTGTACGCCTTGTTTAGGACCCTAGATGCATTTAAGGTCTTTTAAATGGATCAGACAGGCGCGTGATGGCAATGAGGTTACGGCGTTGGACTTTAAACTGAAAAGATTCACGGTTCCCTCACCACCAGGTGTAGCTGCGTTGTGTCCTTGGCAGGGCACATAATCCCGATTGCCTGCGAAGAGGCACGGTGACGATGTGTACTTTCTAAATGGCTTGGTTAAACTCAATAATGCATTCAAAACTCTTTACTCAACGTAACGCAGAAAACCGGACAGGGTTATTCACAGAAATTTCCATTCAATTTTCATTATTTTTTTTATTTTTGCTTGAAAAAAACGTAGCTTATGACCCCTCATTGGAATGAGGTCATTTTTAAAGGGTTACAATGGAGTATTTAAAGCGGAGTATTTTTATCCTCTTCAGGTCTTAATATGGGTCCCAGAACTTTTATTTAATGCAGTGTGAGAGTAATCTTAACCCTTTCCATTCTCCCAATGTTGTTCAAAACACACATGGGCATCGATGGGACCTCGGTATTTTGCAAATGCCAATACGTCTTCAGATAGGCTCTTTAAGACCTTTTGACGTCTATATTCCAGCATTACAGAAATTATTTCACGTGCAGTATATTTTCCAGAGGTACTATGTACCTTAACATTTTCAGCTAATATGAATAAGTAGTAGTTATGTCGGGGCTGGATGACCCTGTTCTCCCGGAGGCCTGGGCCGGAGTCCTGGGTCGATGACGTCATCTTAATTAAAATGTTACGTAAGGTAATTAACGTTACTTAATGATTTTTTTTTTAATCACTTTAATAATTGTTGCTTGATTAATTTTAATTAATGACTGTTGCATAATTAATGTAATTAATGTAATTAATGAGTGTAATTAGGGTTGATTATAAAATTAGTATATTAATAAATGAATTAATAATGACGTACTGGACATATGTGAATGCTATAGACTGACTTTGACCTGGACACCTGCAAAGGTAAACAATTCATCGCGTGTTTAGGTGTAATTAAATCGATTTTTCTTTTCGAACGCCAACTACTGACAGATGTTGAAGCAATTAAATCTATTATCACACTGTAACGACCGGTCATAAATATTGTTAGACTGGACATGCTATCATGTATTTAAAAATCAAGGATGATCTCATGTGACAACATGTGTCTTGCTTTTAACTGAAGACTGTGAACGACTCCATTGTGGCTATTTTTATAGGTGTAATTGGATTTAATAACTTGGCGTGATTCTTACATATTAATAACGCAAGTCTATTCTTCTCGTTTTTATGGCTGTCGAAAAACTCTCATAGACCAAGGTATTCTGATTTTACGCCTCACGTGATAAAGTAATTTTTTAACGGTCCGATTTCTACGTTTTGACTGATTCTCAAAAAAAAAATCACAAGAGAAATCGCCACGAGACTACTGTACACGGGGGAGAGGCTATACATGGCTGTACTTTATGCCCCAACACTTTGATGAATTAACGGATCATCTGAAAACCCAACAAGAAGGTGCTTTGAACTGTCAATTTTGTATTTCAATAGCAAATTCAACAAAAGAGATGTTCCAGTGGACGTTTTGTCTGAAATCCTATAGTAGGAAAGATACATTAGAAAAACATGGAGAAATGTCAAAACTCGACATTTAACTGCACGACTTGCGGGTTCCAGCTGATTCAACTTGACCATCATCGCGACACAAGTAGCAGAGATGCACAACTTGATTGACCTGTGGAAACGCTCCTCATCAAATAAGGGTGGTCAAATGAGGTTATGAGGAGGGGTGAAGGAGACAAGTGTGCGGTCATATGTTTAAAATTTTAATAACCTTAATTACTATGACGTAATCCCCTTAATAAGTAGCGTATATTCATTTAATATAATATATTAATAATTTTCGTTAAATAATTCATTTTTTATTCCACACCCCTGTATCCCCTCACAGTACCTAAAACTTTCATGAACTCCCCTCCTCCAGGTCATCCAATACTACAAACTTTTGGAAACCGCTCTCCCCCGCCACCCCATAATCTTAAAAAGAGTTGCTTTGTCACAAACACACACTTTTTCAACCAATCAGACACCTCCATTATCCCACACCCTCACCGTCACACCCCTGTATCCCCTCACAGTACCTAAAACTTTCATGAACTCCCCTCCTCCAGGTCATCTAATATTAAAAAAACTTTTGGAAACCTCTCTCCCCCTCCCCCAGCCCTCACAATAGCTAAATTATCTCGAACCCCAGTCCAGTTGTCTACATATAATGGACATGTCAGGCCACCGAATACGCCTTCCCCACAATTTTGAGCGATCAAATTACCCCGATTAGTCTCCTCTCATAACTTACCACACTCTTAACCCGTATTTACTATGAGATTGTCCCCCTAATAAATAGCGTATATTCATTTAATATAATATATTAATAATTTTCGTTAAATAATTCATTCCACAAGACACTTGTCAAAAAAACAAAATGGCGGATTAGTTTGACAGAAATACGCGTATCGATTTATTCATGAGTGTCTGTCGGTTGTGTCCTTGGGCAAGACACTTCATCCCCATTGACCATGTGAGGGCATGGCGACGCTATGCACTAAGGCGTACTGCACGTCGATGGAGCACCTGTCTTCAACCAAGGCTAACCCTGTGTAGAATCTTGACAGTTGCTTGCCGTTGCTCGGTGGCTCTCTCCGGCTTCCTCCACCCGTAAAACTGTCGTGGTCATGATTAGTCATTGTGCAGACCTTAAACACTAATAAATAAATATAAATAAATAGTCAGTTATCAAAACAGCCCTTAAGTGTTTAACAGTTAATTGTGGACCAGTGCATTTAAAAATGAAAAATTTGTGTGATAGCACTACGGACTGTGTTTAATCATAGAAAAATCACACCCGCGCTATTACTAACTCATATGATTTATTTTTGAACGTTCACTGAAGAATAACCCACCCATCTAAGTAAAAGCATGAAAGAGCTACCATTATCTAATTACCTATGTGGGGTGGGGGTGGACGGTAATGTTGTGTACTATGGCGTACTACCTTCAGCCAATGATAACCCTGTGTAGAACTTTGACAGTTGTTTGCCTCTGCACGATGGTTCTTTCTGGATTGCCCCAACTGTCGTTAAATAAATGAAAAAAACTACAATTCTATAATAACAGGCCAAGCCCCCCTTATCAACAACAGTACTTTCACCCCCCTCCCCCCTCATTTTAATAGTTCATCTTTCAAAATGTCGGAAAACAATAAACGCTTCGGGCAGACGAGGAGGTAGATACAAAACGTTTTAAGCTGAACGCAGACAATACCATTAAAGCTAGTAAAAGATGTGCCAATATTTTTAGAGACTATCTCCAAGAAAAAATGACACAATTCAAAATTGCACTGCTGTAAACACAGTGCAATCAAACCCCAATGTTTATTATGGAAATGTCACAATCATCCATAACCTTACAATAAACAAGAATTAAAATTCAATTCTTGGCAATATACAAGATACATATACATTCATTTCAGTGTTATCTGATTCTTCATTTGTGAACGATTCGAAATTCTGGAAGTCACAGAAACGCGTTCATTTTTGTTGGTTGTGATATATTTATTTGTGTTAATTAGAACAAAATGTGTTGAAATTAAAATTAACAAGAAGGAATTTTACCATTTATCAGTCATTGTATAGTCTAATTCATTATAAAAAAGGTAGTCGGTAAGATATATTCGTTACACAGTTTGGTAATGACCTAATATGGTATATGTGTGGTCAGTTAATTCCAATATGGAATTAACTGACCCCATATATACCATATTAGGTCACTACCAAAACTGTGTAACTTATAATATGTCCCCACCACACTTCCTTGATATGAAATCGAGTGGTCACAGCTCTGAGATCTAATAAAGTACCATTCTGATCCGTTAGTTTTACCCCCATACTGCGTATGGTGTCTAGAGCCACCGGTGATTAGACTAGATTTTTCGGCTGTTCGGCGATCTTGTAGCCGGGCGAAACGAATGGAAAGAAGGAACAGATGATGGTGGGTTGGGCGCTGCTGGTGAGAAAACTTCCGAAGATCACCTCCACGTTCACCAGGATGCTATTGATGGTGAGAAAGTTGACTGCTTATTCCGAGATTGCGTGTCCAGTGTTCGTTTTTCGATCAAATCCCAAAAAGTTCGCGAAAGTGCCCTCCCCTCTGAAGTCCACGAAGTATCCGTCGTTTATTTCCAATATCGTTCTCAGAATCGTTCGAATTGGGAGTTGTGTGAATTTTATTATCGCCATGTCCTGAGATTCCCATTTTCGTTTGTATGTATTCATTCAGATGGACAATGTCAAAAATTCCTTTGGGAATCCGAATCGTAAACCAGTCCACTCCGTTGCAATTCCTAAATATATTATTTTCTTCTGTAATGTTTGGAAAAGAATGATACGTCTCGAGATTCACTAATGCCATTTCATATCTCTTCTGCTTTTCCAATTCTAATGACGGATCGAAATTTTTGTTTGTTATCGCGGAAGCTCTTCGGCTCACACCGTCATGAAATATCTCGCAATTTTATCTTTTTCACTAGCGTTATCAGATTTCAGGCGTCGTTCATGTGTTTGGGGTCTGCTATATTCGTGGCTCGATTGTCACTCATGTTCAATTCATCGCCTATGTTGTTGATTCGAGAACCACTCATGCCCAAATCTCCTCCCATGGTATCACCGGATTTCTGGAGTGTGGTGCTTTCCACGTATTCCCCGCTGACCGCACTAGAATCGAAATCGGGTCGAGGATCGAGACCGAATAAATTGTAACCATTCAAATTAATGCCAGCCACCATGGTCCCTCCTACATTTTTGTTGAGATATAGATCGTTCACGTGGCTCTCGAAATACGTTTGCTATTTTTCGATTACGGATTTAACGTAACCTCTATTCACGACAGTGTATTCCCAGTCATTCTCATTGATTTCCAGTAGATTAGGTCTTTAATTCTTCGGGCGATGTGATCCCGAAGCTATCGAAATAATAATTGTCGTTTTTCTTCTTGAACCACGCCACCACATGTGTGCCTTCATTCAATAAATCTTATAGTCTTTCGTTTGCTCATCTGTGATCACCTTCGCAGGAGTTTTAAATTGTTCGCATATTTTTTGATGTGAGGTAACAGATATATCACTATTTTGTGTACTATATGGGTGAATAATTGTACAGTTGTGCAGGTGTCCGGAGATATTTTGGACGAGGCGAAGCCGAGTCCAAATATTGGAGGACACCTGCACAACTGTACAATTATTTACCCATATAGTACACAAAATAGTGATATATGTGATTTAATCCACAGCCCCTCAATGTTAACAAAAGTCAAAACAATTATATTTTAGAAAGTTTGACACGAGTAAAACCACATTTTAAAATACTTTTTGCTTGCTCTACCCTCCGAAAAACAAAATGGGCATAACCCATTGTTTGCTTGCTAGAAAGTCTATTGATGTTATGACACGCATCAGGAGTTCAGATATTGTGAACAGATCTGTGGCTTCGAAGTGAACTCACATCATGACGTAATTTGATCTCCCGCTAATATAACGTCTCAGCTCAAGGGTGGAACACTTATTCAATCCCTCATCGAAAGTGCGGCAGATAAATTTAATAACGTTAATTTTTTAAGCATTTGGAAGAATAATTCTTTTTTTTTATCTGAAGAAGAGGTTCGCTTTCCCTCAGGGGTGGCGGGTGGTGGTGCCTGATTGCTGTCTTAAAATTTGAAAAGGGGCGTTTTTTTTTTGTTATTTATTTATTTTCTGGTGTTTAAGGTATAAGGTCACTTTTCTGCAGCTATGGCTAATTGTGACCATTTTAGGGGACTTCTACCCCGGGCACTGGTGACCAGGTCTTATTTTACCAGTAAAACTGAACTTGTTTACCACAGCGAACAAGCACTGCTACACTTCCGAGGTTTCCACAGGAGTCCTTTTTAGGTTACCAGGGCTGTTGGTTATTAAAAGCAACAAAAAATTAAAAAGTGCATTATAATTTGGACACAATGCACACTCAATTCAGTAGCTCTGTCGAGAAAAGCTTGTCGATAATTCATGTGTTAGAAAGTTTTTCACACCTCCTTTACAGCATCTTTACTTTTGAATGGTTATGATTACAGTGCCGTGACAATCGTACAAATATCTAGTTATTGGGACTGTTTCAAAACCGTCCCAATATCCAGATATTGGTACTGTTTTACTGAGCTGTTCTCATCTAAACCGTACTTGGTGTGATTTTATAGGGCTTGTTTTCATGATAGAGAACAAAAGAAATATTAGGTAGCTGTGGATTAAATTCTAATTCGTTCACGAATGCTTGTGCTACGACGTCTTCAGACTGTTTCGTGTGGATGAATGGCCGCGCGGAATGCCGATAGTCGAAAGAACATTTTTTGTAAAAACAAAATCCGGACGGAACGCGCTTCTGCTATTTTATACACCACAAAACGCACTCTCAGTCTTCTGTTGTGACATCTGAATTTGCTGAAAGTGTGAGGCTTGGGCATTTTAAAGTTGACATATTCATTTTCGTTGCCTCGCAACTCTGCTGAAGCGCGACTGGAATGCGTTTAATAAGACCTTTATAACAAAACCCTCTACATACTCCAGGATAGTGAATCAATGGTGAAGCTGAACGAACACCGAGCCCTTAACAGAAAAACAAGATAAGCTACAGTAAATTAAAATTACTCAATAAAATTAAACTGCGTGGAGTCAGTGAGGATTGCCTCGCTACTCATTGAGATCTTTAGGATTGAGTCTGTGAGGATTGCCTCGCAACTCTGCGTGTGGGGAGTGAGCTCCAAAGAAACATACCCCTTAACCCATTCATAGCAACAATCACACAATAGCCACAATCCACAATAGCGGATACCTATCTTTCTCTCTACCTATAACTTTTCTAACAACATTCTCAAATTTTCTTGCAACACTCTTATCAAGAAGACGCATGAAAATGGTGGACAAAGCGTAGGAGGAATTGGTCCAACCTACCTTTCTGTTAACATGCACAAGAAACCAGGAAACACCAGGCAAGGATTGAAACAAGCTTGTCTGGCTGGGGACGAGTGTAAATTTTATATAAATAAGCATTTGAATAAAGATTTAACAGCCCTTTTAAGGGCTTGAGGGTGTGTGTCTGTTAGAGGGTGTTTTTTTTTTTTTGGGGGGGGGGGAATTCCCGAAGGATAACCAGATACCTCATAATCACATACGGCATCCTATCTCCCAGAAGGCTTGATGGATGACTCCCGGTTTTTCAAACTAAACTGTTGGAGCTTTCTCCATTCCTTTTTTTAACCGCTATGGCCATATACCGGGGCCGCTACCAAACCGGCGTTGCTGTTTGATTTTCTTTTCTCTTCTTCCCTTAAATTTGCCATCGCACAACATTATATTCTGGCTCGCCACCATGGTGGGACTCAAACCTCTACCATCGCCAAGCTAGAACCGGATAGAGCCCACTCTCTGATAGTCTTAATGGCGTTGAGAGATTGATTATTGACAATCTATCACGCCAACGTAAACTGCCGGGAATTCTAACCGCGTGCATACCCCCGCAGACCCCATTTGAGGCAACATGAAAGCTAGGCCTGTGTGATCCAAGTGAAATAAAATAAGATTAACCGAGTCGCAAGGGATTTGTAAATCCCACATCGTCCCTGCGCTCCTTCGGCGCGCTAAAACCTTTCATTCATCATCGTCACAATATTCCTGATGATATTGCAAAGATTCTTTTGGAATGAATTTAGACAATTTCGACAGCCAAATTTCTCAGCGTGCATGATGTTTGGAAGACCAAATCTCCAATCCCCAATAGCTGTAATGAACTCTGGGACACGATTAGCACATCAATTGAAAGAGCTAAGGATTCAGGAATCCCTGATCTGATTGTAACTGGCGACTTTACCGATAATTTACTTTCATGTAACAAAGGAAAATTTCGCGACGTTGCTGACTACTTCAATCTTCGACAAGTAGTAACCGAACCTACATACTTTACAGAGTCATCAGAAAGCTTATTAGATTTATTTGCCGTCAGTAGTACAGTAGAAGTTATATCGTGTGATGTAGCTGATCCCTTCATACCTGACCTAATAAGATACCACAGTCCAGTTCACATTGAAGTAAGTCTTAAGAAAATTACACCAAAAACATTTAAACGTAGAATTTGGCTTTATGATGAAGGTGATTTTGCAGGACTGAATGAATCATTGTCAAATTCTCAATGGGATAGTATCTTTTCAAATGCAAACCTAGACACAGTGGTTAACAATCTTAGTTCTAAAATTCTCGAACATGCAGCCGCGTACATTCCAAATAAAACCGTTACTATACGGAAAAATGAAAATCAATGGATCCACAATGAAATAAGGTTGTTAATACGTCAAAGGAAGCGTGCTTATCGTCTAGCCAAATCGAATGGCCGGCCCAAGGCATGGGCCAAATATCGCACTAAACGGAATGAAGTTGTTTCTGCGATTAGAAAAGCGAAAGCCAGCTATCACAACAAAATTCAGAACACACTAAACAATAGTAGTACGTCTCCATCATCGTGGTGGAAGACACTAAAGTTACTTCTGGGGATTAAAGTGAATGAAATTCCAAATATGCTCCATGCGAACAAAATTATCTCCCGCAACACGGATAAGGCAGAAGTCTTTAATGATTATTTCTGTAGTATCGCGACAGTTGATGACACACAAGCACATCTCCCGTCTCAGAATTTTTCGGAACGTCCCCTGATGAGTAGTATATCAATTTCACAAAAAGATGTACGTGACTCTCTTAAATCACTCAAAATTTCAAAAGCTTCTGGTCCGGATCTCATGAGTCCACGACTCTTAAAGGAGTGCACACCCTCCCTGACCGAACCTCTTACGCGATTATTTAACATTCTGCTCAAGCATTCATATTTCCCCCTGCAATGGAAGAAAGCTAATGTTGTGCCAATCTTGAAAAAAGATCCCCCAATCTGGTGTCTAATTACCGTCCGATATCATTATTGTGCTGTGTAGGGAAGGTCTTTGAAAGGTGTGTGTTTAAACACTTGTGGTATTTTTTGGACATGAACAAGATACTTAGTCCTTTCCAATCAGGGTTCACCCCACATGATTCAACAGTACTTCAGCTCACTGATGTATATGATGCATTCAGTCGTGCACTTGACGAAGGTAAAGATGTGAGGGTTATATTTTGCGATGTCAGCAAAGCTTTTGACAAGGTTTGGCACAATGGTTTGATCTATAAATTGAACAAAATTGGTATTACCGGCGAACTGCTTGATTTTTTGAAATCCTATCTCAATGATCGACTACAAAGAGTAGTTATAATTGCGGATGTGTCGTCCTGGAAACCAGTCAATTCCGGTGTTCCCCAAGGATCTATTCTTGGACCGCTTCTCTTCCTGATATATATAAATGATATTACTTCTGATCTAACAAGTAGCATTCGACTATTTGCGGATGACACAACATTGTATTTAATCGTTGACAACCATGATCGAGCTGCCCGTATCTTGAATAATGATTTGATGAAACTTGAGCAATGGTCGAAAACATGGCTGGTAGAATTTAACCCTCTAAAAACTGAAGCTATGACTATATCGCGCAAAAAAGACCAGACTGGACACCCGACATTAATAATGGCTAATACTAACATTGATGAAGTTGAGGAACATAAACACTTGGGTGTTATCCTTAACTCACGGTGCACGTGGGATCATCATATTGATTATATTTGTACAAAGGCATGGCCACGTCTTGACCTAAGTAGGAAACAGAAATTCACTCTGGATCGAAAAACATTAGAGAAAATCTACTTTGCGTTCGTCCGACCTCTGCTTGAATATGCAGATACAGTGTGGGACAATTGCACTGAACAAGATTCGACGAAGCTTGAAAGCATTCAAATTGCAGCAGCGCGTATTATAACAGGGGCAACTCTCAGTGCCAGCAAAGCCTCGCTATACATAGAAACTGGGTGGGAGAATCTTAAAACTAGACGGGAAAAGCATAAATTGATACAATACTTCAAAATGGTTCATAATATGGTTCCCCCTTACATATCCAATATCACCCCTCCACCAGTTTCGTTTAATCAATCTCGTGACCTTCGTACAGCTAGAGATCTCCGTCTTCCGTCTTGTCGAACCAAGAATTATCAATCCTCCTTCTTACCTTCAGCAACAAAATTATGGAACGGCCTCCCTCTGAACATCAGAGACAATTGTTCCCTACCTGAGTTTAAAAATTATATAAAACGGAATACTCGCCGACCGCCACAATTTTTTGCCTTAGCAAGTTCACGGAAGGCACAGATATATCATTGTAGACTACGATTACGATGTAGTAATCTTAATGAGCACCTTTTTGAAAACCACCTGGCAGATACACCATTATGTGCGTGCGGTGAATGTGAGACGACTGAACATTTCTTACTGAGATGTCACATCCATGACCAGGTACGAAACAATACGCTTGGGCTACTTCCCTATACTATTGACTGCAATACTTTGTTGTATGGGACTGAACATTACAATACTAGGGATAATCGAGTAATATTCGAAACAGTACATAAGTTCATTTTAAACTCGCGCAGGTTCACCTGACTATCCAGCCTAAATAAAGTCTTTCCACTCGAATATCAGTTATCGACTCGGAATTATCTGTTATTAGCACCCTGACTGTGATGTTTAAATCTATGTACAATTTTAATAACACAGTTGCCCCAGCGTTTCCAATAAGACCCCCTAGTCATTGACGACCTCATGATAACACATTTGCCGGGATTCCTGGGGCAAGGCGGCCATTCGCGACAGCAACTGACACAGGACACTTTCTTAGCTTCTATACTTCTGCTCATCCAAGGTATGGCCAGTTAAACGACACAGTTAAACCATATACGCTTGTCTGTTGCGGGTGGCGGACTCGTTGTGGATGTGGTCACCTCGGGTGAGAGAGTGATACGATTACATTTGCGGTGGTTACAGGCATTGCGTGACTATCTCTCGGGATGAATGGGCGTATATGGTATTTGCAATCCTAACATGTATGGCCCTGAAGCCTTGTATTCAGTAAGAAGCAACTGGCATGTAAATCTTCTTTTCTTTTTTTATTGAAGGTGTATCCTCCACTACGTGAAGATGACCTCAGATTTTCTAACCATGCTGTGGAATTCAATATAACGCAAAGATTTTTTTCTATTTTGAAACTTAATACCTTGGATGAAATTTAAATCTACTTTTATTTCTAACTTCCTTCATAGTACTTCCAGTATTTGATATCCTAGTAAATGTATACATGTAGTTACCATCCCGTCCTCAGTATCTGTAAATGACTCACGAGTGGAAACGACCTTGTAAAAGCTTATAGCTTACTGTCGGGTCCACACAAACTTTATTGTTATTGAATGTAACTCAACGAAATTGGAAATAAATACTGTTTAAACTAAATCTCCAATTACTGCCTTTCTTCTGATACTGCGCCAAATATTCCAATATCTTTTCTTCCATACGTTCGAAATGATCAGACAGTGAAGAGATTTCGATCAGTGTCGTCATCTGCGAATTAAAATAAGCTGTTTGTTCCACCACTGTGCCACTACTCATATCCGACTTCACCATCTGACACTTGAGAATTGTCATCGTTTTGAGACCAATCCCTAATTCGCGACGACATAAATCCAAGACGCTAGATTTGTATCTCGTTTAGAAAGTTTTTTGGATGAAAATTTCTGTCTAGCTTGACGTCGACAGTTTTAAAATATCCTTTAACGGCTTGCTCCTTCTTTCAGAGGAGGAGACCAGAATTTGCTTCTGATTTCTTGGTCGATGATTTCTTCTAGCTTTTCCAAACCATGGGTATTGACTTGAACCATGACAGAACTTGCGATATACGTTAACCCTTTACCTAACCTGAAAAGCAGACGACACTTGTAAAAATAATTCTTGAATAACTAATTTTTTTCATTTTTTTTGTCTCAAAAATATAGGTTATGATCCCTCGTTGGAACGAGCTCGACGAGCTCGTTCCAACGAGGGGTCATAACCTATGTTTTTGAGACAAAAAATGAAAAAAATAATGAAAATTAATGGGCGATTTTTGAGAATAGCGCTGGCCGGTATTTGCCGTTACGTTAGGTAAAGGGTTAATAGATCCTCGGATTTTTTTTTCCTTCACCGCTGATGGAATAGAATCGTTGTTTTTCGTTTTTTTTTTTTCTTATCAGTCTTTTCGTTTTGTATTCACCCACCACCACGGCGATCAAGCAAAATATCTATCGAATCGTCTAGGGGGCGCGGTGGCTCAGTTGGTAGAGGTGCAGACTGCAAGCCGAGAGGTCCTCGGTTCGAATCCCACCTGCGGCAACCGCGTTGTGTCCTTGGGCAAGACACTTCACCCCGATTGCCTACATGGGGGCACGATGACGCTGTGTACTGAGGCGTACTGCACGTCGATGGTGCGCATGTCTTCAACCAATCTAACCCTGCCTGTGCTGCGGTGCAGAGTTCAGAGTTACGATGTTGGGGAGCTGACAGCTGCTCGACGTTGCTCGGTGGTTCTCTCTGGGTACTCCGGCTTCCTCCACCCGTAAAACTGTCAAGGTCACGATTAGCCATTGTGCATAAATATGTGACCTTAAACACCAATAAATAAATAAATAAATATCGAATCGTCTTTATTCAACGTACAAGGAATCTTCATACTCGTTTCACATCCTTTATTCTCCAATTTCTTTTTTGTTTTGTCAAAGGTCTCAGCATTTATGGCTTTAATCATTTCAGGTTTGATTGTGAACATATTGTGAACATTTTAGAATTCTGAGATTCTTCATGTATTTTTTCAACTGATCTCGATAAGATGATATCAGAAATGACATTTTCAAAGTTTATTTCTGATAAAATATGTTTTAATAATTATAAAATCTTTTTGCTATAAAATTCTTTCGATTTTAAATATACATATGTACACAAAAAGTGTATTTTTTTCAACCGATTCAATTTTTTCCCTTCCCTACATGAGGAGCAAGATTGAAACAGTCTATCTGTAAAAATCTGAACGTTCCCCTTCAGGCGCGTAATGTTTTCTGATGGCGCGAAAGGCATAGCCGACTCAAAATCATTTTTGTCAACTTGGGGGAAAACTCCCATGAAAATGATTTGACGGGTTTCCCGTAAGATAAAATTGAAGCCGTACATATGAAAAAATATTAAAATCTCACACAGCCGCGTAATATTTGATAAGTGCCTCAAAATCATTTTTGTCAACTTGGAGAAAAATGCCTATGATAATGATTTGAAGGGTTTTCCATACGATAAAACTGAAGCCGTACATATGAAAAAATATTAAAGTCTCACACGGTCGAGTAATATTTGATAAGCGACTCAAAATCATTTATGTCAACTGTCGTATGATATTCCAAGTCGGATATTATTTGTTTGTTTATGACATTGCGATTCAACAGAAAACTTAGTATGTAATGTAACTACAATTCACTGAAAATTCTATCTAGATCTTTCTAGATGAAATTAGAGGTAAGGTAAAACAAACTTTTCTCGCACGAGATAGCCTTAGCTGCTGATGTGGCGTTATGCCGTAAATGATTTCTTTTTTTAATTTCTATACAAGGCATACTTCAAATATCATCAAGGTTGTGAAAAAAGGCTACAACTGAATGCTCTCCTTTCATCAATAAATCATGCGTGAAAGCTAATCACTTGTTTGTGTTGCTGAAATTTCTTTATTCCATTCAGACAACCGGATACAGGTGTGTTTTATGCAGGTGTACTGTAACACTGACAAACCTACAGACAATTGCAAAAACAACGCACTTAAAACTCACCCATTGCTCCTATGGAAGATTAACATCGAAACGTTTTACCCGACGTGTGTAATTTGTGGCAAATCTATCGAAATTGCAATGCTAATCTAATGTTGTAAATTGTCCGAATGTGCTAGAAATTTCTCCCATTACATTAGCATTGGGTGCAGTGAGGTGAGGAGGGCTGGAACGGAAGATTTGTTATATATTTTTTATTTTTTTTGATTCTCTAAATAAAAATTCCGATAAAATTTCTCCATGGGATTTTTCGAGCCATCTTCGTTTTTCCTGCCTACTGGTCTGGAAATTTCATATAGGAATTTAACCCTGAAATGTGTTATTTTGAGGGCTGGTCTGGAAAGCCCAATATATATCTACTGTTGTTTATCATGCATCGGCCATGTTCTCCCATGATGTTTTCTGCACCAACATTCACCGAACCAACGTGAGCATTCAGTTGTCTAAGGACACAACGTACATCATATTTTGGTGTATCAAATGTGATTTTATTCAGGGAGTTATAGCAATTGTCCTTATTTTCATGTGTATCTTCATTTGTTGGAACATATCTCTGAATGACATTAATATGTCCATAGTTGGTCGAACATATGACACTCACTATTATAATATTAGAACGTTTCTTTTCGTGTTCTGTCGATCGATAGTACCTGAGTTTGTGTGATTTCTGAAATAAAACCTGAAGCAGCGAAGCTGCTGAAGCTGCTTCAGGTTTTATTTCAGAAATCACACAAACTCAGGTACTATCGACCGATAGAACATGAAAAGAAACGTTCTAATTATTTTATTATGCCGAACAAAAAATGACTTTCATTGTTAAGCGTTAACTGCAACATGCCATCAATCTTGTAACAACAATGTAGTCGAATCCCAAAACATGACGTCATTTCGAACGAATGACGTCTCTTCGAAAATGACTTGTCACAAGTGCCGTCGCTTTGGGAGTTTCTATATCAACAAATGTCAGTGTTTACAACTGCATCATTCTGTTCATGTTATAATTCATTGTTAATGCTTGTGTGAAAAGTGATATAAATTAATGGAATATAAATTCATGTTTCTCGGACGACAACAGTTGATAGAATTAAACGGAGTGAAACAATTTATTTTGAACTTGAGGCGGAGGCTCAGTAAGGTCGAGGAGCCCTAAACTTGTGGAATTTGGAAATATAATTGATTGAAGTCATAACTGAGACTCATATTCAATCAGGATTCACTGAAGTGGTGAACAACACGTGAGTAAGTTTTTTAATATTTCTGATTCTTTTGAATTCATTGTTTGCAGTTAAAATTGAAAACACGCCCACTGAAGATGATATATTTGTTGGTAAGTTTGTGTCTACCGGTGTTGAAAAAAGTTAAAAGGACACGGAGCCAGCGTTTGGTGTTGAGAAATTCCAATCGACGCTGATCAATGGAAGTGGCGCTTACATTTTCTTCGTTCTCTTGTCTCCAGGGAAAAAGGTTCCGATAGTACCCGTATTTTGCCCCAAAACTCCAATACTATGACTTTTAGAAGGTGTCAAATTAACCAATCACGGCTGATGTTACAAACGTGAGGCATAATAATCTTTATTTGCTTTAAACTGTAGAGCTGTTCACTGTCCTGCTTGCTAAAATTGCCACTCCAAAAGTGATCATCCGCTGATCTCTATATACACAGTTCGGCCGCCCTGGACTGGTCACTTTCTACAGGTGGGCAAAATTTCCACGTTCGCAATAATATTAGATTCTAAACACTAATTATAAGAAGAAAAATTTAATTGATGAAGTACCGGGTATAACCCGGTGCTTCTTTAATTAAAATTTTGCTGCTGATGATTTTTGTTACCTGGAAAACGCATGGGTGGGTATCACTGCACACTCGTGGAATACGACCAGTCTACGGCGACTGTACTGTAACAGGACTGCTGGAACGTTAGCGAAAAACGTCGCAACCCAACTCGCTCCCCCAAGATGGCGTCAATGCTGTACCTCCTTCCATCAATAACGTTTGATGACGTGACAACTGCATTGCTAGGCCTATAGTCACAACGTAACAACTTTCATTTCATCGAACGTCATGGTGATTATCTGGCACGAAATCTAGTACTACTGTATCAATCTGGTATCGACACTTGTTTTGTCAGTACTAAAATACGGTGTAAATACTCTGTTTGCATTGACGTGAAAACTGTGCACACCATCAACATATTCATTCAAAGAGTATTCCTTTAAACGCGATCGGCGGTTGCGAGGCATCCTACCGAGAAACTTCCCGGAAAAAGTTTGTTGTTGAACATTGTCTGTTCACAGCCACAAGTGCCTGCCCCCCCCCCCCCCCCACACACACACACACACCCTAGATGGCGGCAGGTGATACATTTTTCTTTATGTGGTCAATGGGCATCCCAACAATACAGTTGCATAGAGATCGGTGCTTACATCACGGAATTTCATCGTCAAGGCCAAAGAGCATAAAGGTATATCATCTTTATTAAACATATCTTAATTAGTATAATAGTAATTAGATATTAATAGCAAGGGCAATTCGAGTAAAATTTGTTGTTATTGGTATAAAACCTAGTCACGTAGGCGAACGCTAAATTATTCACCCAATTTATTTTGAAGCGAACGAAACGACCGTTATCGACTTGCATAATCACCCACTCATACATTCTTTATTACTTTTGATGCCGGACACACAATACTTCACATTTGTGCTTAAACATAGACGCATCTATTTATCGTACAACAGGTTCGATTATTAGGAAGATAGACTATCTCTATATCTCATTGTGATGCTTACAGTAACGGACACATCTTTCATAGCAAAGTACAATTTCATCTCTGACAGACACGGTTCAAATGAATGCTTCCCAGAACGACGACCACGGATCGATTCTTTGTAGATAGGCGGATCTCAGTTAAAAGCTTCACAGAAAGAGGCTTCTTCACAGCGACGCTTCACAGGTAGACTCTTAATTATATCACAAGAATGATTTCTCAGAACAGGCAGGTCCTAGATAGACACGCCCCTCGCAGACGCTAAATCGATAAGCAAACAATAATCTAATATCAATTTTTATTTCATTTTCCTCTTTTCATAACAGTGGCGTAGCTAAGGGGATGCCTAGTGGCTGGGGGAGGGAGTTCGGCCCCTAAAATGTTTGTTGCCCCCCCCCCCCAAAAAAAAAACAAAAAAAACAAAACATGGGTCCAATGCAAGTTTCACATAACATAGAGCCCCAAAATGGTCGCCAATATAGAGGCTACACACGCTACAGATTCGCTCTAAGAGTATTAAATTTTGCAAAATTTTTTCGGATGTGTGCGTGCGTGTGTGGGAAGGGGGCAAGTTCTATTTAGGAGGAGGCAACGACCTGTGGATCCTAGTTAGGACTAGGGGAGCCCTCCAGAAGCCCCACACAGCGGCCTTTCAAGTATCCTCTTTGGCCTCCACAAAACTGGCCAGTGCACCCCCTATTATAGAATCCTGGCTACACGACTGTTTTATAATGCTACAAAAATATCTATTTTCCCTAAATGGCCAGCCATGTGGAGGACAAATTCTTCACTAGTAGTTGAACTTGGTTTTGTTGGGGGCGCGGTGGTGTTGCGATAACCGGTTCTCGTCAGATCACCGAAGTAAAGCCGGTTTGTCCTTGGATGGCTGACCGTCTCAGCGATCGATTCGGACCCCCGAGGTGTGTCCTTGGGCAAGGCACTTAACCCTGATTGTCCACATGATGGGGCCATGATGGCGCCGTGTACTAAAGCGTACGGCGCGTCGATGGTGCGCATGTCTTCAACCAATCTAACCCTGCCTGTGCTGCAGTGCGGATTTACGATGTTGGGGAGCTGGCAGCTGCTCGTCCTTGCTCGGTGGGTCTATCCGGGTACTCCGGCTTCCTCCACCCTTAAAGCTGTCACCGACGCGATATGACCTTGGCCGTTAAAGTGTCGTTAAACCTTAATAAATAAATAAATATATAAATAATATCGTTAGTGACTTGGCAAATACAGTCCTTACAACGTGCAGCAGGGAGAATGACGTTCTGATAACTTTCTTAAGCCAAAAAAAAAAAATACTTTGGATTCTCAGAGACCGCCGCCTTGATTTTTTACGGCGCGAGTTGCTATATTTTATTGGCACTTTTTCAAATATCACCGTTGGTTTGTGATACGAAAATAGGAAACATAAATGTGTAAGGTCACAAATTTCTGGATCGATTTCAATGGAATCAGGGGGCCAAGAAGCGTAAGAGTATACATATAGAATATACCCATAGTAGCTTGGTGTACCAAATGTTCACCACGGATGGTGAATTGGTGTTAGCCGCGGGCCTTTGGAGCGCAGTTAACACCACATCACCACGAGTGGTGAACATTTGGTACACCAAGCTACATTGGTTATATTTTATTTACACCATTTTCGTCAGATTAATAAGAGTTTAAATTTCTGGATCGATTTCAATGGAATCAGGGGCTAAGAAGCGTAAGAGTATACATATAGAATATGCCCATAGTAGCTTGGTGTACCAGATGTTCACCACGGGTGGTGAATTGGTGTTAGCGCGAGCCTTTGGAGCGCAGTTAACACCACATCACCACGAGTGGTGAACATTTGGTACACCAAGCTACATTGGTTATATTTCATTTACACCATTTTCGTCAGATTAATAAGAGTTTAAATGTCAGCTAAATCAATATTCACACGTGCGAATCTGGTTTTGTTTAATAGAGCACCGGTTTCGCCGAAACGAAACAGAAAACGAAACGCGAAAATTATGGGGCCTTTTTCATTTTTAACATAATAACATACTATTTCGAGTTATGGATGCTTTATTAACATGAGGCAACGTATGTTTGTTAAGTTTTGGTATCTTATGAGGTAAACTCATTTAAAATGCAATAAATAATTGCCGCTTTCGTTTCACTCTTCGCGAGGCGACGGCCGATAAATTTTAAAATGTTTGCATTCAGTTCGAGGTCACCAAAGCTCAACTTGGACGTAGTTCCACTGTAGGTGTAAATTTTGACTATTGAAATCCCATTGATGGCGTGTTAACCACGGTTGGTGTGCAAAGCTAAAATTTATGCCAAAGGCTTTTTATATATAGTAGAATAGGTAATCATAGCATAAATGCGTTTAATAACCGCCTATTCGAGAGATTTTGTCGGTCAGTTCAACGTACGGCATTAGAGACACCGGCTACGCATTTTAATATCGATTTTTTTTCTCTTAAAATTGCATCTCTCTGCAAAATTAGTTCTACGTTCAGATCGCTGAACTATATATGCGTTCTCTGAGAATCAAAGCTAGTTTTTTGCCTTGTCCATGATTTTGAAAACTGGTTAGAGAAATGCAAATTACTTTAAAAAAAACTGGGTACAAAATCATCAGCGATTAAAAAACAAAAACATCTACTGAAATATAATAAAACTTTAATTCAAACAAATAATTATTGATATTGAGTCCAAATGAAAAGCGACTTTTTGAATTAGCATCTATTTGAAGAGGCTTCAATCAACATCTTTTTGGGACTGTCTAACCGAGAACGTCCATTTGATCAACGTTTGTCTGGGATAATACCCGAATTGCACATGTACATCACACTTTTGCCTAATGGCATACGCGCAAATGTTCCTATGAACGGTCAACAGTTGTGAGGTACTTTGAGTATATATACAACATGTACTTCACTATTCCACTTAAATTCGTTCACAAATTCATTGCTCACTGAAAAGGTTTTAGTGAGGTACATGCCTGATGCATAAAACACAGTCAGGCACATCAACGAGCTTCTTTATTACAGATCTGCCCCACTGTGTTGAATGTAATCATGTTGTATTTCCTCACTAATCCAGAGTGAGGTACATACACAGAACGACACGCCTGTGTGATTGGGTTAATCGATATGGCACGAGTGTAACGCGTAAGGATAAAACGAGAGGCCACAGGCCTCGAGTTTTATCCTTCTATGATGGCACAAGTGGCATATCGATTAACCCATTCACACGCATATGTCGTTCTGTGTTTATTACACGCCTTAACGTCTATAAAAAAGCAATTATTGAAGCACACTCAGCAATTCATTTGACAACTATCAACAGAAAGAACACATTTCATTGCCAACCAAATTTGCGAGGGAACCCGTGTTATTGTTTCGTCCCCTGAGTTCCAATGTGTTCTAGGTGCCTAGTGGCACATAGAACACATTAGGACCCAGGGGACGATTTTCAGCTATCGCTATCGATTCAAATTGTGATTGCAATGCACTATTTGTAGAAAATTCCAGTGAAATTCCACTTCTATTTAAAAATATTCCGTCAACGATATCCGTTCCGCACATATGTGCGGAACATATTTTCATTTTCCGCATAGTTTAGTGTTGCTGTAGATGGGGATTTCATAGAACAGACGTTTAATAAATATAATTGAAATGGTACATGTACCTCACTACTAGCGCTGATTTTGATTTTTCAGATTCTGTTTTTCGGTTCGGTATTAGGAAAAAAACTTGGTTTCGGTTCCATATTTTGTATTTTAAGAACATATAGTAAGCAATACTGCAGGCTCCGTAACTTGGAAAAATCCCGCAATACACGCTAAAAACTAAAGTGTTAAAAACTACACTTGAAGTGCTGTATTTAACACTTATTAAGTGCTGAACTAGCACTTTGTTCAAGTGTAGATATCCCAGAACTTGACAGGTGTTACAATAATACCACTTGACAAGTGTAATGTCGCGACACTTAAAAGGAAACAACGCAGATGACGCGGATCAGGCTCGAGCTCTCGAGCCTGATCCGCGTCATCTGCGTTGCTTCCTTTTAATCATGTACCCACCAAGCGCAAATCAAATTATGGACGATTCTGGAAGAACCACCAATGCTAGACACATGGGAAGTGCCATCCATTCAAGTTTCAGATGTCTGACGATTATAATGTCTAAGTGCTTAAAGCATTGCATTTTGAGTGTTAAAATCAAACCCTAAGAGTTAGAATGGGTTTAACACCTTGAAAGTGTCAGTTTTAACACTTTAGTTTTTAGTGTGTAGTTTATACGACTCCACTCCACCCACCACAAAAAGCCCTGTCTGTAAGTACTCCATTGGGTTCAGCCTAACTTCCCTTTGAGCATTATTAGGGGTTGTTGGGGATTAGTTGCTTAGCCAAGTGAGTCAGACAAAAACATAAATCAGGGTAACAAATGAATAAAGTTCATCTATAGCTATGTGTTCTCAGTGTCATATTTTTCCTTTTTTTATTCATCCGGTGAACAAGTCAATAAGCTAGAAAATGCCGCTTTGCCCGACACAGTACGTGATGCGAATCTACATGGGCCACAAGTCCAGTTCTCCAGGCCTGGCATTCTGAAAAATGCAGGAGGGCAAAAAATCGCTCTCCTCAATCAGCTTAGGAGAGCAATTAGCTTTACACAGCATTTCAAGTATCCAATTCAACGAACTCATTGAAACTGAAACCAACAGACTACATCATTGATTTTATTAACTTTACTAAGGTAAAGCAAAGTCTCTTAGACATCTAGATGTCTCACTCAACAACCGAACACACACTTGACAAGACCTGTGTGTGTACCCAGACCTGTTGTCCAAGAAAGTCATACGCCTACCACTATCACCTTCAACCCCCAACCCCCCAAGGGGGGGGGGGGTTGAAGGTGGTAGTGGTAGGCGTATGACTTTCTTGGACAACAGGTCTTCTTGAATCTACAGTCACATCCTGGTGCAAGTGCTTCAAGTGACAGGATAGTAGTAATGGTAGTATATTATAGTGTCAATATTCCTTGAATAATTACCCCTCAAACTGTGATGTCAGTTGTTGAACTTGAAACTGACAGAAAAAAAATATTGCTGTGACCCATTTTGCTTCAAATGATTGCAACTGTGTTTGGGTATGGTTGCAGCCATTACCCTTCACCACTAAACCACTTTCAAAATGAAATTACGTGATGTTATGTGACTTCGAAGTTAAATTACATTTTTGCTTTACAACAAAAATTTAATGTGAGCATAATACATGTAATCTCAATCATCCCAGACCAAAAAATTTAGGAGGGCAATTTTTCGCTCTCCTTAATTCTTTCAGGAGGACAGTAAGGAGAGCTAAAAAATCGCTCTCCTTAAATTGCCAAGCCTGGTTCTCTCCCATTGCGATAGTTTGATCGGTTTATGCACAAACACAATAAAACCGATTGGTCAGTTTTTACTGGGTCCGACAGTTCGGTTTTCCGGTTTGCCACAAAACTCGAAACCGAACCGGTAAACCGAAGAACCCTCTCCCAGACCTACTCATCACCTTGTAAAATGTAGAGTACGAGCAGAATGATTTTGTAATCAAGCAGCCGACAGTCTGATATCAGACCAGCGCTTACAATTCGTACGAGAATCAGAATCGACTCTCGCAAATGACTCTTCCAAGGAAAGTAATGAGAATTAGCTTTGATTCTCGCAACTTGTACAATTGATTCTTGTCCTAGATTCTGAAAGAGCCCTTAGAGACCTGGAGAATTCTATTTATTTTTGCTCCCTTATAATAAGGTAAAATATTTGGCGGGTTGTGTTATCTGGGGAAATCGTGGCAGCCTACACAGGTGGACAAGATTTCGATAGAAACCACTGGCAAGGTACTATAAATTTTATGCTGCAAGACCACCAAAAAGCCTGTTTGCTGGAACATGTGTTCTACATATGTAAGACAAGAAACTCACCAAAATTGCAATTAGACCCTTAAGAGTTAAACGTAACCCTTTAAACACCAATGGTATAAAGCATGTCAGTTCAACGGCAGCAATTGGAAGATCCCATTTTCATTATTTGGGGGTAGACCAATTAATATTTTCAACGTGCAGCCGTGGGGTTGCACGTTGGAAATATTAATTGGTCTACTCCACATATTCACTCAGCCAGCATTCATCCTACTAAATAAAATCATGACATATCATGTTCCACGGCCGGAAAAGCAGGTTCAACGGATTAAGTAAATACATAAAAAGTAGGTTTGCTTTTAACTACGGATTATGTACTGACTGTACTCACAACGGTTTAACAGTACTCGCAAACTATTTAAGAACTGAAAACTGATCATCGCAACAGAAGTTCTCGAGAATTAAAACTGATTCCCGCGAATCTGGACAAACTTTAAGGCCTGTACTTTTACATTTGCTTGACTGTCCAAAAATTTGAAATCCGGAAGCAAATATTGGGTTTATTTTGGGCGTTCGAGATTAGAGTCGCTTTCGAATCTTTTCACTGATTAGACTCGATTCGAAACCAGGCCGATTACTCGAGAAAATCGAATCCATGATATTTTTTTTAATTTCATACATTTCTTGACTGTTGACTTTCTGAAGATGACAAATCATCCGGAAGTTTTCTAACAAACGAGATTGGTCGTATTCAGCATAACTTGATAACACAAATTTAGCCGGAAATGTCCTAAAAATGTCATTTGAACCGACAACGGAGATCATATCGCGTCCAGTTTGCACATATATAGCACCTTGAGTGAAACAAGGCGACATCTACAATGCATTTTGTAAAGCTTTTACACGTCCACCTTGATGATATTTGGTCAATACTCGTTTGAATCCAGTCCAGTTGCGATGACTTGTCACCACCAGCATATTAACCCTTTAAAAAAATTGGCAGTGGACGAGCAGACTATATAAAGAGCAAACAATCTGAAGCGAGACTCGTTAATAATTTAATACAGCAGCTCGATAGAGCTGTTGGATTAAATTATTACGAAGCATACCAACAAACTAGGATGGTTTCACTCATTTCTCCGTTGACAGTATTCACTGATATGATACCAGCCAGGGCGCCAGTGTTGAAAGAGTTAAGGACAGAAAACGTCAAACCTCGTTTTGGTAGTGATACATTCAAAGCGATAGCTTCTAGTAGTTTGATTGCCAATGTGTTGGAAACAGGCTATAGGGTTCTAATATTTATGAAAGTACGTTACACATCGGGTTCATGCACTTATCCATGACAGAATAACTTTGCTTGCCATATGAATAACATGCCCAAACCTTTCAGAAACAATTGCACATCCATCTACATGTACCTTCAGTTCGGTGACACGAACTTCTGTAACCAAGAAGCATATTGATACTGAATAAACATGGGGAGTAGAGAGCACTATTTAGGCAGTCGTGGTATTGAAGAATTGGAAAGTGGCTTCGTTTCGAAATTCTGTTCGGTTTCACTCTTTTTGCCCGATTTGTTTCGAGAGTCGAATAAAAAATCGTGAATCGCTGGGCCCTAGTTTTAACGACACTGGAGTTATATCGTGTCGGGCAGTTTTCTTGTTGGAGAAATCCAGAGTACCCGGAGAGAATCACCAAGCTACGGCGAGAAACTGTCGGACTTTCCTACTTACCTAACAAGTGTGAGCAGGGTTAGCAACAGCTTAACCTTTGAGCCTCGTTTCCCGGAATGGCATCGCTTTTGTGTACACTTTCAGTGGGATGGGTCAGTCCAATATCAGGGAGGATAAAATTATTACTGCAGTCTGCATCTGTCTGGCTGCAGACTGCAGTTATTATTTTATCATCAAATCTGTATTGATGGTATTGAAGTTATTATTTTATACACTATAAGAGGTGTATAGACCTCTTATAATAAGACAAAAATGGGACGAAATTGTGCCTTAGACCGCAAAATCGGTTTTGCGAGTTCACAGGGTTAAGTGTACCGTCGTAATGCCTTAAACTTTAGTACACTGCACCATCGTGCTCCCATATAGGCAATCCGACTGAAGTGTCTTGCCCAAGAACATAACGCAGATGACGCAGATCAGGATCGAACTGTCGATATTTCGACCTCAAGTCCAGTGCACTAACCAATGAATCATCGTGTTATAATCAGTAAGAGTGTACGTTCGTGCACAAGTAGATGTCCGTCAGAAAGGGGCTGTCGTTCGTTTTATCAACCTGTGTATGTTGTGCACATATTGAAGGGATTAAAGAAATAATTAAAGTCCTTTCTAGGCAGGAGAGAATTCCCGATGGGCGTGACAACCGTTACCTAATCCTTGATCCTTATTCGGCTTTCGTTATCAACCGGTTTTATAGGTTGATAACGGATGTCGAATAAGGAACTGAGAATAAGTAACGATTGTCACGTCCCCGATTTCCCAACCTTCCTAAATAGTCTGTAAGAATGCGATTCCTTCTACAGATGAGCTCTGGTTAATTTCAGCCAAAGGAGTCCCCACCGACACCTTCATTGGCGGTTTGTTTGATCGGGCTAATCTGTTCTCGTCAGCAAGCCAGAATATAACACCCCTGATTAACTGACTATTGTAATAATTTCTTTATTATATGACAGCAGATTTTCAAAAATTTGTGTGCGACTCTCCGTGACGTCACGAGGGACTCGTTCGATGTGGGCATGATACGGATTTGGAAAGGTGAGCAGCTAGAATTGATGGGCAAACCACTGCGGTGTCGAGGAGATATTCCTCGTTCAGATTTAATAAATATATGACATGGAATAACCAAACTGATCAGTTTTATAAATAGAGAGTTTATTTCACGTCACCAGTCCAGTCAAGCGACTACTCTGTTTATTACTTTTCATTATTAACGATAATTATATTATTTAACCCTTTACCTAACGAAAGTACAAAAACCGGCCAGCATTATTCTCAAAAATCGCCAACTAATTTTCATTATTTTTTCATTTTTTGTCTCTAAAACATAGGTTATGACCCCTCATTGGAACGAGCTCATCGAGCTCGTTCCAATAAGGGGGTCATAACCTATGTTTTGAGACAAAAAATGAAAATAATAGTTATTCAAGAATTTTGTTTTTCAAGTGTCGTCTGCTTTTCATGTTAAAAGAACAAAAAACAATGAAGTCCCCATTACACCCACGGCAAAGTGTCTTCGTTTGCGCGCACGGATACATGACGCAATTGTTGATTGCACAATTCACTTGTGAAGTTATCGTTTATAAGCAAACCCGTAAATCCCAGTAAATCACCCTTTGGAAAGTAATAAATTATATGATCTTCAGAATATCTCGTCTATTTGGAAAAAAACAATTTTCAAATACAATATAGATGGGTGGAAGGAAATGAGATTTATCTATCTTACAACAAGAACGCATTTCTCCCAAAACAAGTGAAAACGTCAAGGCAAAATACAAATCTGTATTGAGTGTAGCAACGCGCGTGCCATCATTCGATTCAGAAAGAGAACGTTTTACGAAAACTGATTACACATGTCGAGGCCATCATTTTTGAAAACAGTAATTAAATGATAAGTAACCTTCTCAACGAAATAAATTCGACTCGATGAGTTTTTGCCATGGTGATATTTTTATATATGCCGCCACGGCTTAACCCTTTACCTAACATGGAAAGAAGACGACACTTGCAAAAAAAAATTCTTGAATAACTATTTTTGTTTTCATTTTTTTGTCTCCAAAGGCGATTTTTGAGAATAGCGCTGGCCGGTTTCGGCCGTTACATTGGGTAAAGGGTTAAACCTAAAACGTAGAACAATGAAACACACCGATGCAACACTTCTATAAACTTCAGCAGCAAAAGTACAAAGTACAAGTTGAATAATGAATGGGGATTATGTCAAACATAGCGCAAGAACGCAGTACCATGACGTCATGCTTTTCATTCATAAGCAATCAACTCACAGACACTGCACGACTGTCAAAATGTATGAGAATAAGAAACCTGTGATGCATGGCATCAAATTTCGGCGCAAAACAGATTTCTTTTTGCCTTCAAAATATTTCTTCGAAAACGCTGAATTTCTATATGAGATCATGTACCCGGCTACCATCTCCAAAGACCAACAGACGTAACTATAGCAACAAATGCCCTGTCACGAAAAGCAGATTTAAAATGAGGATGGGTTTCATTTAACAATGATGAATAGCATTTGTTAAACATTTGTGTACGTCACTTCAGCTTACAGTCAAGGGAAATTAACATTTTATTGACATTTTTATAGCCGTTTTAAACTTCAGTCACTACTTTTTTTAAAGAAGACGGGTACTGAAGGTGCGTCCTTTTTCCAGAATTACAGTATATAGCTACATTCAGTCCTATTTTAACTGAAGTAACTAAATCAGAAAAAGGAGTCGGCATATCCACCATCACCAATGTTCAATTTTTATAAGCTTACTATGTAACAAAATATTTGTTACATGTCGCAACTAGAGGTATAATGTGAACAATGTAAGGGGATTTTGTCCCCAAAATATGTTTCTGACTGGGCCCATTACAAGGATGATAGGCTCAATCTGTGGACAAATGATGTTGAACATCCTAGGATTAACGAGTAAAGTGTATATAGTATGATAATCAAAAGCAAATGTGTAAGATAAATCGTTAATGAATCAACTAGAATGTGAAAATTAACAATTACGGAATGAAATAAAGAAAAAATAAAGGTTTTAAAAAATTCAAGTTCGCACCAAATGCTTCGATGCGAAGAAATCTCAAACAAAACTAAAAATTTACAAAGGGCAGTAACTTTGATAAAACACTTCATATAACACCCAGCTTGAATGGGATGGCAAGCATCATCAATAAGATATGACACTTGCACCGCAAATATAATGCCATCCTACCAAAATATTTTGTTCCGTGGATGCCAACATTTGTTATCTTGTGCAGGCCATAAATAAGATGTGAATTTATTTATTTATTAGTGTTTAAGGTCACATATGTCTGCACAATGGCCAATCTTGACCACAACATGGAGATAAAGACAAGTTTATTCAATATGATGATAAGATGTGGACGACCATTTAATCACCTATAACCGGTTTCTGTACTTTCAAATTAGGATCATCATTTAGATAAAGTTTCTTAGCATTGTTCATATTTTATTAAAATAGTTTCCATAGCGAATAAACTTCTGCAAAATAATTAATTTAAGTATTTAATTAGCAATCAATAAACAAATTTAGTAATAAAATAATAAGATATTAATGTCATTGGAATCAATTTCCACAGCAAGAATTAATTCAACAGTTTAGAAAAAAAGACTAAACGTATTATCGACCTAATCCCATTGTCCATGTTAATTTGTAATTTTTGAACATTTATCAACAACTTTACAAATACATGAGTCATTAAAAAGTCCAATGAACTGTTTTTAATGACATCTATATTTCTAAAGTTTTTTTGCTTAGTATTGTTTAGTCTTTTTGTAACATTCAATAAGTAAGAGGCCCCAAGGGACCTTAAACGCCCACCTGACAAAGTAGTTCAAAGAAGTATTTTGGGTCACGTTCAGCTAGTCAGCACTACAGAGGAATGAAATCATGAAATTCATAACCCTGGTATCCATGTCGGATGATTATTATCATACATGCAGGTCTTGCTGACTGCAGCCAATTCTATCAGCTGTAGACAAGCACTACCAAATTTCCAAGGGTTGTTATATACATTTATAGAAAAATCGAAGGAATGGATTGGAACAAACTTGAACCATCTCAAATTGCTCGAGTTGCTGAAAACTAAAAGCTGTCAATCAGATGACTTGAATGTTTGTTTTTTTTAATCACTAAAATCAAATGACTGCAAAGTTTGTTTTTACTCTATTTTTTATAATGGCACACACTGGCATTCATAAAAGCACCATAAACTGTATACAGAATATACCCATAGTAGCTTGTTGTACCAAATGTTCACCACAAGTGGTGAACATTTGGTATACAAAGCTACTTTAGGTATATTTTATTTATACCATGATCGTCAGATTATTAAGAGTCGCTATTATTTTTTCTCGATTTTACTGAGCAGTAGCCGTAAATACGTGCGAAATTGTTTTTGTTTACATGAGGATCGGTGGGCGGTACTTCCGCTGTCAGTTTTATCACCGAAACGAAATTGAAAAAGAAAGAGGACCTTTTTCATTTTAACAACATAATAACATACTACTTCGAGTTATGGATGCTTTATTAACGTAAGACAATGCATGTTTGTTAATTGTTTGGTGTTTTATGGGGTAAACTCATTTGAAAACGTAATAAATAATTGCCACTTTCATTTCACTCTTCGCGAGGCGACGTGCGATAAATTTAAACAAGTTCGCATTCAGGTCGACGCCACCAAAGGTCATGGATGTAGTTCCACTGTAGGTGTAAATTTTAACTACTGAAATCCCATTGCTGACGTGTTCACCACGGTTGGTGTGTAAAGTTAAAATTTATGTCATAGACTTTTCATGTATAGTAGAATAGGTAATCATGGTATAAAAGTAAGAAATCCTTCAGCATCCATGGAAAATGTGTATCCTTAATATACATTGACAGAGTTTTATTCTTAAAACCAACATATTTTGTTGAAAAAAGGTAAACCAAGTTGATTCAATATCAATGTTATCTTAATCACAACATTACAAAAACAAAAGAATTTTTGAATTATGAGAAAAGCTCTCAACATAACACCTAACATCACCAAGATATTAACCACAATACGATGGACACAGGATGGAATATTTTAAATCTACTTGTGGAGAGGTGCAGTGACTTATAAAAAGAGGTGCCATTGGAACTAGGTCAACAAAATGACTAGGAGGTTCATACTCGTAGTCGTGTATTAACAAGCATGATTTCTTAGAAAGCTCTTTCAAAGCTTCAATAAATGATGTACAATCAACCACACGTTATTAGACAAAGTTATGTTATTGAAAATAATAACTATCCTTACATAATCTAAGAAATTAAGTGGCACTTCTATGTATCTCAATTAACCCATTACCCAACGCAGACGATATCAAAATATATTATTTTAAATATCATTTTTTGAAATTTTTCCAACAATTTCAACAAAACCATATCATGTGACCCCTCGTTTGAACGAGCTCGTCGAGTTCGTTCCAACGAGGGGTCACATGATATGGTTTTGTTGAAATTGTTTGAAAAATAATATTTTTTCAACTGCTGAATTTGCATATTACGCGGGCGGATGCGGTCGATTCGTTTGGTAAAGAGTTAACAACAGATTCAACATCTCTTGAAAAACTTTAAAGTGGAAGTTTGTCAAAGTTTTCCTCAATTATTTTATTGGCGTCCAAACTGTAGTTTAGTTTAACTACCAACGGAAGGGATAAACAGGGTCCGCCCCCCCCCCCCCCCCGTCATTTTGCCCAAATCCTGTAGACAACTTTCACAACCATTGTTTGGACTTTGTTATGATTGGGTGATAGTGTAAATAAAACAAATTTACTTTTTTTTCAAATGGCTGCTATGATTTTTGAATGGGTGAGGGAAGAGATTGTCAGGCCTGGACATCTTCCCCTCCACTCCCTTCCCCCCTTCAACTTTGGTCCCAAAAAAACTTGCTGCAAAGTTTCTAAGATTGTCTATTTCTAATTCACTGCTCTCGTTATGTAACAGTATAAGGTTGGAATAATTTTTGTCCTTCCAATTTTGACAAGGGTGGAGGTGGAGGGAGATAACCAGGCCTGGATATCTACCCCCACCCCCGCACCTACATCTTGTCAAAGTACTGTAGACATTCATACGACCTTTGCAGCCATTGTTTTTGACTTCAATATGGTTGGGTGAGAGTGTAAATAAAACCTTTTTGTAAATGGATGCTATGGGAATCGGTGGAGTGGACGATAATCGTATTTTGACTTGACATGAACTTAAAAGGAAATGTATAAACGTATGTATTCAAGAGTTTGAACAACATTTTTTAATGTTAATGTAATGAACATTCAGTAAACAAATGTTATTTTATTATAAGTAGTTTTATTTAATGCTCAGGCATCAATTCACGCTGAAAAATTAAGTCATATTCCCCTGTCGGTCGGCAAAACGAAATATCAAAATGATATTTAGAAATCGATATTTCATCGTAGGTTCGGATGACGAATCACATGTACTTTAAACGAGTCAGCACATCAGTAATGAATTCCAGAGTCCCAAATACAAACGAATTCGAATAATTGATAGTGACAGTGACTAAATCAATTCATTAAATCAGCGGTTTCAAAGTTTGACTTTCTCATTCACCTTCCAGCGAAAAGCCGAAATCACTTTCAAATTTCTTCAGTTCAACTTCACACGTCTTCAGTGCATTGAGTTCAAAAAAAATAAAATGACGTGTCTTGTTATTGAAAATAAGAAAGTGGTGTTTTTTGTTATTGTTCTATTTCTTCGAAACACATTGCGATTATTTCAATTCGCCAGCCTTGGTAAATAGTAAAGTTAGGGGAGAAATAAGACGGGAATACTTTTTGTGCGGATATTCACACATTCCAATGGTTGGAGTTTGGTTGTTGTAATTTTTGTATGGACGCCGGTTCAGCACATAAATTTTGCGCCTTAATGGCAAATAAAGGCCACAAATTGGAGAGTTTGTAGTCGTAGAGCATTAAATAAAAAGAAAGTTCACGAAAATTTGATGAATATGCGTCGCTCGTGAAGATCCTCAAATTTCTTTGTAGCCACTCACGAGATATTTTCAGTATTCATCAAATTTTCGTGAATATCCTCTATTTATTTTTAGTTTGTTGGTGGGAGAATTCAGAGGAGGGGGAGATATATATCCTGGGATAACTACCCCGGCGGAGATGTCCAGGGAAGATATCGTGGCACATCCGTTATGGGTGATTAAATGGTCTTTCACATCTTATTATCAGGATTGAATAAACTTGGCTTTATCTCAATGTTGGAGTCATGATTAGCCATTGTGCAAAAATAAGTGACCTTAAACACCAATAAATAAATAAATTCACATCTCATTGATGGCCTGCACAAGATAACATGTGTTGGCATCCACGGAAAAACCTTTGGTAGGATGACCTGTGCAAGTGCCATATCTTATTGACGCTTATCAATAAATTCAAACAGGGTGTTATATGAAGTGTTGTCAGAGTTAGTACCCTTTGTAAACTTTTTTGTTCAAAGCAGTCGGTGCGAACTTGGATTTTTTAAACCTTCATTTTGGGCTTTTTTTTACTGTTATTTTCCTTCCGTAATTATTAATTGTTTGTGTTTACACATTCTAGTTGATTCGTTAAAGAATTGTTTTGCATATTTGCTTTTGATTACCACACTATACATTTTACTGGTTAACTCTATGGAGTTCAGCTTCATTTGTCCACTTATTCAGCCTAAAATCCTTGTAGTGGGCCCAGTCCGAAACATTCCTCAGGGAGAAAAAAACCCTTACATTGTTCACATTATACCTATAATTGCGACATCTAACAAATACCCTGATACATATTAAGCTTATAAACTGAAAATTGGTAATGGTGGGTATGCGTAATAGTTACTTCAGTCAAAACAGGACTGAGTGCAGATATATATTGTAATTCTGAAAAAAAACGACGCACCATCAGTATGTTTCTGCTTTAAGAAGCTTGAATGAAGATGAAACAGGTTAGGTCAATAAAATGTTAATTTTTCTCAAGCTGACACAAATGCTTAACAAATTGCTATTTTATATCATTGTTAACCCTTTACCTAACGTAACGGAAAAAACCGGCCAGCGCTATTCTCAAACATTGCCAATTAATTTTCAATATATTTTCATTTTTTTGTCTCAAAAACGCAGGTTATGACCCCTCGTTGGAACGAGCTCATCGAGCTCGCTCCAACGACGGGTCATAACCTATGTTTTCGAAAGAGAAAATGAAAAAGATTAGTTATTCAAGAATTATCTTTGCAAGTGTCGTCTGCTGTGCATGTCAGGTAAAGGGTTAAACGGAAAGCAACTTCATTTTAAGTCTGTTTTTCCTGACCATGAATTTGTTGCTATTATAACGTCTGTTGGTCTTTGGGGATAGGAGTTTGATACATGATCTCAAGTAAAAAATCAGCGTTTTCAATGAAATATTTCAGTTTTGAAGGCAAAAAGAAATAAGTTTTGTGCCGGAATTTGATGTCGTACACCAATGTTTTCTTGTTACACGTATTCAGATTTTCTTTTCGCCTCAGTGAATGTTATCACATTCTAAATATAGTAACAGATTATCGACAAAAACAAAAAAAAAACAAAAAAAAACAAAAAAAAAAACAAAAAAAAACAAAAAAAAACAAAAAAAAACAAAAAAAAACAAAAAAAAAATGGGAGCGTGGCGGCTCAGTAGGTAGAGGTGCAGGCTGCAAGCCGAGAGGTCCTCGGTTCGAATCCCACCTGCGGCAACCGCGTTGTGTCCTTGGGCAAGACACTTCATCTCCATTGCCCGCGTGGGGGCACGGTGGCGTTGTGTACTAAGGCGCACTGCACGACGATGGTGCACTTGTCTTCAACCAATGTTAACCCTGCTTGTGTGGAGTTAGTATATTGGGGAGCTGGCCGTTGCTCGGTGGTTCTCTCCGGATACTCCGGCTTCCTCCACCCGTAAAACTGTCAAGGTCATGATTAGCCATTGTGCATACATATGTGACCTTAAACACCAATAAATAAATAAATGAATGCATGACAAAAATTACCAGACTAAAACAATGGAATTCAAATTATTACATTTTTCACGGTGTAAAACGTAATAAAAACTTTGTTCATACCTCGAATATAGGAATAACAATCTTTTATCTGATTTCTATGGCCTCTAATTTCCCAACAGTGTTCCAAAAATTCATACAAGGAAATCCAATAATTAATATAAATCGGTTGCTATTTTAACCCTTTACCCAACGTAACGGCCAAAACCGGCCAGCGCTTTTCTCAAAAATCTCAAATTAATTTTCATTATTTTTTCATTTTTTGTCTCAAAAACATAGGTTATGACCCCTCTTTGGAACGAGCTCTTTCCAACGAGGGGTCATAACCTATGTTTTTGAGACAAAAAATGAAAAAAGTAGTTATTCAAGAATTTTTTTGGCGTGTGTCGTCTGCTTTTCATGTTAGGTAAGGGGTTAACATGAATTTTCTTCTTCGAATATTGTGGCGTTCTCCCTTTCCCCATGCGAAAAAATATTTTTAGATCAGTGAAATTTAACAGTGTTCGGAGATACTTCACACACTGAAATCCAACCAATCGGTTGCTATTATAATTATAACATTAATTTTCATCTCCGCATATTATGGCGTTCCCCGTTTCACCATGCGAAAAATCAGCTTTGGCTAGAAAGCCCAAAAATATATCTCGGCGCAGAAGCGCCGAGAACCAAGTCAAAAAAGGGAGGAATATTGCAAGATAAACTGGTTATTACCATCAAATAGATTTCCGAGATGGCGTACTGAAGTCTCCATCTCGCCTCTAGGTTATAAATGGATCGACTCGTCCTAATGGACTCGTCGATATATGCCCAGAGGCGAGGTGTTGACTTCAAAACGCCACCTCGGAAACCCGCTTGGTGATAATAACCTGAATATGGAGAATGGCCCCCCAGTTTCCTTTGGAGGCCCGCATCTGCAAAATCTGTGCAAACAAAAAACGTTCAAATGTATTTTACACCTAACAGCACAGAAGCAAAGTACAGGAAATCCATACTTGATGCGCGGTATCCTTCGAAAAATAGAATCAAAATAAAGAGAAAATGTTTGATCACTTTCGTTACAGAATTTCCTTGGGACTTCCACCTTTTAACACAAGAGCTAAAGACTTATAAAAGATAGAGTCTGGAATTTCTCGTAACGGTGTCATATACAATCAATGTTTATGTTGTCTAAAATAATTTCAACCACAGACTCTGAAGATTCTTTTACCAAATTTACAAAAGAAGTAATAAAACTACGTGCGTCTTTTAGGTTTGATGCTTCGCGGAGGTCCATTCGATCCTCAACAATTTAAAAAACGGGACGACTTCAAAATTTATTATTTTAAATATTATTTTTTCTCAAATTTTTCCAAAACAATCAACAAAACCATATCATGTGATCCCCTCGTTGGAACGAGCTCGAAGAGAAATGATATGGTTTTGTTGAAACTATTTGAAATTTTTTTTTATACTGCTGAATTTGTATATTGCGGTCGATTCGTTAAGTAAAGGGTTACTGGATATTGTGTTAGTACAGTTAGAATTTGTTTGGTAATCGGCCACGTCTGCAACTGACGTTTAATAGTTTTATCGAATATGTCAGCATTGTCACTGTTGAACGGTATACAGTCTCTTGAATACTTTTTTCTTCTTATTTTTTTGTTTTTGTTTTTGTTTTGTTTTTTGCTTTTTGTGGGTTTTTTCTTGGGGGGGGGGGGGGGGGGGTATTTGTTTCTTTTTGTTTTTTTGCTTGGAAGAAGGTTGCAGAAAGGGAAAGTAATAACATTTACTTGGCCATCACTAAGAAATGTAGATGATAAACGTTGGCTTAGTACAGATCAGCTTGTAGCTGATGGACACGTGAAGCAAATTTTTGTATCCCGGTGCAATTTTTTCTGGGGGATGAGCTAGTTATCTGCCTATACGCCTCTGATAACTACGTGTACCTCAATTGCAGGAACCTCAATACTTTTATGGTTGTGCCACATTTTTTCTGAAAATCAGAAAGTGGTTAAATGGGGTGCAGGAACAATGGAATGGCCCCAGCATTTTAAGCAACTGGACAAACACCTACAACGAAATGTAGTCTGACTCCTGGTTTATAATCAGTGTCAATTTGTATAAATGTGACAGTCTACACAGTTGTGAAAACAAAATCTGTCTCTTTCTCAGTCGGATATCGATCTGGGCCAATACTAGAAAACTTTTACAATTGTATTTTCTAGAATTGTATTTTATACCTATTAATGTAAATTACTAAAATGAATCATTAGAATTTTAAAAGATATGGCAATTTGCCAACTTTGAAAATGCTTGTGCTTCATTTCAACTCATTTAAAGTCATAACTGTAAAATGCAATTCTAGAAAATACAATTGTGAAAGTTTTATAGTATTGGCCCCTAGTAGGTGATAAATGGCGATTCAAGCATCAAAATGCATGTACATGTACATGTACACGTACATCGATGTACACCTCCATAGGATTTAGTGTTAAAATCGTGTACAGGTACACGATTTGTCGTTTTTTAGGGTGAATTAGAATCGGCTTTGCCGATTCTACATCACTGGATTCTATATACACATCGCTCAAGAGTGAAAAAAACGTATGAAATTTTAAGGAAAAAGAGGTGTATCGTCTGATTTAGAATCGGCAAATGGGTTTCCCCATAGGATTCAGTGTTAAAATCGCGAGCAAAAAACGTGTTGCCGTTTCTAAATCATCATCAGAAAGTGGTTTCCCGATTCTAAATCATCCGTATCTGTACACGATTTTAACACTGAATCCCTATGGAGGCGTACACGGAAATCCATTTGCGGATTTTACGTCAGAAATCGACTCGTTTACGGTACACGGAAAAGAGGTGATTTTGAACCGGCAACCCACTGCCACGATGCCTGAGAAAATAAAAAAAGTGATTGATATATATAGGAGAGAAAAAAAATATATAAATAAATAGTTATTTAAAAATAAATATATCAAATCGAATAGATAATAAAAAAAATACGTAAATCATGTGCGTTCCCAGACTATTAGAGCGAGGTTTCTTTTAAACATGCTGATGAGAGCATACACATTCTGTGTGAATGAACAACTTGGTCGCCTCTTGTTAGAACGATGCGTCGGAAGTCGGGATCATCTAGACTTCGATCACGAAAATCATTCGTGTCTGTCAATGGAAAGGGAAGATATGGTTGCCAAGTATTTAGAACCGGCGTTCGACCGCGTTCAAATCGACGAAGTGATCGCGTTTTGGAAGAGATTACTCTTCTGTAAGGATCAATGCAAGCCCACAGTTTCGGAAGAACTGAAATTGGCGCGTAAAAGTCTGACTTTAGAAGATAAGGGATGCGTCATGAAATTATTGTTCAATGAAGCATACGTCTAAGTTTTTTCGTTGATATAAAATAAGGGAGAACAGAAAATAAAAATAAATACACACATAATTTTTTTATCAAATATTAGAAAGAAAAAAAAAACACAAAAAATGATAACCAGAAATAAATTGTATCCGACGTTAGAGGACAACGAGGATGAGAATCGGAACGGCGTTTTGCTAACGGCACCATCGCTAGAAGAAAAATAAAGAGGAGAGAGGTAACGCATTGATCAAATCAGTAGAATCCAAGAGTATCTAACTCGAGAGAGAGATTTTCGTCATTCTTTCAAGAAGAAGTATTCACGGTTCGTGAAATTCGTCAACGCGATCGACACGACACTCATCACAATTTCCATGGGTTTACACGCGGCCGGCATCGGATTGTTGTTGACCGCGGTTGGTATTCCGATCATGTTAACCATAGAAGGAGTGTCTCTCGCCGCTGGATTGTTTAGCACGCTCGGAAACTTTTTGAGTAGGAAATTATATCTGAAGGCAAGGAAACACGATAAGATTCGCGTCTTAGCCGACTTCAAGATTTACACGATATCCGAAATGATCTCGATGGTGTTGAAAGATGGTAGGATATCAGACGGAGAATATTAGGCGAGAAAACGAAATACGATGCCATGAAAGAAGCCGTGAGAATCAAGACTCGTCAGATCATCAAAGAAGAGATGAAGGATTCTCTCGTGGAAAAGGGGAGGAAAGAGGCCAGGGAGGAATTCAGTAAGATGATAGTACTCAAGAGCAGTGATTGAAAAAAAAAAATATATAATAAGAACAGAATTAATTAATTATTAAATTTATATATAAAATAAAAAACAAAATTAATTAAATAACTCTTAAACAATGTATTGCGTAAAGTGTAAGAGAGTTACCGAGACGAGTAATTCTCGAGAAGTACGAACTAAAAACGATAGACAGATGCTTCACGGAATTTGCGACATGTGTGGTTCTATCAAGACTCGATTCGTCAAAAAAAAAGAATGCGAGCAAAGGTAAAGGCATCATGAATAAAATGATCAATAATCTACCTTTCGAAATGCATCTACCTGGTCACAGTTTCACGGGACCCGGAACGAAATTGAACAAGAGACTCAACGCTGATCTGACTCCTAAATCTTGGAGCAAACCTGTGAATAGGGTGGACGTGCCCGCGTATGATCATGATCTGTGCTACGCCGGACATCCCGACACCAAGACTCGCAACGACGTTTGCGATAAAAACATGTTGGGGAAATTGAGAGGCATATCAAATCCGACCAGGAGAGAGAAGATAGAAAGTTCGCTGGTCGGCAATCTGATCGGTGCGAAACGTCGATTCGGATGGGGCGTTCAAAAAAAAAAGCGTATCGGAAAAGAAGAAGAAAAGATTATTGACGAGCGAATCGGCAGAGGAGTTATACAAACCCATCGTGCTTAAATTTCGAAAGAGAAGGGTGTTCGTGAAGGGTTTGGATGATATTTGGTCTGCCGACTTGGTCAACATGAGATCGTTTTCGAGGTGGAACGAGGGCGTCAAATATCTATTGACGGTCATTGACGTGTTTTCCAAATACAGTTGGATCAGAGCTTTGAAGAATAATTCGGGACCTTGCGTCGCCGAGTCTCTGAAGAGCGTGTTCGACTCGTCTTCTCGAAAACCGAGTAAATTGTGGGTGGATAAGGGAAAGGAATTCTACAACAAGCACGTTCATCGATTGATCGACCTCTACTCGATCAAAAATGAAGAGAAAGCCAGTGTGGTGGAACGTTGGAATCGAACGATGAAGGAAAAGATGCACAGATACTTCATGGCGAATTCGACCAAGAAATACATATACGCTCTGAATGGTTTGGTCAAAGATTACAACAACACGCAACACAGATCGATCAAGATGACTCCCATGGAAGCTAGCGATCCTCGAAATGAAAAACGGGTCTACGCAAATCTATATCCTGAAAGATCTAAGATTAGGAAGAAGTCTAGAACGCCGAAATTTGCGGTCGGTGATCGAGTGAGAATCTATGCTTATAAGAAGCACTTCAAAAAGGGTTATACTCCTCGATGGACCTCGGAAATCTTCGTGATAATCAAAATATTTCACACCGATCCGGTGACTTACGAAATCGAAGCTTTGGATGGAGAAGAGATCATCGGAAAGTTTTACGAACAACAATTACAGAAGACAAAGTTTTGATAAGAAAACAAATTTCTTTTATTTACTCTCTTCAACATTTTCTTGTTTACACACATATATATAGGAGAGAAAAAAAATAATAAAAAAAATAATTAAAAACTATTTTTAGATAAAAAAAAAGCAAGCTAATTAATAAACAAAAAAACAAAAATCCTTTAAAAATGACAAATATACTAGATATAGCACAAAGCATAGTGAAAGATGAAAGTATTCAAGAATATGAGGTTCATGAATACGAACCGTCAACCGGAACGAGTTTGAACAATGCGGGAGAGATAAGAATCAACGTCGAAACTCAAGATCTATTCATACATCCTAGTGAGAGTTACATAGTGGTGCAGGGACGTCTCACCAAGGAAGATGGGAGCAACTACTCCGACGACGACACGGTTACTCTAGCCAATAATGGCATCATGCATCTATTCAGTAATATAAAATACATGCTATCCGGACAAGAGATAGAATCTGTGTTTCATCCCGGTCAGGCCACCACGATGTTCGGACTCTTGACGTATCCTGATGATTTTTCGAAATCCAGAGGACTTAATCAGTTGTGGGTGAAGACACCGTCGGCCCTGCTAGCGCCGGCGCCGCCTTGATATTCGACTACGTCATCAAGACGTCCAGACCTAAAGGAACGTTTTCGTTCAGGATACCTTTGAAACACATCTTCGGATTTGCAAACGATTACAACAAGATCATGTATGGATTCAAACACAATCTGACGTTGGTTCGAAAAGGAGACGACGACGCAATAGTGAGACTCACTGTGACCAATGCGGGTAAGATAACTCTACACAAGATATCGTGGTTCATTCCGCACGTGGAGCCTTCGATCGTGGAAAAAGCACGTCTCTACAAGATCATAGAATCCAAGAGTAAATTACCTGTTAGATTTAGAATGAGACAGTGTGACATGGCTAGCATTCCTCTCTCCACGAATCACTTCGATTGGAGATTGATGGTGAAATCCGCTTCCGAGAGACTGCGATTCATTGTGGTTGCGTTTCAGACCGATAGGGACGGGTCTCAGGAAAAGAATGCGTCGCTGTTCGATCACTGCCATTTGAGAAACATGCAAGTGTTTCTGAATGCCACGAGATATCCAGCAATCGATTACAACGCGTCGTTCGACAAGAACGATATCTGCAGACGGTACGGCGTCGCCGCTGATTTTAGAAAGAAGTATCATGGTCTAGACGAATTGATGAGCAACCCTAACATATCTCCCAGCGAATACAAGTCGATGTATCCCATGTTCGTATTCGACGTCAGTAAACAGAGTGAAAGACTCAAGAGTAGCGTCTTAGACATTCAGATCAAGATTTGCAATTCGATAGGAATGTGCCGAGAAAAACTGAAGCCTTCACCCTGGTCCTGTCAGTCAGAGAATTACAATTCGAATCAGATGGAAATAAGATGTTGATCATTCGATGAGAGACGTGTGTGAAAAAAAAATAAAAAACAAAAAAAATAAAAATGTAATGAGTAATTATTAAAAAAAACAAAAAAAAAAACAAAAAAAAAATAAATAAAGTAATGTGATCTAGAGAGATTGAACATCTTTCTAAATCTCATTACTTTTTTTTTGTTTTTTATAAATCACACATTATTTTTTTTTAAGTCATTATTTTCCACGCGTTCACTGTTTGTTCAAAGGAACTAGTTCGATCAGTAGACTCACCACGGAAGTGGCGGCTTTGGGATTATTGGTTTTCATAACGAAATTAATCCTGTCTCCAGCGTTCACTTTGAGAGGCATGCCGAACGTGCTAACATTTGCGTGTTGATTCTTAGTCTTTTCGATGCTGTATCTCTTATCGCTCTCTACTCCATTCACCATTAGATTGACGACCGCTCTGTTATTCAAATCCGAGGAAACCAGACTCATTCGAAGGATTTCACCCCCAGCGGCATGGGATATCCCACCTGACCATGTTTCGATCTCCTACCTCCATTTCCGAAAGACCCCTCAGCTTTTCCCTCATCTAAGGTGCCGGCCTCCTCGGCCCACACGGTGATCAATTGTCTAGCATATTTGACTTTCTCCACCACCGAAATCAGGGTGCAGGCATCCGTCATGTTCACGGGATCCGGTAGATTCGTGAGCGCGTGTCCACCCATGTCTAGTTTACCTTCCATGATGTCGCCCTTCCTCCAGACCGAGTTGTCGTCCACATACTTCCTGCTGACTGCGCTGGAATCGAATTCGGGATTGTGACTGAGTCCGAATAAATTCTCACTGTTCATGTCAATACCACCCTCCATAGTTCTGCCAGATTGTTTGTTCAGGTAGAGATCGTCCACTTTTGCTTCTATGTATCCTTGTGATCACAACACGGCAGAATCTACGTAGCCCTTGTTGACCGCGGTTGAGTCCGCTTCCGTGTCGTTGACCTTCGACAGATTCAATATCTTGCTGAATCCCGCATTCAGATTCGATTTCATTTCTCGTCTGTCAGACTTTCTCTGTTCCAGATCTACGTAGTGTTTGGTCGCCACGTCCTTGGGATTCGTGGGAGTGGCCACGTTCGTTATCTTGTTAGAATTGGCGTTCAATTCCGAGTGCATCGTTTTCTGAATGTATCTATTTCTCAGGTGTTCACTGAATCTCACGTGAGAGTCATCCGCGTATTTCTTGGTCACGGTATCCGTGGGATCTATGGGATTTGCGACATTCACCAAACGTTTGGATTTCAGATCGAGATCGTTGGCCATGGTTTTATCCACGTAATTATCTAGCATGATTCGTTCGAAATGGGCGTTCCCCCTGTCGACGTATTTTTTAGTTGCAGCATCTGCGAGATCTATCTGCTCGGAAGATTGTAGAGCTTCTTATCGTTCATGTTTAAAGGTTCCTCCCGAGGTTCGTATCTCCGAATGTAACGTTCATCCAAGTTGTCAACGTCGTAACCATCGTCGACTTCAAACATCTTCCTCTTCTTTCTTAGGTTGACTTTTTCGTTGTCACCTCTACCAAATTTATCGACTGGCATGTTGTTTTGAGATTTTTTGTTTTTTAAAAGAAATATATTTCAAAACGCAGTTTATTAAAAAAATGAATTATTTTATTTTTATTTTTCGTTTTTATTCGATTAAAATTGTTTAAAATATTTTTTTTATCTTTATATATACTATAAAAAAAAATCTCTCTCTAATGTAAATCACTGAGAATGTCTTGAAACCGATCTCCTTCAGACCATCTCTTGAGAATGTAGAGACAGAGGTGACCACAAAACACTTGATCTGGTGATTGCACTCGTTCCGTGTTGTAACAAACCATCGATTTGTTGAAATAGTTCTTTATTTCTTTTGGCAGCGAGATTCCGTAGCTGTCGAAATAATAATTCCTCTTCCCGTTCTTGAACCACGCCACCCAGTGAGTGCCTTCACCCGATAAATCGTCTAGATTTAAAATTCCGCATTCCGATTGTCGAGGTCTTCAATTCGGAAAGGCATCTCTGGAAAACACGTCTAGAAAATCTTTGATTTTCAAATCCTTTGCCGCATTCGACAGATCGATGTTGGATAGGGGTTCATTAGGTAAGATGACACCTTCTACGGATATCTCTATTTTCTTATTCATAAATGCGTATATATTTTTATTTATTTATTTTATTATAATTCACTAAAATGACGTTATTTTTTTTTTTTTTTTTTTCTTTTTCTTTTTAAACTAACTCTATCGACTTCCATAATCTTGAATCCGTCTAATTCCTCGACTTCCATAATCTTGAATCCGTTTAATTCCTCTTGATTTTCTGGAATCCTATCATCGTTAATCATATCTGGAATCTTATCATCCACAATCATATCTGAAATCCTATCATCTAAAATTAGATCCAAAGTCCAATGTCCGAGTGCTAAAGTGCTTATTTTATTGTTTAACATGAATCTCTTGTCATCGTCAGCCGTCAGCGAAATCTTGTTGACTATTTTGGTATACAAGTCGTGATTTTCACTTCGAATCGATTTCATAGTCTTATATACCAGACTACTTCTTAACAGACAATCTTTATACTCTTGGAAAGAGATGTTTTTCTTCACCATGCACGATTTAACCCCTTTGTACTTCTTGATCTCTTCATCTTCTAGACGATAAGCATACAGTTTGGGTCTCAAGCCTATGAATTCGACGATTTGTTTACCGCCACTCTCATCCTTAAATTTACCCAACACCTTCTTGTTGTTGTACGATTGAATGTTGGACAGGTGATCGACGGGATAATTGCTCGTGTCGAACCATGCGGTCACGTCCGGAGATATATCTCAGTAGACGTCTTTCGTCTCTATCTCGTAAACTAAACTGTCCGTGTAGGTGAACAGTAATTTGGCTTTATCACCAAATTTTCATTTGACGTAATTGTAGCGAAACTCGTACATCAATCGCTTGCTGATATCTAAGATGATCGGTCTGAGATAATACGGTTTGTCGAACTTCAGATGCATCTTTTGCATGTGAACGGCCACTAGATTTTCGTCGAATATGGTTCGGTGTTTGTAATTGGGTTTCGCCACTAATTTTTTAGCTCTTTTCTCAGACGTGACGAGTCGAACATTGGTTCTCTTCCTGATGTTTTCCATCGATTTACCGTACACGCAGTTGTTCATGAGTTTGAAGAAATCTTTTTCAAAATCGTTCTCGGCTCGAATTCTGAGATTCGTGCTGAGATCGATGTATTTTGTCATTCAAGGCTCTTCGTCGAATCGAATGATGCGATGTATGTTGACTAATTTCATCCCGTAATCGACGTACTGTTTCAAATTCTCGCTGTAGATGACGTAGTTACGTTTGTTAAATAAATTGGGAATGAGTTTTTCCTCGTCTCCTTCGTTTGGTTCCATTCGTTCGGGAGCCAGCGGATAATCGTTGTGTAGATCATGTAATTCTTCCGGATAGTTCAAATCGACTTCTAAAATGCAAGAATAGTCTCTCCATTTTTGCATTTCTTCCTGTTCCGTCACCCATTCGAAATTTCCAATCGGTAAAGAATGACTCAAAGCCCAACTGTACAGATCATTAGCGTCCGAATACTTATGTATTTATTCGATCGTTTCAAATCGAAACCTTCTTTCATGTAAGGATTGTTAGCTTCAGAATATCTGTGGAAGATCATCGAGACACCACCTCTCGCAGCCCTTTTGAACATGAGCAACATGTTCACGTCGGATAATAATTCCAATTGGACTTCGGTGGTCTTCAACAGAGTGTCCCACGCCAGACCGGGTGCGGTGAAATACCAAGCGGGATCCAGATTGTAATTTCTACAACAGACATCTCGAAAATTTTCGAACACGTCTGCCAAGAGCAGAACGTCAGTCTTCAGATAGAGATCGTGATAATCTCTCATGGTTTTCATATTGAATGATTTCCACACGTTTTTGGTGTGTTCGTAATTCTCATCAGAAATGTCGGATTCGTATAATTTCGAATAAAAATCTTCTTTCGAAGGTAGTGCGGTGTCTTCGAATCTCTTTAGATCATTCATGTAATCGTAAGGATAGACTCCTTTCCTCAACATGACATCTACTCGTTCTCCGAAATGTTCGCTCGTGATTTTAAATTTATCCTTGCTTATGTTATCGACTAATTTTTCCAGAGCGTTCGACATGAATTTAAAACTGTCTAGGAAATGTATGGCTCTACGAATGGATTTCGTTTTTTCTTCCAACGTCTCTCCATCGATTACTCTTTTTTTCTCCATGAGCTTCCATTTCGTGAAGGAAATGTATCTTTCTTCGCTATTCGTGATGCAATTTAATTCTTCGTGGGAAGTGCCAAGATTTTTCATGAACAGATGACTGGCGTAACCCGAGAGATTGTGAAATATCACCGGATTGAAAACGGCGTCTCGATATTTTAAATTACACTTGCTGTGAGCCGGACCATGATACAGACCCTTGTAATGATCGTGGTCTCTGACCTTCTTATTTTCCTCTGAATTCTCATTGAACGATTGTCTGCATATGTGACATTCAGTGGCTCTGTTATTTTCGTCCTGCTGCTCTCGAGTGATGATCATTTTCGCCGGAGTTTTGAATTTGTCGTATAACATTTGAATTTTCGATTCTAATTCTTCCATGAACCTTTGGGCCACGTCGTCGTTTTCGCACTGTTTCGTGTAGGTGAAGGGACCCATGTCGAGTTGCGAGTCGAAAGTGCATTTCACGTAAATGCAATAGCCCAAAGGTGTGTGTTTTTGATATCTTTCAACGTAACTTTGAAGAGTGTTGGGTTGACAGGAACTCATTTTCACAGTGAAACATTCAAAATCAGTGTACACAACGAATGGTACTTTTAACCTTCTATTATGATTTTCAAACTTCACGATGGTGTTGGGTTTGGGCATTTCGACAGCGACACCTTGATTTTTGTTGCAATATTCCTGATGTTTCTCTAACGATTTTTCGTTGTGAAACACGTTCATGCAGTTGCAACATAAACATACCTTATGTCCATGTTTATTATTTTGTCTCGACAGTAATCGGCTCGGATGTTTAACCCAACAATAATGACGATTGTCACCATTTGAAATCAATAATAAAATAATCGTCTTTTCTCTTTCGAGATACGAAGTCTGTCTTGAGAGGATAGATCGTTCATTTTTCGTCGTCGTATCCCAAGACTTTCACCACTATGGTGGGATTTTGAACCTCAAAACGTTCGATGTGTTTTAAGTCTGTTGGAAATGTCACTCCGGTCCAATCGAGATTTTTAGAAGTCTCCTCGTAACAAGAAACTCTTTCGATGTTCATTTTGACAGGGTATAAAGTGGAGGTGACTGCCCATTTAAAACATTGATCATCTTTATTTCTCACGTTGACCACGGCGTGTTTTTTAGCTAGGAAATATGGTAATTTCACGTAGGAAGACCCTTTCAATGAATCATTTTCAGTTATGTGAATTTCAAGTTTCAACACCTCATCGAACGTCCAATTACTACCTTCATGTTGATAATTCGCAAAAGACGTCAACATCTTGTCTTTCATCTTTTCGAAAACGTCTGATAAATCTGAACTTCGAAATACAGGTTTGACGTTAGATCTGAAATATGCATTTTCACGATGCTCTCGCCGAACTTCACGTCGATTTTATTCATCATGCAATGGAGTATCATCTTAATTTTTAGTCCCACGTTCATGTATTTGCGAAACAAATCCAATACTTTTTTCTTCACCTGTTCCATGAACAAGTTTGGATCGATTTTCTTGAACGAGGGAACCACGTTGAAAGTTTTAAAAATGCCTTTGATCGCACTCTCCCATTCTATGAGTTTTGATTGGAATAGTTCCATGATGAGTCGTGCTACATATTCTTCTCCTTTCCCTTCATTCATTGCTCATCGAATTTCGCTCGATATATCTCGTTTGTCTAAAATCTGAAGTGCATCACTCGTTTTCGTTTTAGTTTTTCTTTTCTTTTCTTTTGAAACTTGAAGTTCTTCTTCAACGGCTTTTCGTTTAGTCATCTTCTTATTTTTCACAATCGAAACGTTTTTGTTTTTTTTTGACGTCAGCATTTCGATTCCTTTTACTATCTTTTTTTTCTTCTTCTTCTCATTTTTCACAACCGATGCATTTTTTGACGACGTTGCTATCGACATTTCGTTTGCCTTTCCATCATTTCATAAAGTTTTCTGTATGACTTCAATTTTTTTTTATTTAATTCTATGATTTCTGAAATGTGGAATTTTTAATAGTTTACAAATCTCGTTTAAATGAGGTACGGTTTTCTCATTTAAATTTTCCATTTTTTTTATCTGTTTGCTTCATTTGTGAGAATATTTTTTTTTTCGAATTTTGTATTAAATAATTTGTTAAAAAGTTTTGTTTTTTACTCTTTTATATATATAAAAAGATTTCTTTTTTAATTTAAATTTTTTTTCTTTAATGTGAAAAATGTTTTTTTTTCATGAAATTAATCAATTTTTTTATGTTCCTTAATGTGAAAAAAAATTGAATTAATACGAGAAAAAAAGGATGTTAAAATTTAACTTTTTATTTATATATATAAAGAGAAAAACAAACTTTTTTTGAACAACTTATTATTTAAATACAAAATTTAAAATATACATTATTTGCAAGAATTCATAAAACAAAAAAAAACCAAATAATCGATCATGACAACAACACCTAAAAGATGCGAATTGGAATTGAAATAAGTCAAAGTGTGTAAGCTATTAGGTTTTAATATCTATACATTAGAACAACACGATCCCATCGAATTGAACGAGGTTGAGATGGTGAGCTTAGAGCGCTACTACAACAAATATCAGATGTGTTTGAAATTGGATGAAGCCATGCTCGATTTGTTTTACGAGTACCAAAGCGATCTGGTGAATAATATCATCATCGCCGAAGACAGAAAATTCGACAAGGACGATTTGACGTTGTTCTATGGAAAATACATATATCCAATAATCTCACTCGAACTCATGGACAAATCGGGTGGTGAGAGCACATTCACCGATGTAAAAAAATCAAAAGAGTAAAGATAAACATTCAAGACATTTTCATAAATGGAAAAAAGACGAATGTCAACATGCTAATAACTGACTTGGAAATATAAACAATAGAGAGATTGATTTTTAGCAAAGAAGAAGGAAAAAAAGTAATGAGATCTAAAGATGATCTCATTACTTTTTTTTTTTGATAATTTGTTAAAAAGTTTTAAAATTGTTTATATATGTTTTAATTCCTTCAAAAAAAATTAAACAATTTTATGTTCTTAACGTGAAAAAAATTGAATTAATACGAGAAAAAAGGATGTTAAATTTAATTTTTTATTTACATGTATAAAGAGGAAAAAAACTTTTTACAAAAAAAATTTTCACATTGAAGAAAATTAAAAATTAAAAACTTTTTTATATATATATAAAGAGTAAAAAAAAAACAAAACTTTTTAAACAAATTATTAAAATACAAAATTTAAAATATACATTATTGCAAGAATTCATAAAACCAAAAAAACCAAATTAATCGATCATGACAGCAACACCTAAAAGATGCAAATTGAAATTGAAACGAGTCGAAACGAATAAGAAATTAGGTTTTAAAATCTATAGATTACAACAACACAATCCCATCGAATTGAACGAGGTCGAGATGAAGGACTTAGAGTATAAATACAATAGATATAAGATGTCTTTGAAATTGGATGAAGCCATGCTACATTTGTTTTACGAGTACCAAAGCGATCTGCAGAAAATCGGCATCGCTAAAGATAAAGAATTCGACAAGGACGATCTGACGTTGTTCTATGGAAGCTACATATATCCAAAAATCACACTCGAACTCGTGGACAAATTGGGTGGTGAGAGCGCATTCACCGATGTAAAAAAAACTCAAAAGAGTAAAGGTAAACATTCAACACATTTTCGAAAAAGGAGAAAACACGAGTGTCAACATGCTAATAACAGACTTGGAAATATAAACAATAGAGAGATTGATTTTTTTAGCGAAGAAGAAGGGAAAAAAAGTAATGAGATCATCTTTAGATCTCATTACTTTTTTTTTTTTTTTTTCCCTCTTCACTATTACCCATATAATATAATAACGTTTCCTTTTTTCTTAAATTTCAGCGTCGATTCTTCTTTTCTTTTTTTCTTTTTTTTGTAATATGATACGTTTTTATAACAACACATTTGTTTATCCGAATCATAATTATGAATGAATGTTGTGCATCTCTTGGTAACACTCGCATCATTACCATTCTCTTCAGAAGGTAGTGGTGACGGTGGAAAGCGTCTCATTCTTTTCAATTTCAACCCTCTATCCCACTCTTTATTTAACTCTTTTATCAGTTTTTTCCTTAGATATCCATCATTAGCGTCTAACCATTTTTCCACATCTTTTTTGCACTCTATCTCCCGATATTCATCATTATCGTCTAATTGTTTCTCCACCTTTTTATCCATTTTATATATTATTTTATATTTTTCTATGATTGATATTTATATATAATAATATAATTTTTTTTTATATTATAATAACATATTCAAAATCGGTATATTCTTAAACGGCGAATTTTCACCAAGCAACAAACCCTTGCCAAGTTGCTCCACGTTCTATCCACTCTTCAGATAGAAACAGTTTCCACTCAAAGAGTTGCCACCTCTAACGGGTTCTAGATACAATCCTTTACCGCTGTCGTCTACGTGGACGCGACACACGGCTCCTCCCTTCTTCAAAAACAGTCTGCTGCCACCCATTAATTTCTCAACTCCCGAACTCACGAGTCCCGTGAGAGCTCCCACGCTGAGAGTCTTTCCGAGAAAGGGTAGTGCCTTTGCGGCAAAGGGTAATGCTTTTGCGGCGATTCCTGCCAATAGCGGTATGAAACCACCTTTCATTCTCAAATTGTATCTCAATTGAGTGGGACTCAATCTCACCATCAACCCTCTTCCATCACGAATCACTTTCTCCATCCTTTTGATTTGACTTTTGGTCCAGGCGATCGAATCCTGACCGCCTCTCGTCAGATCTTCGTGAGTGAATTTGAATTTCACTGCCTCGCCTCGAGTTCTTAATGCTCTCTCAAGTTTCTTCCTCTCTCCTGCGGATATGTTCACGTTTTTTTTCACGTATTCTGTCATAATTTTTTTTTTAAAATATATATTTTCTTCAATTGTTTTCTTGTTTTAATGAAATTATGTATATTAAATAATTTTGTAAATTAATATTGCGTTTATTTTATTTTGTTATCTATATATATACACAATATTTTTTTTTTGCTTTTATATTTCTCTTATGTGAAATCGTATCGTCACCCTTTCTCTGCGAAGATCTAACAGTTCACCATTTTGATCCATCAACGTGGTTTTGAGACTATACAACGTGTCTAAAATCACTGGTAGATAAACTAAATTTCGAGGTCATTCCACGATCTTATAACCCGGTGACACGTTTGGAAAGAAGGAATAGATCATCAGTTGATCGCTACCATTCACGTAGCTTCCAGCAATCACATCCACGTTCACCAGAATGCTATTGACTGTGAGAATGTCGACCGTATTTTCAGATGCCGCATGGCCTCGATACATCTTTCGATCAAATCCCAGCATCTTGCCTATAGAATCGTCTGTGTTGAAATCCACTCGAAAATTATCTTCCAAATCCAACATCGTCTGTAAGGTATTAGGATTGGGAGCGAGTCTGATCTTGTTGCTTCACTTTCCACCCATCTTCATTCGCGTCTGAATGTAATTGTTCAAATCGTCTATGTCGTAACTTCCTTTGGGAATTCGAATCTCCAACCAATCCACTCCGTCGGAATACTTGAACGAGTTATTCTTTTCGGTGACGTTGGGAAAGGAATAATAAGTCTCCAGATTCACCAACGCCATCTCATATCTTTTCTCTCTATTCAATTCGATGGAAGGTTCGAATTTCATAGCAAATCGAGTCGAATCACCACTCACCACGATTTGAATGGATTGTTTTGCAGCCGTATTCTCAGCTATCCATTCTAACAATTCTCCTTGTTCGAACATTATTTTTAATTTTATTTTTTATTTTTTCAAAACTAATTATTTGAAGATTTATTATTTTCTAAATTTTTTTTTATTTTCACGCTCTATCTTATTATCATCAGAAACATAAAACTTGTCGAATCCACACCAATATTTTCCGCGTTTGAATTTGCTAGTCAAATCGATCACGACAAAATTGTAAAGTCCTCCATCCCAAACCCTCTTGCAGAATCTCCTGAATTCCGCCACGCTCATGTCGTTTGCGACATGATCGCCATAGATGTGATTGAGATTCTTGAGATCTTGGCGAAAGAGACATAGAAAATTAGCGTTCTCCCTTATCGTCTGTCTGGGCAATCGAAAATAATTCTGCGACAGGTAGAAACAGTCCACGTTGCTGTGTTGACCCCTACCGTAATACGATTCACATCGGTTCTGTCTCTCCAAAAGCAGATCGTCGAAAATCATGAGATTCTTATCCTCCGATTTCAATTCTCTAGGATCCGGAACGTCACTAGCATTCTCATAAAATCGACACTCGACGTTCGAAGATGCATTTCTCTTCATCAGTTCCATCGCCGCACTGTCCAAAATGGTTGAAAGAGGAGCTTCACTTTTGTCGAATTCCTCCCTACTGTCAAAGATTCTGGCTATGACGTCCTTGGGCAATCTATGATCCATGCACTCTCGAAGCAATCTGTATTCGGGTTGAAACAAGCTCTTGCCAAACACAAACAATCTGTCGTAATCCAACCAGTCGGGTCGGGACAACAGATTCATCAACAGATTAGTCTTTCCACAATTCGATTTTCCCACTATCAAGCCTCTTATGCTTTTGGGAAAGAACTCATTATTCGACCTCTTAGTCGCGGCGTCGTTCCAAGACATATCTTTAATGTTCATCTTTGTTTTATTTTTGTTTGTTTGTTATTTTAGATTTTTTCAAACACAATTTTTTATGTTTTTCAAACTCAGTTTTTAATATTATTATTTATTTATATTACACCGTCGCGAGTTCTCTTCAATCCGGATCCACTCGTCAATTTAGCTAAATCTTGTATGGGTACCACAGCATCCTTAAAATTTTTCCAACTTTTCGGCATTCGCTCTAACGCAGCTCGCTTCGCTGGTGGACTGATCAACTTGTAGATCAACGTGTCGGCTGCCCTCTTGCCAGCCACAGAAGCTATCCTACCACTGGCTTTGGAAGCGGCTTTCTTACCAGCATCCAAAGCCGTCTTCTTACCGACCTCAAACACAGTCGATGCGAGTTTTCTACCCGCATCGCTCGTGAACGCTCGCATTATAGAATCGACGATGCCAGAACCGCCTTGAACGTAAGTTCTGACGTATCCCCTGTTCTTTATCACCAACATATTTTTATTTTTATAATATATTTTGTTTTTTCACTGGTAAATCGTTTTGTTGTTTAAATACTTTTATTATTCTAGTGTAAAAATTTACTGTTTTTTATTTTATATATTTTTGTTTGTTTGTTTGTTTCTCTCTACTTATTATATATACATCAATCCTTCAATTCGTTCATCAGCCTTTTGAAATGGTTTTTATTCAAAACCTTCTGTCTTAACAATTCGTCACATATGCTAACTATCTCATTATCTAACCCTGTGTTACCAGCCCATCTACTAGCCATCAACAATCTCAATCTCTGAGACAGAGCGTCAGAATCTCTCGGAAGAAAAGTGGTTTTCACCCCTTTGCCAGTCACCCATTTGTCGAACTTCTTATTCATATCCCATATGGGTTTCACTATTCTCGTCCACTTGTAACCTCTGTTGGCTTTGGGTCTCGTCTCTCTGGCATCGTTATTTCTCTTCATGGCGTGGGTCTGAACCAGAATGTCGCCGTAATTGTCGAAATCCTGTTCCGTGTAATCACTAGGCTTGTCGTAAAGGAGCAATTTGCGCAGTCCGGAAGTTAATTCTTATCTATTCGAGCCGACGGTTAATTCATCATCACCTATTTTGACTTCTGTATCGCCGACAAAAGTTCTACCGTCCGAATCCTTATAAAATCCATACAATAGATCTCTCTTACCGCCATTCTCGGACGACGCGACGCTATCAGTGGTGATAATTGAAGTTGCATCGTCGCTCACGTCTGTTTGAATTCCCGTGGGAACGTAATCCGGTGTAGATTGAATGGAATATCGATTTCCAAAACTACCTGGCAACGAACCCATTCTCAAAGAACTCTCTTTTATAGGTCTCAATTCTTCGACTATCTCCTTCTTGCTTCGCTCTTGACCCTCCATCACGGGTTTAAATATTTTTGTGGTCTCGTGTCTGAGATCCATCTCTCCGGGACGTCTGCTTCTGTCAGCCGATTGAATGCCCTTCTTAGCACGTTCATACTCATCTAAAATTTGATCTCGGAGCCTAGAATCCATCTGTAAAAACATTTTTCGTTTTTAATTGTTAATGTTCCTTTAAGTATGCTAATGTGAGTTATTTTATTATTTTCAAAATTAAATGTATAATTATATTTTTATGTTTTAAGTTAATAAAAATCTTCTGTCTTTAATATAATAACTAAAAATTCATATCTCAACTCAGTATTGATTGAATTGGGGAAAACTTGAAAGTTTAAAAACGTTTAAGCACATGACAAATCAGTTTCTGATTTAATGCATTTGAGAGTAATTTACGTTTGTTAAAAGGAATTCCATTAATATATCAAAAAACCATTCACTCTATGTCGAATTAAGAGAGAACCTTTGAAGACAGTTAAAAAAATTCTAGCACATAAAAGAAACCGGTTTTCTAATTTAACGTTAAAAGGATTCATTCAAATCTCTGATCATTATCATGAATATATTAAAAATTTACTACTCAAACCTAATTGAGTGGAAAATGCGTTTTATTATACATTATTAAAACGATCCATTAAAAACGAAAACCTTCATTCACACCACAACAAAAACATGAGCGACAATTTCATCAAACATTCCATAAAGTGTTTATTAAGATTACTTCACAAAATTAACAGTGACAAAACGCGAACAAACAATTTTTACCTCTGATTTTTTCTAATTGTTTCTAAACTCAATTTCTTTTCGTTACATTGAAACAAAACATGAATGTCTATTTTTACAGATCATATTTTACAGTCAACTCTTTTGAACGAATGCCTTTCATTCACACAACTCTTTTAAAACTGACACTCATATTTATAGTCGACTCTTTTGAACGAAAACCTTCATTAAATCACAACAAAAACATGAGCGACAATTTCATCAAACATTCCATAAAGTGTTTATTAAGATTACTTCACAAAATTAACAGTGACAAAACGCGAACAAACGCTTTTTACCTCTGATTTTTTCTAATTGTTTCTAAACTCAATTTCTTTTCGTTACATTGAAACAAAACATGAATGTCTATTTTTACAGATCATATTTAAAAGTCGACTCTTTTGAACGAATGCCTTTCATTCACGCAACTCTTTTAAAACTGACACTCATATTTATAGTCGACTCTTTTGAACGAAAACCTTCATTCAATCACAACAAAAACATGTGTGTCAGTTGTTACTATCATCGTGGCAGTGGGTTTGCCGGTTCAAAATCACCTCTTTTCCGTGTACCGTACACGAGTCGATTTCTGACGTAAAATCCGCAAATGGATTTCCGTGTACGCCTCCATAGGGATTCAGTGTTAAAATCGTGTACAGACACGGATGATTTAGAATCGGGAAACCACTTTCTGATGATGATTTAGAAACGGCAACACGTTTTTTTTCTCGCGATTTTAACACTGAATCCTATGGGGAAACCCATTTGCTGATTCTAAATCAGACGATACACCTCTTTTTCCTTAAAATTTCATACGTTTTTTTCACTCTTGAGCGATGTGTATATAGAATCCAGTGATGTAGAATCGGCAAAGCCGATTCTAAATCACCCTAAGAAACGACAAATCGTTTTCCTGTACACGATTTTAACACTAAATCCTATGGAGGTGTACATCGATGTACGTGTACATGTACATGTACATGCATTTTGATGCTTGAATCGCCATTTATCACCTACTGCCCCTGAATATGACACAATTATAGCAGTGGGTTAAGGTTTCGCAGACATATTATTTATATATGTATATAAAGGATTGGAAATGAAGAACAAATCAAGAAGAAGAAACTAAATTTGCGCCTGAGAGGCAATGTTCTCGCATTTTCTTTTCGAAGCTTTAGTGCCCACCTAATGAATGCCGACAGTTGCTGAGCACAAAGAACATGGGACACTAGCCAACATTCAGCTTATTGGCCGTCTTTAATTATCCCGACGTTCAAACGTCACTGGGAATTCAGTTTCTTCAACGCTTTTCAAAATGCTACGTCAAACTTTCAGAAAGTACAAATACAAGATATTTTTCACATTTGTGGTTATCTGGTTGAAGCTAGATTATTTTGGGTGTTTTGAATTTGTTATTCAAAACTTGTTTTCTACAAATGATTGGAGAGTACCCTCTGATAATGTATGTGGTAATATCCTTCTTCCTATCGTCGGGCTGATAATGTACGTGGTAATCCATCAGCCAAACATTTTCAACTCCTGTTTGTAGTCTAGCTATAAACTGCAAATACTTGTTGATTCAATATTTAATTAAGCCATGTGACACATGTACATCACGACGTTGCTTAATGACATGCACACTGTCGCCATCTTATGTGTGTGTGTGGGATGGGGGGTAATTATTGTTAAAAAATAGACGGTGCTTAGCGGCAAAATTTTACTCGATGGTTTTCTGTTTTCAACGCCTCGTAATTGTCGATCACGTTTCAGGGAATATACTTTGGTGTCTGTGAAAAACGAACACTTGGATGATGTATACATTTTTCGCAGCAATGCAAGTTGAAAATTGGCAACATGTTAGAGCTGAAACGATTAAGGAATTTTCTTGATCGATTAATCACGTGGATTAACCTTGGTTAACCGATTAATCATTTGTCCAAATAGATATCTGAATAAATGCTATACCGTTGATGATTTACAGCATGAACCCTTTACCCAACGTAACAAACAAGACCGACTAGGCCTATATACAAAAATCTCCATTCAAATGTATTATGTTTTCAATTTTTGTCTCAAAAACATAGCTTATGACACCTCATTGGAACGAGCTCGTTCAGCTCTTCCCAATGAAGGGTCATAAGCTATGTTTTTGAGACAAACATTGAAAATTTTTAGTAATTCATGAATTTATTTTGCAAGTATTGTCTGCTACCCGCAATTGGTAAAGGGTTAAGAATGGCTATTTCCAGTTACTGGTACAGTATGATGCACATGCAAGTATACCAGTATGTCAGCAAGTAACTTGCATGCTTTACTCTGTCTCATATACCTGATGTGAGTCATTATGAAAAGTTTACCTGCTTTGGAGCAAGTTTGTTCCTGTGTTAACCCATATAATACACTAGTTCAAAAGTAACCGTTAACCGATCAATTACTTTTTAGATCGATCAAGATGTTGATCATTGATTAATCGATTAACCGTTTCAGCTCTACAACATATTTTAGTGATTATGGACAAAATACGATATTTGAAAGTTGTTACTGTATTACTAGTTTTCGTGCAAGGTAAATACAGGGACATTTGCTGAGCAATGATCTCTATGCAGCTAGATTGCTGAAAAGTCAGCGAAAAATGTCGCAACTCAATCTGCCCCCCCCCCCTCCCACACTCATGATAGCATGAAGTCAATCAACGTGATAACACCTCCCAATTGATGACGTTTGATGAGTGTCGTCACAGCGTAAAGGCTTTCACTTCATCAAACGTTACGAACGGGAGGAGTTTCAGCGTTGATTGACTTCACGCCATATTGTAGGGGATGATTGATTTGCGAGGTTTTTCGTTGACGATTGGGCCACCCAGTGGTATATGGATTAATGGAGACAACTAACCACTGACGTGGCATGCTGTAACTTTCTCAAGAAGAAGGATACTTATTTCTTTATTTCATTTCAACCTGGAGGTTGACTGGATTAAATTTGGCTTGTGAATTTCGTGTTTTCTCAGATTTCAACATTTATGCAAAGGTGTACTCTCCTATTGATGAGTTGTGAGAGTTTCAGGGGTGATCATCTCTTTACTAACTGTAAATCATTTTTTATAAAAATATATTGTATTGTTTTCATTTATCCCAGTTCATATATATACACAATTACTGGTATGGGAATTTGATAATATGTGTGATCTGTGGCTGAAAGTCAGTGTGAGAAGTTGCAAATATTAGACAGTTTACGCCGATGGCTAATTTTCTATTTTGTACATAAATGTCACAATTACCAATCATGCATTAATTTTTATTTAATTAACTGTCTTCCGTCTCTGATTGTATTGTTAGCATATCATTTGTCTCAGTTCATATGGATACAAATTACTGGTATAAAAAAAAAAAAACATTAATATCATGTGTGGTCAGTACCGAGAAATTACCATGAGAAATTGCCGTTATTGGACAGTTTACGTCTATGGCTAATTTTCTGTTGTTTATATAATTCTCACCATTACCAGTCATTCATTAATCCGCACAAGAGATTTTATCCAATTAATTGTATTTCATCACTCCCTTGTATAACAGGTAGTGTTTGGCCAATAGTATGGGACCTAAGTAATCAAGGTTATTGTTCTCAAAATTGGTTATAACATAAGTTATTGTGATGAATTGATGGTAACGTGATCTGAGGTTTATGGCTCAGAGCGTATGTTCAACCGAGACGCGAAGCGTTGTGTTTGAACATACGCTACGAGATGCAAACCTCGGACCATGTTACCGTCAATTCATCACATTAACAATGTGTTCCAATAAGACACTAGAAGTAGCCCAAAACCCAGATCGTGAAATGAACAAGGCAACTTTTAACAGTTACAATTTTAGTAAATAAACCTCTCGTGTTCCCAACGACGTCACTGGATAAATAATCAATAAATAATAAAGGTCGAAATAACTCCATCTTACTTCAAATCGTCAACTGATTTGTAATTTAAAGAGCACTTCATTTGGAACACCGTCTGCTGCAAGTGTGAAAATCTACGAAAATGAAGCGGTTTACAAGTCACTCCGTTGATGAAATAATTACGAAACGTGCAACGTGATTTAAAATATTTCGCCTGGTGACGACTGATGATAACATATGCTACTCGAGCCGTAAACATAGAAGAAACTACACGAGGTCCCAATCAATAAGTGGGCGAGGATTTTAGTCTCACTGGAACATCCTGTATTGAAGCTATAATACCAGTGGAAATAAACCGAACTGTTTGAAAATGCCCTTTTCATTTTCCTGTATTGTTAATACCAGTATACGTCTTAAGTCTCCCCTTGACCAATTTGTTGACCTTTTCGCGTAAAGAAACACACTCTTGATTGAGGTGAGTCACATCTACCTGTTTTTTCTGTAATACACACAATCTTTTTGAAGTAGTCATATAAAATTAATGATCCGCACACAGTCCTGAAAGCCACTCGTATCTTTCGGAGTAGTGATGGCCACATAAATTTATAATTGACCCTACCTTTGACCCCCCCCCCCCCCCCTTACTACCTTAAACCAGGAAAACCAGCTAATCATTAATTCACGCACGGGATGCTATCAAAATGAAGTGGTCAGAAACAAAGGTAACCTCTGATTGAATGGGAGGGTCGCTGAAATCATTCCTGGGCAGTCTCTCTACAGGAGCAACGTGTTTTTTAAATCTTTTGTATCTCAATGAATTTATTTCTTTAGAAGTGTGAGTCCGAACACTTCCTCGTGACATCCTTGCGTGACTTCCGAAGCAGGTTTCCAGGATCCTTTCCTTCAATAAAAATTAGAAGGTTATTTATACCTGGATGTGTCTGGTCTGCTCTGCTATGTAACTCTGATACGAACAAGGCTCTGTGTTTTTTAAATACTCAACTTTGATCAGTTTTGCTCTTTCGTCTCCATTTGTCATTTGATGTACGAAATTCCGTCAAACAGTTTGGCTTGTAAACTTTCGCTCAATAAATGGCCCTGTGCCTATTGTTTAGTAGGTCGTATGCACATCACTTGTAATTATTTTTCTTTAGAAAAGCTCAGCCTGCTAAAATCACTGGTGGAAGATTTCATTCAATTTACAAAGTAGAATTTACTTAAATTGCCATAACAAAACGTACTCTAGTATCGAGAGATTTACTGTCTTGCTCAGGTATATTCTCCAGCAGTATCCAAAGGGAGTGAACCAGTGCAACAATAACATTACCAAGAGAGTTAATCATTTTCAGCAATTGTTTTATTCATGTTAATTGAATTTTCTTCCATGATATCCGATTTTCTTGCATCTGATTGGTCGAGATGATGAACCACAAAAGCTCTTGAACGGGTTAATAATGTTTATCGCTCGAGTTTGGTTGGTCGCAAGAATACCACGAGAGGCGAAACCTCGAGTGGTATGCTGCGCCAAACCAAACGAGTGCGATAAACATTAACTCATTCAAACGCTTGTGTGCTTCTGTGTTTATTACACACGTTTACAAATTTCTTAAGCGGACGATACAAAGTAAGAATTGACCAATCCTTCGTAGACGTTAAGGAAATTACAAAGACAAAAATTCAAATTAATCTCCACCCTACAATCTGTGTCTACGCCTGTTGTATTTGTTACATTGTACACAATTAATTCAAATCATTCCTACCTTTTCATGTTTTTGTTCCATATGATGTAACCATGTAACATATTCGTTTCAAATAAATATTGTTTAACCTTTTACCCATCGTAACGGCCAAGACCGGCCAGCGTTATTCTCAAAAATCGCCAATTAATTTTCATTATTTTGTCTCAAATACATAGGTTACGACCCCTCGTTAGAACGAGCTCGTCGAGCTCGTTCCAATGAGGGATCATAACCTATGTTTTCGAGACAAAAAATAAAAAAATATAGTCATTCAAGAATTTTTTTTTGCAAGTGTCGTCTGCTTTTCATGTTAGGTAAAGAGTTAAACTAAATTAATCTTCACAAGCAGTGTTATTATTTCGTACGCTATTTGAACTTTCATTCAGTTTCAACTTGCAAATTGCAATGCGTCACCACTTCTATGGATGAAACAGTGTTCAACTGAAATAAAATTTACTGTCTTTTTATGCCTCAATTTTACAGCAGGCATTGTGAGTGGTTAAATTGTGATCCCCACCAAGATTACGGTTGTCATTGTCGATTCATTCCACGTAAATTAAATTTATATCCTTATTATCCAAGAGAAATTACTGCATTGTTCACAATGCCCTCTCTTAATTTTTTGAAGTCTGTGTTATAGTGTTTAAAAGATGTAGAGAATCCAAACGAATTCCAATGAATATCAACATGCAGTTGTTCTACACTCACTTTTGTATTGTATTTCGATTTTGGTCATCTGGAAACTTTCTCGAGCAACGTCATTCATTCTATATGGCGTCACTCAAGGACACTTTCATTTTCTGTCTACATTGTTCTTAGTTTGAACTGCATGTCTGTCATTGTCATGTCATATTTTAACCCATATAGTCGTTCAATCATTATTCAGTGTTGTTCGCGTTAAAAAATAAATTAGAAAGCTTCTTCTGATGCTCTGTCGGTGTATAGTACCCGGGTTTCTACGGAAATAATAGAAACTCAGATACAAAAGACCGCTAACATCCACGTTTTAACTTCAAAATAAATGCCCATTGTATCGGAGTGGGTCCATGTATCCCCAAAAGTATGACTGGTTCCATTCTGATGTTGACAAAGTGCAAACACCTGTATCACACACGTGTGTGATACAACATTATTTTATCACATATTCTAGAATGTCATGAGCAAACCATAATTTTATATGGGTGTGTAATAAAGCATACGCCGTAACTCGTTTTTTGACAAAAATAGCATAATTTTTTAAGTGACGTAAAAACGTCGAGAATGGAGACAAATCGAAAAAGTTAGAAAACGGTTTTTTGTAACTGTAAAGCATACTAAAATTTCATGAAAATTCGACGCTTTTTAATTTTGTAATTTTTTACCATAAGCTTCCCCCTCCACTCACCTCAGAGTTTACCTAAAACAGTTGAGAATTTCCTAGGACGGCAACAATTTTAAATATGTTTCTTTGTGGAGAGTATATTCCCAAAATGTCGAAAGGCTGAAGCTGAAAAGGAAGTTGAAAATAAAAGGTGTACAAAAAACGTAAAATTCCCATCTCTGGCATCGGGTGCGTAAATTTGAAATGAAAAAGACAAAAATACACAATTTCAAAATCTGCCAAAACAGTGTGTGAAATTTGGTAGCTATGTCATTTATAAATACCGAGCTGCGTGAATCAAAAGATAGCGTTTTTCAATGGAATATAATTGTTGATGTTTTGTAAACTCGGTCGTTTTTAACGTCGTAGCGTTAAATATATTTGATCAATGAAAGTACAAAATAAAGGTACGCCTTTGGAAATATCGATTGACAAGTGCGTGATATTTAGCAACGGTATATTTTGTGTTTTCTAAGTTCTGCGAATCACTAGGAAGGATACATTTCCAGAAATTAAATTTTGAAATTACGTAAAAATTTCAAAAATGACGTTGAGTCAAAAACTCCTAAGACAGCTATTTTTTTTATTTTTTCTATCTCCACAGCATACTCAATTTTTAGGTTAATCAGACAAACTTTAATTTTTGCGACGTTGACGTCCTACCGTCACTCGAACGGTAACCGAGACGAATTGTTTGCCGGCTAAAAACTGATTGCATTTTTTAGATGTGCTTTTTATAGGAGAATGCATTTTCAAAATTTAAAGAGTGAGCGTTCAAGAAGCCGGCAGATATTAAACGTTCACGACAAAACGTCGAATGGACGTTATATTGGATAAAAGTTTAAATTTAACAGATTTATTTAATGTAGCCATCATAATAGTAAAAGGGTGTGGAATTTCATAGCTGTGTGTATTATATATAGAGAGAGCGATGCGTTATTGAAAATAACGAAAGAGAAATGTACAAAATGACCCCTTAATTTGAAGGTAAGTGCAAAATGACCCCTGATGTTGAAAGTTGGAGGGACGTAATAGGTACAAATTGGTGATAAACTGATTATCTCTCTCCTAATTTTTTTTATTTAGCTCTTTTACATACTAAAGTTTCTAATTCACACGCTTTTTATTCTTTGACCTTGTGACCCCTTATGACGTCACCTAACAGTTCGGACATAACGGTTGTAATTTCCTAGCACGTTACTAGATTTTTAGATTGGATTTTTGTTGGAGATTATATTCCCAGAACTTAAAAAAACTGAGGTTCAAAATGAGGTTGAAGTAATAGATAAAAAAATGACGTGAAAATGGCATCGCTGGCATCGGCGGCGATATTTTATCTCCAAAATGGATGTGCACGATTTCAGGTGCCCCTGAAACGTTGCATTATGTTTCATAGCTGCGTAATATATGAGTTCGGAGAAAATAGAATCTCAAAAGTGGCGTTGTTACGGAAAATAGTCTAGACTTTGAAGTAACGTAAAAACGCCAAAATTTCAATAAGTGGAAACCCCCCCAAAACATCTACCTCCTATTTTTATGAGCTCCACAGCACATAAAATTTCACTACGTGTTTAGATATGGTTTTTGATGGAGCTGATATATCCAAAATTTTAAAGAGGGGTGTGTGTGTGGGGGGGGGGGGGGGGGGCGCTAATAGAGAAGTTGATATTGAAAGAGAGAGAAAAACGTTAAAAGTGACGTTGCTTTGGATGAAGGTCTAATATTGGAAAACGAATGATTGGTTGTATAACTAGACGTCATTGACAATTATTATATATTTTATAAATAACAACATTTCTATTGGCTGGATCCTATACACGTGACTGGTACTAAAAAACCGTGTACACCGGTTTTCCATTGAATATCCACTTTCTGATTATAGCTTTTGGAAATCTCCTCTCTAGTTCTATTTCAATCGACGTAACCTCTATAACATTGTTTATTTTTATATTATTCTGCAGATGATAACTATTTTATTGTGACAGAAAAGTATTCCTGGTTGATATAATTGAACTTTTAATTGACAAATAGAAGATTGTTTTTTGAGAATATAAGTTTTTTAGGTTCATATCACACCATATTGACCACCACAAAAGTCCATAATTGTATAGTGTGTCAAATTTGGTTACTATTGCTTTTAAAATGTGTCTCTAGTGAGCTGAACAAAGAAGGAAAAAAAGTATTATTCATATTTATTGTTAAATTAGTATTCAGGTTGGTTGTTCACAGAAGCTTTCCTCTTCGAATCGAGACCACGTGCTTTAGGTCACGTTGAAGAGAATACAACTCGTCAAAAGTTGACATGAGTATAGTGGTATAAAAGGCGGAAAAGTCGACCACGTCAGGGTAATTTATAGTACAATCAACCATTATAAATCAAAATATAAGAATTGAAATAAATTATCTGTTACTTTATGGAAAAGTAAATGTGAAATGAGCATGTTAAGTTTTGTATGAAGTTCCATCCATTTCACACAACATAACTCGCGCATCCCACATTCATACGCCGCTAAAGCTACAGATAATTTATTTTTATTCTCTACAACATTTTTGTTTAACCCTTTACCCAACGCAGACGATATCAAAATTTATTATTTTAAATATAATTTTTTGAAATTTTTTAAACAATTTCAACAAAACCATATCATGTGACCCCTCATTGGAACGAGCTCAATGAGCTCGTTCCAATGTTGGGTCACATGATATGGTTTTGTTGAAATATCTCGATTTTTTTCAACTGCACAATTTGCATATTACGCGGGCCGATGTGGGCGATTCGTTAGGTAAAGGGTTAACAATAGAGCTAAATTTTTTAAATCTATCATTTTATTGAATATTTTATTCATTTATTTATTTTTTGGTGTTTAATATCACTTTTAGAAGCTGTGGCTATACAATGACCACAACACAGGAATAAGGTTACGTTCAGCAAATCAGTTATATATACCCATGATGCTCAGTTTGGGGATTTCTTCTTGTTTTCTGCAGTAAAGAAGCACTGCTGTTTCTCATGGGAATTCATAACCCATGGGTAGATTGTAACAAAAAGGCAAACGATGACTTTGCTAAAATAGTGATCCTTGCAGAAAAATGCCCACTCGCCTCCGGCGAATGGATTATTCTTTCTCGAAGATTGTATTTTGGAATAGTCAACTCAGGCAGTGTGATATTTATAATATATGTGATGATAACCCTTTCAAGAAATGCGTAAGGATATCAAATGTTTTTTTCCACCGTTCTTCAAAACTTTCTTTTCCTTGCAGTTACTCAAGAGATAATTCCGGTACATACTAAAAACAGTAGGCGTTCTTTTTATTACACGCATGGCGGTTTGTTTTAACCCTTCACTTTTAACGTGAAAGGCAGACGACACTTGGAAACAAAATTCTCAAATAACTAATTTGTTTCATTTTTTGCGTCAAAAACATAGATTATGACCCCCCCCCCCCCCCCCCCCCCCCCATTGGAACGAGCGAAACGTGCTCATTCCAATGAGGGGTCATAACCTATGTTTTTGAGACAATAAATGAAAATATAATGAAACTTTAACGGTGATTTTTGTGAATTGCGCGTGTGAGTTTGGGCAGAATGCTGAAAAGGGTTTGTCCTATCGACCTAAACTTATTGCGAAATGCTTGTCACGTATGGATACAGTATTGGATATGATTTCTTTTCCCGGAATTATAGGATCCCCAAGCGGGCCGTAGGCCCGCAAAGGGTTCCACATACCCAGTCAGATAAATGTATTCCAGAACAGAATTCTCTATAGCCGTCAATGTGATTTTTGAAGTGGACAGTAAATTTCAGTGAAAAAACTACGTAACTTCCGCTGTCGAATTGCCCATGCAATTGCAATTGGCCTGCCCCCCTCTGGGAATCAAATGTACTCTGTTGCAACTTTATTCGCCTCAAAGCTTTGCGTGATACATTGGCCGACATATCTACACTTCAGGGGTTGCCAGGCCTTCTCACCCGAGAACCGCGACAAATCAGCGGCCGGCCAAAGTGTTATTATTATTACTCGAGTTCTGTCCTTCTGGAGGTTTGTCAATATGCTCAGCTGATGATCTCGTCATTTCAGATCGAACTCTCAGTCCTGATTTCGTTGCAGCTTGTCTGCCAGTGACAACCTCAATCGAAAAAAATGTAGGCCCGATAATATAAGTTTATAACGGATAATTGTTGTTATATTGGTGCTATTGTATACAGACATGCATTGACATGTATCTCGTGAAATATCAAGATGAACAGAAACTCAGTTTTTGAATTATCCAAATGTGAAGGTGTTGTAAAGGAAAAGTTTGCTTGAAAAAAGGGTATACGGACGTTTCGTCCCCAAGCCGAGTCGTCCGCTTGTCATAATGTCAAGGAAAATATTGTCTGTACATTTTTTACATTTCGAACAAGACAGTCACCCCCTACTAACGTGTGACATTTCCCCAACATATAAAGCCTCCTGATGTTGTATTTATGTTAAGAGTGTGATGTACATCATCTAAGGTTTGAAACACAAATGATGTCGTATATTGCCTGATATAATGATATGTTTTTAAAAAATTGCACAAGTTGGAAATGCACATTTTTGGTGCACTCAAGAGACTCACCCACCCCCACATCACGTCTTGCAAATTTTTGGTGCCCCCAGGATCCCCCTCCCCCTGAAATAATTGCAAAATTATAAGATTATGTTACAGAACTTAATATAACAAGTTTTGATGCATTTCTTAATATAATTATAACACGTTTTGATGCGTTTCTTAATATTATTAATTCCTATAATACATTTGCTAATAATTTTGTGATTATTCATTGTAAAGTGCCGGTGCTCTTCCAAGAATAATTGCAAAATTATAAGATTATGTTGCAGAATTTAATAAACCATAAATTTTGATGCGTTTCTTAATATAATTAATTCTTATAATACATTTGCTAATAATTTTGATATTATTCATTGTAAAGCGACAGTGCGCCTCGATGAATAATTGCAAAATTATAAGATTATGTTGCAGAACTTAATATAACAAATTTTGTTGCATTTCTTAATATAATTAATTCTTATAATACTTCTACTAATAATTTTGCAGTCATTCACTGTAAGGTGCCGGTGGAGCTCTTCAATGAAAAATTGCAAAATTATAAGATTATGTTGTGGAACTTAATATAACGTACATATACTTTAAGAACTTTTACTGTAATAATATAATTTTTATAGGTAATCCATTGAATAAACAGTAATTAAAATTTATTTAATGCCTGGATAATTTATTTTGTTCTGACATTTCTGTTTTCAGAATTTCACACGTATATGAAATTTAATGCAAGGAGGTACATTAAGATATATTACAATGGAGGTACATTAAGATATATTACAATAGGTAATATACAATAAAGTATACAATAAAATTATTATATAAATAAATAAAAAATGATTCAAAATACAATACATGAATACTTTCCTCCAGCGAACGAGTTTCGGACATGTTGGGTATAATTGTAGAGGACGACTTGGTTAAAATTGCAGCGGACGATTTGGTTAGCAGACGAAATGGGTGTAATTCGAAAAAGTGATACTGACAGGTTGCTTTCAGTCCCGTTAGAAACCAAAACAAAGTAATAATGTGTTACTTTTTGGTGCATCTGTATTTTTGAACAGTGCTTCGTAGTTTCAAACACTAAAAAATGGAAAATAATAACCCTTTTGGATATTTACCGCCATTGAAAATGGCATGTCATCTTTTTTCGGGAACTGGGGGAATCTTCGGCCTGGGGAGAACTAGGCCCAAGGAAGATTCGTCCAAAAGAAAAGCAGTACACATCTGTTAGGATATTTTAGATACGCTACGATATTCGTTTTAACTCCTGAAAATAATTCTTAAAAAAAATATTAATAGATTGTTCGATATTTATTGAAAAATATTAATACAATGTATATCGTCGAGCAATTATCTCTGCAGTAAATTCACATTCAATGTGTTCTGTAATAATTAAGCCTTTTATTAAGGTCTCTCATCTGTTAGAATGGTATCCAATCACTTCGGCTCCAAGTCATTTCATCCTCTGGTCAATTCGACCTCAAAGTCATCTCTGAACTAGTCACTTCGGTCCCTTGGTCATTTCGGCACCATTTTAAGTGTAGAGATCTACATGTATAAAGATCAATGCATAGTTCATGTTTAGAAATAATGGGTAATTACCTTTATTAAGTAATGTTCAGTTATTTGTATTTACACAGTGTACAGAAAAGTTATACACAACATTAAAAATTATCCATGTGTTCAATTTTACATACATTTAAGATGCTATCTGTATAAGTAAGAGAAATTATTTTACTTTAAAATTTTGCAAAGTATATGCAGTCATTCATTCATATTGTTATGCACAATTCCTGGTCACCTTCCAGTTTGAGGTTCACAGGGTTTCTTTTTCTTTTCTTTTTTCTGAAACAACCACCAAACTGCGATTTTGAAACTACCATAAATATGTCCACATTTTCTAAAACACAGAGCAGAATCCTTGTAGTTATGCGCAATTCCTAGTCCCCTTCCAGTTCGCTGTCCACGGGGGTCTGACCCCAGTACCCCACTTCCAAGGCATACACTCAAACCAAATAACATTACTGACCCTCGCTTCCGGCTGTCGTAGATTCATAAGCAAATACAATTATTCAGGTCGCAAGGGATTTCAAATCCCACATAGTCCATGTGCACCTTCGACGTGCTGAAACTTTTATTTATTCATCATGAAAGAAAATCTACTAGACATATATCATATGTATACCTGAATATCTAATTGAGAGATATAAATGTTGAAAAAAAATTAAATAGAAAAATGTTAAAAGCAAACAATGTTTGAAAATATTTAAAGAGGCCGAAATGACCTGGTATATTGGGGCTGAATTGACCTGCGGCCGTAATGACTGGGACCAAAATGACTTGGGGCCAAAGTGACTGGAATTCATGAGAATTGCATCCAAACTGTCCTCCAACAATTTGACCCAAACTGGATACTAATCTAACCCAAACCATCCTTTGGCAATTTGCCCCGAACTGTTCTCCAGAATAGGGACACATGATTCTTATTGATTTATTTATTGGGGTTTAATGACACTTCAATAGCCAGGGTCACTTCATGTCGGACAGTTTTACAGATGGGAAAAGCCAGAGAGAACCATTGAGCAATTACAAACATCTAACGTACAAACAGCACACAAGCTGGGTTAGCATTGGTTGAAGACAAGTGTACGATTGACATGCAGTATGCCTTGGTACGAAATGGCACTACGTGGGCAATGGGAATGAAGTGTATTGCCCAAGGAAACAAAGTGGTTGCCGCAGGTGGGATTTGATAGAGGACCCTTTGGCTTGCAGCCTATACCTCTAACTACTCAGCCCTTTAACCTTCAAAACTGTATAGTACCAGCTAAAACATGTTGTAGAATGACCACATGAAAATTTCACAAGAACATAGTTTCATTATTAGTTTGTGATATTTGTTTTTGCTCAGTTTGCTGTACAGTGGAACCCTGTTAATTGAAGAGCCACTTTGCCAATAACATTATTCAATTAGCAGGAGTATTCAATTAACAGGGATTGTGTCACTTTCCTGTATTCCAGAGATAAACTTAGCATGTATTCTATTATATTTTGTTTGACAGAGCTCCATGAGCTCTGTCAAACAAGATATAATAGATTAAATGCCTGTATTAAATGTACTGAGGCCAAATTGGTCTATAACAAAGGAAAGCTGGGAAGAGTCAGGGCAATTTCTCAACATGTTACAAGATTTTTTATTCAATTAACAGGAGATTACTCTATAACCTATATTCAATTACCAGGTCAAATTTGTACTGGAGGCATGGTAAATGGTTTTGTGTTGGGAAATTACATTCTATTAACAGGAATATGCACCACTGTATACCCACCCCCCCCCCCCCCCCCATGCCCCCCACACACACCCCAATCAAAAAAATCATTCAAATGTCTTGGATTCAGCAAATTTGATTTCTTTCTTTATTGGGTTTAACAACAGTTTTTACAGCCAGGGCCACCCAACAGTTTTACTGGGGGAGGAACCCAGCCAGAGCACCCGGAGAGAACCACCGAGCAACAGTGACAAGCAACTGTCAGGCTTCTCAACATTGTTACTCCAAGCAAGCAGGGTTAGCATTGGTTGAAGACAAGTGCATCATCGATGTGCAGTACGCCTTATTTCAGTTGCCGCAATTGGGATTCGAGCTGAGAACCTCTCAGCTTGTTTTGGGAAGGTTTTTTTTAGGGTCCTGCGAATATTCGAGATTCGATTCTCTTATACTAACTTCAATTTGTTACATTTCCAACAAAAATAGGATAAAACTGTCATTAGAAAATTCATTCATGTAGGCTCAATTCCTATTTATTTGAGTAATTGACAATGTTTAATTGTTAGATAAGGTGTGAATTTGGCCCAGAACATTATCCATAGTTTTGGTTTTTGAAGGCTTAACTTGTTACTATTCACGTTCTTAAGAACGTGAATAGTAACAAGTTAGGCCTTCAAAAACTAAAACTATGGACAATAGGCCTAGCTGTTTCAGCGACGGTGCTACAGAGAATATTTAGTTATTGGTGTTTAAGGTGTTCACTCCGTCGCATAAGGGTCATCACAGTGTTCCGTAACTTCCGTTTGATGCAATATGAAATAACTTGTCTTTTAAGATTCGATTCGGGATTCAATTCGATGTCGATATCAGAGACATGATTCAATTCGAGATTCAATTCGAAAAGAAATTTGTGATTCGCAGATCCCTATTTTTTTTTATTTCCAGCTTCATTAAGGTTTGTCTCATATCCCACTTGTAATTTTGTCATAATTAGTAATCATAAATCCTTAAAATAAAACAATAGAAAAAATGCATAGAATATTTAAAAAAAAATTTCTGTGAGGATTTGACCGCAGAGGTGATGACATGCGACCACGACTGAGACCGAATATTCTCAGAAAAAGTATGAGGGCTGAATCTTTCTGTGACTGAATCTTCATGAACCCCTTTTTTCAAACTAAATTGCCCATAACTTATAAAGCACCATAACTAAGGCAAAAACAATACTATGAAATTTCCAAGTCTGAAATTCTATAAATTACAAATAAATTTACACAAATTATATAGCAAAATAAAGGATGTGGTGTATAGAACCCCAAAAGTATGTGTGCACCTCACACACTGACACACAGTCGCTATCAGACATCAACGGTTCCTGAAAGTGTGCTATCGGTACCATATTTGTACCATAACTGATAATAATAAAATAATATTTCATAAGAACAACAAACACAGGAATTCAAAATGCAGCCTAAGGGCAGCATGGTGGTGAATGCCAATGCTGTCAGACTGTCCTTGAAAGGGGGAGTCCTTTACAAATAGGTTTTTGTTTTGTGATACTCTGGATACTCCCCATTTTTAGCTCAGCTTTGACATAGTCATATTTAAGGTTATATCATAGCCCATTGTCCGTCTGTTTGGGAACAACAATTCAATACGGCTCGGGCTAGAGGCTTTATTTATGAACCGATCTTTAAGAAACTTCTTGGGTACCTTTGTTATCACCGTGGGACGAGTGTTTTTGGGTGCGGTCCAAAATGCAAGATGGCCTCCAGCAGCCATTTTGTACAGAAATTAGTGCAATCAGTTTTTAGTTCAGAACTTATGAATGAAAGTTCTGATTTGAATAATTTTTTGTATGAATGTTTAGTAACATGGAGTACATCACATATAATAAAGGGTTTTTTCTCATGCTGAAATTATGGAAATTAGACGAACTTTAATTTATTCAGTGCTACTTACATGTATACCCAGTAAGTGCACATGTCAATACGGCTCGGCTAGGCTGTATTTATGAACTGATCTTCATGAATCTTCTTGAGTACCTTTGTTATCACCTTGGGATGAGAATGAGTGTTTTTGGGTGCAGCCCAAAATTCAAGATGGCTACCAGTGGCCATTTTGTACCGAAATTAGGTACAATCAGTTTTTTATACAGAACTTCTATACAACTTGGGCTAGAGGCCGTATTTATGTACCGATTTTACAAAATTTCTTGGGTACCTTTGTTATCACCATGGGGTTAGAATGAGTGTTTTGGGGGGAGTTCAAAATTCTCGATGGCCGCCGGCAGCTATTTTGTACTAAAATTACTGCAATCAGTTTTTTGTACAGAACTTCTGTCTGAAAGTTCTGATTTGAATAAATTTGTGTATGATTGTTTAGTAACATGGAATACATCACAAAAATACAGGTTTTTTTCTTGTACAGAAATTATGCAAATTAGACGAACTTTGCTTTATTCAGTGCTACTTATACACAGTAAGTTCACATGTCAATACGGCTCGGGCTAGGGGCTGTATTTATGAACCGATCTTCACCAAGCTTCTTGGGTACCTTTGTTATCACCTAGGGATGAGAACGAGTGTTTTGGGGTGCGATCCAAAATTCAAGATGGCTGGCAGTGGCCATTTTGTACCAAAATTAGGTGCAATCAGTTTTTTGTATACAACTTCTATACGGCTCAGGCTAGAGGCCTTATTTATGAACCGATCTTTACGAAACGTCTTGGGTACCTTTGTTATCACCATGTGGTTAGAATGAGTGTTTTTTTTTTTTGGGGGGGGGGGAGTCCAAAATTCTCGATGGCCGCCGGCAGCTATTTTGTACTGAAATTACTGCAATCAGTTTTTTGTACAGAACTTCTGTATGAAAGTTCTGATTTGAATAAATTTGTGTATGATTGTTTAGTAACATGGAATACATTACATAAAATACAGGTTTTTTTCTTGTACAGAATTATTCAAATTAGATGAACTTTGATTTATTCAATGCTACATATACACTGTAAGTGCACATGTCAATATGCTAAAGCTGGAGGCTGTACATTATTTATGAACCGATCTTTATGAAACTTCTTGGGTACCTTTGTTGTCACCTTGGGATGAGAACGAGTGTTTTGGGGTTCGGTCCGATATTAAAGATGGCTGCCAGCTTTCACACTGTTGCTTACGGAGGTGAAGTCACTTTACCATTACCAAGCTACCTACTAAATACCAAATGGAAGATTTTTCAGCGCACTCTTATTACTTCAGCACCCATAATTCTCAAATATGGCATTAAAACCAATCACATACTAGCTAGTACTGCTTAAATCTATTTACATAATCAGAATACACCATCAGGGGTGCATTAGCTCAGTAGGTAGAGGTGCAGACTGCAAGCCGAGAGATCCTCGGTTCGAATCCCACCTGCGGCAACAGCTTTGTGTCCTTGGGCAAGACACTTCACCCCCACTACCCATGTGGGGGCAAGGTATGCTGTGTACTAAGGCATACTGCATGTTCTTGGTGCACCTGTCTTCGAACAAGGCTAACCGTGCTTGTGTAGTATGCTCAGTGGTTCTCCTGGGGTACTCTAGTTTCCTCCATCCATAAAACTGCCATGGTCACAATAAGCTGTTGTGCAGATATATGTGACTTTAAACACCAATAAATAAATAATAAAAAGAACACACCACCTCATACCCATTTCTCTCCTGTTTTCATTCTCCTTGGTATCCCTCAGTTTACCTCGGTGTTTAGTATGCCTGCCAGAAAAGGAGTGATTTCTTTTTCTAAAAGAGCAAAACAAGAAACAGTAATTTTTAACAGGTAGTAACAAAATAATTTTCATGAAGCGCACAATTTTATGTTAGCTATTAGCTGAAAAAACCTGGTGCCAGTAATAAACAGTGTAAAAATTTGTGGAATTTTTACACTGTTTATTACTGGCACCAGGATAAGATAAGATAAATTGTTGTTTGTCATCAATACTTGATCAAGTTTCTGACAAAGCACATTATACTATTCCAATATGTTAGCTACTGTACATAAGTACACAATTTGATGTTAGTTTACCATTATACTGGTGCTTAGCTAGGATATCTAAGTTACATGTAGGGGCAAGAGTAATACATGTATCTAGTGGGAGTCATAAAGAATATGATGCACAGAATCACCTAAGTCACATAGCAGTGAGATAGGAGTGAGGACAAGAGGGTGTGTGACCCTCTCATCAGTGAAGGGGGTCTGGTGCCCCCCCCCCCCAAAAAAAAAACAAAAAAAAACAAACAAACAAACAAACAAAAAAACAAACAAACTTTGAAATTAGAGACAGTAAAACACAATTACCTTGACTCTGTGTTGCCTTGGACTGGTCACCTTCTGTGGATGGGCAATATTTCTGCGGATGCAATGATATTAGTTTTCAAACATTGTTTACAGCAATAATCAGCAAAAATTTAATTAATGAACCACAGGATACAATTCAGTGCTTCATTAATTAAAATTTTATTGATGATGATTTTCTATTACCTGGAAAAAACATGCATGGACATCATGCACTGCCCATGCAAGGATTATGACCAGCAACTGTACTGTATGTCTGTGTAATCTGAATGGGTGGGTGTGTTTACAAATATTAATATTTTTTAACACCTGATAACAAAGTAATATAAGTTTATAAACAACCACACAATTGACTTTTAATTACAATACTCCTAATTCCTATTAAACATATAGGAATGTTTATTAATTTTGTGGAATTTTTACACTGTGTATGGAGCGTATTTGGGCCTGTATGTTTGTTAAAATTGCCCTTCCACTACGGAGGACTTTTTGAAATCAGTCTACACTGGATTGTGTGGTATTCCTTTGTGTAAGACAGTGTATTCATTGTAATAATATTCATGCATAAGTTCATGCTTTTGGTTTGTTTTAGGCCTGATAATCTACAGAATAGCATGGGTGGCGGTGTATTTGGAGTATTCCATCGCTTGAGTGCAAGAAGGCTTTGCAATGCTATATATAGCATAAACCTTGTTGCACTCCAGTGACAAATTTATCAATTTTAATAACGTGGGTAAAATATCAGACATGAACCATTTAATTTTTTTTTTTTTAACTCACTTCGACAAAGTCAAGCAGGGCATATCTAATCACTCTCCGTCCATTGTCCATCCGTCTGTCATCCATCAACACCATGTTTTGGTCAATTCAAGTTAAAGTTTGAGTGAGTAATGGTACCAAAGGGGTATTACATTTTTTTAATACATGCCCAGCCCCATAGGAAGGGGGTGGGGTAAAACGCTCCCAAAATATTTTTAAAATCTTATGAACCAGTGGGTACAGTGACTTGATATTCGTTATGGAACTGCCTTTTGAGATGTAGAATCACGTGTGTTCAAACGTACTTTGTGAAGCATTATTTGGCTTTATAATGGCAGTGGTTAGATTTTTGGTACTACCCAAAATTTCCATTTTCCGAACCGATGGTCCGATTTGAATGAAATTCAGTATGTGGTAATATTGGGTCATAAATACTTGCCTCATGCAAAAAAAACCCCAGCATTCCCATGGGAACCCCAGGAGTGAAAAATAGAAATGTTTTCAAACTCCCATGTTTCCCAAACCACTTGGAACAGAGAACTGTTATGGTATGAAGCATCCTTAGGACCAGTAGAATTGAATGGTAAAAAAATGCCCTCTGTTGTTGTTAGAGAGTTCTGCAGAGGGCATCAGAATAATGTTGGCGCAGCATTTTTGCAAACATTTTAGAAAATCTTTTCTCAAGAACCAGTGTTCAGAATCTTTTGATATTTGGTGTACAGCATCCATAGAGGGGTCAGATACAAGTTTGTTAAAATGAAGCCCATTCATTCATATTTGGACTCAATGCAGGAGCCCAAATTTTATGGGGAATTTTCTTTAAAAATCTTCTTCAGAACCATGAGTCAGAATTTTTTTTTTATGTTTGGTACCCTCATTGTTATGATGGTCAGATTCAAGATTGTTCAAACCAAGTCCATATGTTAATATTTGGGCTTCCTTTGGTAGTCCAAATTTTAACTTAGGGCTATATGGGGAAGTTTTTTTAAAAATCTTTTTCTCCAAATTTTTACATCATGATCAACTAAAGAAAAGGCATGATGCTTTGACTGTTTTTGTCACTCCTGAGGGGCTCAAAGATATGCAGTGTATCCTATGGAGATGGATTGCTTAATGTAGATTCATTCTTGGACTTTTATATCGTGTTCTCTTCTCTGTTTATATCATGTTCTGTTCAAAGTGAGCGCTTCAGGCCCTGTGGGGCCTCTTGTTTATTTATTTATTGGGTTTTAACAACACTTTCGAAGGCCAGCAGCTACAAGTTTCTTCTCTCCTTGAACCAAGCGTCTTGCTCAACTGCAGCACTCATGGTCCACTGAGTTTTTAGCTCACCTGACTTTCAGTCAGGGTGAGGTGTATTGATCACTCGCCGTCCGTCGTCCGTGAACTTGGTGTTTGTGTCTTCTCCAAAACTGCTGAATCGATTAATCATTAGGTGAAATTTGAGATGCTTGTTTGTTATGACATTGCATTTTGATTTTGTTTAAATCAAGTTGCCCTGGCCCTCAGTAGGGCCATGCCCAAAAATTTTGCCTAAATCTTAAAAAATCTTCTCGTGAACCAGGAGTAGCAGAGATTTGATATGTGGTGTGCTGCTTCCTTTTGAGGTGTAGACTCAGTTGTGTTCAAGAGAAGTTTGTGGGTCTGTATTTGCCTTCATTATTGGAGGGCAAGTATTTTCGCCCCGCCCAAAATTTCTGTTTTTCGAACCAAGAGGCTGATTTGAACCAAATTTAATTTGTGGGTTTATTTGATCATAAGTAATTAATTTATACCCCAAAATATTTTCCCATCCCCCCATGGGAACCGCAGGAGCTAAAAATAGAACAAAATTCAAAACGCACATATCTCCAAAACTACATGGCACTGAGACTTCTTATATGGTGTGAAGCTTCCTTGGGACGAACAGAATGGAATGGTCTATGCAAATTTCTGTCAGGTCTGTCATGGGGTACTTTTTCGGGACTTTGAAAAAATGCTTAGTCAGCATTCTGTAACACTGTGGGTAATGGAGAAAGCATTTAAGACTCTTCTTCACCCAATTCACTCCTCCAAAACCTTTCAAATTTCACATATACCATCTTTGGAAGATTTTTTTACACGTTTATTGAAATCAGATCCCTGGGTCCATATTTGGGCTCTCTATGGGAGTCCAAATGTTGAAATTAGTGCAGTATGAGGAATATTCTTTAAAAATCTTTTTTTCTTCAGACCCACCAATCAGAATCTTTTGATATTTGCTATGCACCATCATTAGGCGGGTGAGATTTAAGTTTCTTCAAGCCAAGCCTATATTTTTGCTCACCAGTGTTTCGCAAATTGCGAGAACGGTGATTTCATTCCTGTGATGTTCTTGCAAATGCTTGTTAAGAAGATCCATATTTACCATTCCCCCCAAAATATAAGCATTTTTTCATCAGATAAAATTTAATAAAATTAAATTAATTTTAGAGCTGAAACGATTAAAGGGTTTTCGGGATTGATTAATCGCATGGGTTAACCTTGGTTAACTGATTAATCACTTGCCCCAATAGGTAGCTGAATAATTGCTGTACCATTGACCATTTATATAATTAAAACTTTACTCAGCATAATGGACAAAACCGGGCAGCGCCATATACAAACATGTCCATTCAAATTTTATATTTTCAATTTTTGTCTTAAAACATAGCTTATGACCCCTCATTGGAACAAGCTCATTGAGCTTGTTCCAATAAGGGGGGGGGGTCATAAGCTATGTTTTTGAGACAAACATTGAAAATCTTTAGTAATTCAAGAATTTCTTGTGCAAGTATCGTCTGCTACCTGCATTTGGTGAAGGGTTGAGAATGACCGTTTTTAGCTGATACAGTATAATGATCATGCAAGTGAACAAGTATTTTGGCACGTAACTGGCATGCATTTCTCTGTCTCATGCAATTGATGTGAGCCAGTAACAATGTTTGCCTGTTTTGGAGCAAGTTTGTTCCATAGTTAACCCATACAGGGTATTTTTTGTTTTTAACAATTTGATTAGCAGTTTCCATCTTGGTTTCAAAAAGTGATGATAAATAGTGAATTTTAGCTTACCCAATATGAAAGAAAAATGGTTAGCAATTGGACATTTTTGTATAGCATTTTGCGATGTGAATCCAGCCATCAAATACCCTGCCATATAGTACCGTACTTCAAAAGTAACGGTTAACTGATCAATTACTTTTTATGTGTACCCATACTATGTATGGTACACAGAATGCCAGCATCCGGGGTGACCATCCGTCATTCATCCATCCTTTGTCCATCCGTCCGTCTGTCCGTCCATCCGCACTCATAAATGACTACTTAGGAGGCTAATTTTCGGTATAAATGGGGGTTAGGTGACTACCGCGATTTAGGTGGCTAGTCCCACAAGTAAATCCCAATTTTCTAGGGTGGGGTTTAGAGTTGGGGTGGGGTGGGGTTAGGATCAGTAAAGGGTAGGGTTACGGTTTGCTACTACCCCAAAAAATATTTCCCAAAATCACTTGTTTTAGTATAATGGACATGCATTTTATTGTAGTCCCATAAAAATAGTCACCTAAGTACCCATTTATTAGAATGTACGTCCGTCTGTCCATCCGGCGTCCGTATCCATTTCTTTGGCATTCAATAACTTGAAAAATATTGCTTGGATTGTCAAGTTACTTTATATTTGTGTTCAGGTTACTGATGTGCCGAGCTGTATAGTTTTTGCTGTAAATCGGATAATTTGATCCTGAGATATTAACCCATTATCCTTCAAATTGAAAATTCCTCCAATCCCTTTGGCATTCGATAACTTGAAAATTATTGCTTGGATTGTCTAGTTACTATCCTTCAAATTGAAAATTCCTCCAATCCCTTTGGCATTCGATAACTTGAAAAATATTGCTTGGATTGTCAAGTTACTTTATATTTGTGTTCAGGTTACTGATGTACCGAGCTGTCTAGTTTTTAGTGTAAATCTGTTATTTTAATCCTGAGATATTAACCCTTTATCCTTCAAATTGAAAATTCCTCCAATCCCTTTGGAATTTGATAACTTGAAAAATATTGCTTGGATTGTCAAGTTACTTTACAATTGTGTTCAGGTTACTGATGTGCTGAGCTGTATAGTTTTTGGTGTTCATCTGATAATTTGATCCCAAGATATTAACCCTTTATCCTTCAAATTGGAAATTCCACCAATCACTTTGGCATTCAATAACTTGAAAAATATTGCTTGGATTGTCAAGTTACTTTATATTTTTGTTTAGGTTACTGATGTGCCGAGCTGTATAGTTTTTGGTGTAAATCTGATAATTTAATCCTGAGATATTAACCCTTTATCCTTCAAATTGAAAATTCCTCCAATCCCTTTGGCATTCGATAACTTGAAAAATATTGCTTGGATTGTCAAGTTACTTTATATTTGTGTTCAGGTTACTGATGTACCGAGCTGTATAGTTTTTAGTGTTAATCTGTTATTTTAATCCTGAGATCTTAACCCTTTATCCTTCAAATTGAAAATTCCTCCAATCCCTTTGGCATGAGATAACTCAAAAAATATCAATCCGATTGTCATGTTACTTTATATATTTATTCAGGTTACTGGTGTGCTGTGCTGTGTAGTTTTTTATGTAAATCTGATAATTTGATCCGGAGATATTAACCCTTTATCCGTCAAATTAGACACTCCTCCAATCCATTTCTATATGTATCCATACCTTGTATGGTGTACATAATGTCGGCATCCGTGGTGGCCCTCCGTCATACAGCTTTCTACTAGTTGCGCGTATGGGTACACATCTGACGATTTCATCGGCCTATTTTTTTTTATCATTCAAGATATTGATCATTGGTTAGTCGATTAATCGGTTAACCGTATCAGATCTAATTAATTTCTATAAACATGATTACTGCAATAGCCTTTGATGTGGTGGTTCAACAATCTATGTATTTGAAGATAAATAAGCATAATTCATGTGATTAAGACACATATTGGAAATGGATCCCACAAAAATATATTTGTGAAACCCTGACTCACTGTGAGAGCCTGAATTATAATTTAGTTCAAAATGAGGAATTTGCTTTAAAAGACTTTTTCAGATCCAGTAGTCGGACTGTTTTGATGTTTGGTGTGCAACATCCTTACAGGGGGAGGGGAGGGGTGGGGTGGGGGGGGGATTCAAATTTGTTTACGCCAAGTCCCTGGGTTCATATTTGGGCTCACTGTGGGAGCCTGAATTATAACTTAGTTCAAAATGAGGAATATTCTTCAAAAGTATTCTTCACATTCAGCAGTCAGAATATTTTGATATATACAGTATCCTTAGAGAGGTGAGATATAAGTTTGTTAAAGCCAAGTCCCAGGGTTCATATTTGGGCTTCCTGTAGGAGCCCGAATTGTACCAAAATTTCTATTTTCCAAATTGAGAGGCTGATTTGAAGCAAATTTGATATGATGGGCTTATTGGGTTGTACATGTAAGTACCTAATTTATGCCAAAACATTTTCCGTTTGCCCTTGTGGGAACTGCAGGATCTAAATATAGAAAAAATTTAAAACGTCCATGTCTTCAAAACTACACGGCACTGAGAATTTTTATTTTGTATGAAGCTTCCTTACGAACAGCCGAAAAGAATGGTAAAAAAAATTGCCATCAGTTTTATCATAGGGAAGTTTTCCAGGACTTATACGGAGTCATCATTTTAGTAATGGGAAAAACATTAAAGAATCTTCTTCTCCCATACCACTGCTCCAAAGGCTTTCATATTTTGCATATAACATCTTTGGAAGATTTATTTGTTGAAATCAAATCCCTGGGTCCATATTTGGACTCTCTATGATTAGATTAGTGCAATATGATGAATATTTTTTAAAAATCTTTTTTTGATCCACTCTTCAGAATATTTTGATATTTGGGATGCTGCATCCTTAGAGGGGAGAGATTCAAGTTTGTTCGAGCCAAGTCCCCAGGTTCATATTTGGGCTTCCTGTGGAGCCTGAATTATAACTTAGTTCAGTATGAGGAATATTCTTTAAAAATCCTTTTTTTTTTAGATCCACCGGTCATAATCTTTTGATATTTTGTATAAGCTTTTCTTATGAGGGGCAGATGCAACTAAATGTTCAAATAAATTCCCTGGGTTGATATTTAGGCTACCATGTCAGGTGAATGTCATCAGGCCCTCTGGGGGCTCTTGTTTGTTTTTTGTTTGACAACATTGCCCTGGCTCTTCTATCTATATTTTTCATTTTAAGTTAGTCACTACTTTTATGTAGGCTTCCCAAATTTGTTACTGCATCTCTGTCTGTCCTTCAGATGAAATGTTTCTTTGCTTTTCATTCCCCTCCCCCCCCCCCCCCCCCCCCCACACACACACACACAAAAATCTGGGCTGGCAAGTATTGAGTATTTTATCAAAAAAGTGGTACTCGAGTACTACAAGTACTGAGTACTTTGGACCCAGCCTATCACAAATATATTAAACATCAAAGAGTATATTATATACTTGAAACAAATACAGTACAGTGGCTGTGTACTGCTCACTTTCCATGGATGGGCAATATTTCCACGGATACAATAATATTTGATGCCAAACACTAACTATAGGTATAATCATCATAAATTTAATAAATAATGAAGCACCAGGTACAACCCCGTGCTTCAATTAAAATTTTATAGATGATGATTTTTATTGACTGGTAAACGCACGAGTGGACATCACTGTCCACGCGTGTATTACAACCCGTCCACAGCGACTGTACTGCAACCTGTCCTCTTTGTGAACATATTTTCTACAATTTCACTCCCTTTGACAGAATGCATGCCTGTGGGGATTAAAACCAAAATAGTGAAAGTGCACTTGTGGATATTTGCAGCACAAGCACAGAACTAATGAATCAATATTTGGTGATTTTAGGAATTTTAACAGTGTCATGAGACACCACAGTAGCAGGTATTGATCATTCTGTTGGAAAAATGCACTGTTTTATGACTTGAGGTGCCTTAACTGAGAAAACTTAGGCTTTTTCTTACAAAGATTGCAAAATATCAAACACAATGTGAAATGTGTTCAGAAGAAAGAATGTGATTAAAAAATAATGGGAAATTCATGTCACCATCAATTTATTAAAAAATTAATATAGTTTTTTAGCTCACCTGAGCGAAGCTCAGTGGGAGCTTTACTGATCACATTCTGTCCGCCGTCCGTCCGGTGTTAACTTTACTTTATTCAAATGTTGGGTAAATGTTTATTACCTAATGCCAATTCAGATTTGTTCAAATGAAGTTGCCCCCTTCTCCTGGGTGGTGCCATGCCCCCAAGGGGCACCAAAATCTTCTTCTTATCAACCAGCAGTAACAGAGACTTGATATATGGTATGCAGCTTCCTTTTAAGGTGTAGACTTGGATTTCTTTAAGAGAAGTTTGATGGGCTAAATTTGGCATCGTTATGGGAGGGATAAAATTGTTGGCCCGCCAAAAATTTCTATTTTCCAAACCGAGAGGCTGGTTTGAATCAAATTTTATGTGAGGGCTTATTGGGTCATAAGTACCTAATTTTCTTTTTCTGTAGCCCCGTGGGAACCGCAGGAGCTAAAAATAGAAAAAAAGTAAAACGCCATATCTCCAAAACTGCACGGCACTGAGAATTTTTATTTGGTGTGAAGCTTCCTTAGGACCAACAGAAAGGATTAGTCCAAAAAAATTGCTATCGGTTTTATCATAGGGTACAGTTTCGGGACTTTGAAAACACTTTTTAACACTGTAGGCAATGGGAAAAACATTAAAAAATCTTCTTCTCTAGATTCAGCAGGCAGAATCTTTTGATATTTGGTATGCAACATTGTAGGGTGGATCTGATTCGAGTTTGTTCAAATCCGCCCCCTGGGTTTATATTTGGGCTCAGTATAGGAGCCCGAATTCAAACTTAGTGCATTTCAGGCAAATTTCTTAAAAAATCTTCTTCACCAGATCCAGCTGGCAGAATCTTTTGATATTTGGTATGCAACATTGTAGGGTGGATCTGATTCAAATTTGTTCAAATCGGCCCCCTGGATTCATATTTGGGCTCGCTATAGAAGCATTTCAGGCAAATTTCTTTAAAAATCTTCTTCTCCAGATCCAGCAGGCAGAATCTTTTGATATTTGATATGCAACATTGTGGGGTGGATCTGATTCAAGTTTGTTCAAATCGGCCCACTGGGTTCATATTTGGGCTCAGTATAGGAGCCCAAATTTGAACTTAGTGCATTTCAGGCAAATGTCTTTGAAAATCTTCTTCTCAAGATCCAGCAGCAGAATCTTTTGATATTGGGTATGCAGCATGCTTAGGGGGTGAGATTCAAGTTGTTCAAGCCAAGTCCCCGGGTTCATATTAGGGCTCACTGTGGTAACCCGAATTATAACTTAGTTCAAAATGAGGAATTTTCTTTAAAAATCTTCTTCAGATCCAGCAGCCGGAATGTTTCGATATTTGGTATGCAGCATTCTTAGGGGGGTGAGATTCAAGTTTGTTCAAGCCATGTCCCTAGGTCCATATTTGGGCTCACTGTGAGAGCTCGAATGATAACTTAGTTCAAAATGACGAATTTTCTTTAAAAATCTTCTTCAGATCCAGCAGTCAGAATGTTTTGATATTTGGTATGCAGCATCCTTAGGGGGTGAGATTCAAGTTTGTTCAAGTTATGTCCCTAGGTCCATATTTGAACTCACTGTGGGAGCTTGAATTGTAACTTAGTTCGAAATGAGGAATTTTCTTAAAAAATCTTCTTCAGATCCAGCAGATGAATGCTTTTGATATTTTTTATGCAGCATCCTTAGGAGGCAAGATTCAAGTTTGTTCAAGCCATGTCCCTAGGTCCATGTTTGGGCTCACTGTGGGAGCTCAAATTGTAACTTAGTTCAAAATGAGGAATTTTCTTTAAAAATCTTCTTCAGATTCAGCTGTCAGAATGTTTTGATATTTGGTGTGCGGCATCCTTAAGGGGGTGAGATTTAAGTTTGTTAAAGCCAAGTCCCTGGGTTCATATACGGGCTCGCTGTGGGAGCCCGAATTATAACTCAGTTCAGTATGAGGAATATTCTTTAAAAATCATTTTTTTTAGATCCACTTGTCAGAATCTTTGGATATTTGGTATAAACTTTTCTTAGGAGGAGTAGATGCAACTTGTTGAAATCAATTCTCTGGGTTGATATTTAGGCTACCATGTCATGTGGGCACCCTCAGGCCCCTAGGGGCCTCTTGTTTTAAGAAAAACTGCATACAGGGAGGTTGGGGGGGGCACATCCAGGGCTATAATTTACCCCATCACTAGGTAAAAGAATATTTGACATCAGTTTGTTGAGATGAAATGGCACTTTCTATTGATATTGGTGGATTATATAGCCTCAGCCAGGGCTTATAAGAATCTGAGAATCGATTCCCGTAGAGATCCGTGCAACAAAACCAGTTAGAAACCATGTAGCTTCTCGTAACATTGCAGCTAGGATTCACATGAAAAGAACTGAGTCAGTTTAACCCTTTACCTAACACAAAGGCAGCAAATTAACCAATACAACACTAACATGACCTGGCAATAATATTTGTACAAATATGGCTGTCATTGGAACCAGCTCTCATCAGCCGGTTCCAGTAACATCCATAATTATTACGCTTGATGAATATTGTTTATTTTTAGCTCACCTGACTGTGAGTCAGGGGGCGCTTAAATGATGACTTTCTGTCAGTCGACCATCCGTCCGTCCTGTCCGGCATGAACTTTACATTATCAACCTCTCCCCATAAACAACTGAGCCGAATTGAACCAAATTTGATATTCATGTTCCTTATATATGAATTCCAGTTTGTTCAAATAACGTTGCCACACCCACAGGGGGGTCCCAAGCATTTCTCTGATAGCACGCATAAATTGTTTTCCAAAATTGAAAAAAATCTTCTCCAGAACCATGTATGAGAATCTTTTGATACTTGGTATAAAGCATCTCTAGGGGTGGGGGAAGGGGGATGGGTTCAGGTTTGTTCAAATCGAGTCCCTGAGTTAATATTTGGGCTCCCTATGGGCACCCAAATATCAACAGTGCAACATGAGGAAATTTCTTTGAAAACCTTCTTCAGATCCACCAGTCAGAATGCTTTCATATTTGGAATGCAACATCTCTAGTGGGGGGGGGGGGGGGGGGGGGGAGTGGGGGGGGGGGGTAGATTGAAGTTTGTTTGAATCGGGTCTCTGGCTTAATATTTGGCCTATCTATTGAAGCCCAAAGTTTAACTTAGTGCAGTATGAGGAAATTTCTTTAAAACTCTATTTTTTCAGATCCACCTGTCAGAATCCTTTCATATTTGGCTTACAACATCTCTAAGGGGGTCAGATTCATGTTTGTTCAAGCCAGATCTATGGGTTAATATTTGGGCTCATTATGGGAGTGCAAATTAACTCAAAGCAACATGAGAAAATTTTTTAAAAATCTTTTTCTTCAGACCCACTAGTTTAATGCTTTAATATTTGGTGTACAACATCTCTGGGGAGGTCAGATGTAAATTTGTTCAAGTTTGGTTCCTGCCACACAGAACCCTTTCATATTTGGTATCGCAGGAATGGGGGGGGGGGGGGGGTGCAGATTTGAATTCGTCCATTTCAGGTCTGTGGCTTAATATTTCGGCAGGGGTGGGTTAGGTTCGAGGTTGTTCATAAATGTTCAAACCCATTCCTTAGAGCTTTTCCATAAAATTTGCCTTTCAGGCTGCAGTGACACAACAACCCTTGGAAGTTTGGCAGTACTTGTCTACAGCTGTCAGAATTGGAAGCAATCAGGAAGACCTATGCTAATAATCATCTGACATGGACACTAGAATTATGAATAATTTCATAACATTATTCCTACGTAGTGTCCATGAACCTTGACTAACTGAATCTCACCCAAAATACTTCTCTGAACCACCTTGTCAGGTGAGCGATTAAGGCCCCTGGGGGAGGGGGGGGGGGGTAAAAATAAGTAGTTGGTGTTGTAAAAATTAAAAAGCTGTATTGGGTAAAGGGTTAACATGTATTATCAGTATGCAACAGGGGTTCAATCATACTGACCTAATAGGATCCTGGCCCATAGCAGGTCTGAATTCTCGGAACGATTTCCGCAAGAATGCAAATGGATTCTCCCAAATTTAGAGGAACTATATGCCCTGCACGACCCCAATTTTGAAACAAAATTAACATATTGTTTCATGGTGGTGGGGCACTATTTATCTTGCTGAATGATTAATTAAAACAGATTTTGTGAAAAGGTTTTGTGTGCTGATGCAGATTTTAGTTTTATTTTGGGATTTGGGTAGTTTCAAAGAAAGCTGTGAATTCTTATCCCTCCTAACTTATTAGGTAACAGAGTAGAAATTCTGTCGGAGGCAATAACAGTTTTTAAGCCTATTTGACACAGATTGGACAGTTCTCTTCAAAAGAACAAATTTCCCATGCTTTTTACTAGACAGAAGCCAAAAGTTGAATTCTATTGCAGAAATGACTCTTTCATCACATGAAAGAGGTAAATGTATCTTTGGTAGGGTTGGGTTTGCTCATAGGTATAACTGTTGTAAATATTTTAATTAGATTTACCTGCCTCTAAAAGTTGCGCTCGGAAATTATGTAATTCCCAAAACTAAGCAGTCTTGGCAAAATATATTGTTTCAATAAACATTTGAAGAAGTCTACTGACATTTTGCATTACTGTTGAATGTTCCAGATGAACAAAGAGGATGATTTGAGGACTTTTAGAACCTAAAAATTTGTTTGACTATTGGTGTGTTTTGTTTGGGAATTCCCTGAGAAATATGAACATGTGACCAGCACTTCCCTTTCTGTTAGTTTTTCTTTTATTTGTTGCATGACCCATGTTTAAAAATCAGAAAAAGGTTGTCTGAAGGGCTATACTTGACAAAAAATATTTGAATGTTAAATTTAAAATGATGCGACCATATTTTTTCTCCTGAACGTTATAATGGTCGTTTATGGGAAAATATTTAGTACTGTGAAACGTATTCATGTTTGGCTGAAATTAAACAATTGCAGGAATTCGACTGAATAAACCAAAATGTTTTTGGAGTAATGGTTGCGGAATGAAATATTTCAATATGTTGGATACTTTGGGGTTCCTTCTTACGCCTTGCGTATTGTCATATTAAGTTACATGCCGTATCGCACACATCCGATCCAACTTTGAAGACGCTGGAAGCCCCGCCCACTCAATCCAATTGTCACCGTAAGGGCGTGACGGCAGACTGATAGATGGATAACAAGCTTGTAAACAAAGATCAATGATCGATTTTTCATCGCCTCCAGTTCGCGAGAATATAATGGTAATTTCTCGGGAACAATTGACTTTAATAAAATATACCGAAGTGGGAGACGAATAAAAGATCATTCATCCAAATATGATTTTGGGGGAACTTAAAAAAAAATGTTTTTAATGATATTGTTACGTGACTTGCTAAATATCTGTCGTCTGCGATCAAAAATCAAAACAACAAACAATTTTACAATGATTGAAGTGACCTGTTTGTGACACACTTTCCTGAGTTTGACTGTTGTCTTTTGCCAAAATTAAAAGTTTTTCGTTTACGTACACATAGTTTTTATATTTTAATATTACAGCCGGATTAAATTATAAGAAATAACTGTTGTTTTCCTTCGGTTTATGCGATATAAACCGAAAACTTTCAGCACAAGCTTAATCATAACTCGCTACGCGAGTTATGAAGCTTGTGCTGAAAATTTTCGGTTTATATCGCATAAACCGAAGGAAAACAACAGTTATTTCTTAAATAAACACCCATCGGCTTGTATGGAAATGTATCATCCAGCTGCACCCAATGTAATATATTTATTATGTCGAATGTCCGTGTAAATCAAGGGATCAATAAATTTTCATGAGAAACGAAGAACAATCGGACGTTTATTTTTTAGAAACCGCTATTGACAGCGCTGTGCAGAATCACCAACAGTAACTGGCTCCGGCACGTATCCATGATAACAGTAAGCAATCGTCGCTGTTCGAAGTGCGATATTTGTTTACAAAATAAAAAGCATCGCTACAAGCATATCTGAAATACCCTTACATACGTTTACAGTCATTACCATATGAAAAGGGTTAACAAGGCACTTTTAAATTATCAAAAAAATAATATTTTCTGTCCATTTTTAAATGAATAAATACTGTACCTTGAGAATATTTATGGTACTTAAATTCTCTTATTTTATTTAATTCAAATTTTGAAAATTCGAAGCGAATGGAAATGCATCAAAACAGTAATGGTGTGCTACTCACCCGATATCAAACACTATTATGCCAGCTAATGCAATTCGCCAATCACAGCCCCCGAATAGTGGGACGGTACTGAGCCGTATTGGGTCACCTGCAGCTCGAGGTGACCTAATACGAAACTCGTATTTGGTCAGTACCGCCATTTTGTTTCGACGTGGAAATTCCTCACCTCGCGGTGCTTTTATATATTGAAGAAATTGCAGTACAATCAAACGTCCCTCCGTGTCTATATGTCTCATTTTCTCTCGTTTTATAATAAATTTATTGTGAAATTTATTTTCGAAATGTAAATTTAATTATTTGAATTGAGAAATACTACTGTATTCGATCTACCGATAACGGATAAGTCGACCTGGCCCTAACTTGACATAGGGTCTAAGCTTATTGAGGCTAACACACAACAGTTTGGGTACGGTGTTCGCCTCGATATTTTAAAAGCTTTAGAAAAAATATATAACCCATAAATGCGTTGTTAGAAAGTTGAAAAATATATATAGTGTGAATAAATAAACTGAGAGAAAAAATTGTCTTATCCCGGGAATAGATTAATTTCATTTTTTCTCTTTGAGCTCATTGTGTAGCCTCTGTTGTGGTAAATGGACAACGTCGCTTCGAAAATGGATTTAATTTCATTGAATAATTATAAGATTGCACAATGATGAAATTGTAGGAAAATGAATGAAAGTCAATGGAAAAAGATGCGAGATACGTATTATTTTGTTCGAATTCTATAAAATAGGACGTTTCGGACATTTTCTCCACACTCAAGACAAAGTGACAGTACGAAGAAAAGCGTCTATCGCTGTTGTCTGTGTTGTCAAGGAAATTATACATAAACAGGGAGACAACTGTGCACGTTTGTTACAACTTACATAGCGTTTTGCACCAGTTTTGAAAATGTGCCGGCGTTCAAATTTGATTGTTATTTTGTTTTCGCTGGCATAATAAATACGTTACAGGACGTTCAGATGGCGGACACGGTGTCATATGAGGCTCGGCAAAAACAATATTGGACTCGGCGTACCGCCTCGTCCAATATTGATTTCACCTCGCCTCATATGATACCGTATCCGCCACCTGAACGTCCTGTAACTTATAATATCAGGTGAGTTACCTGATACGGCGGAGCCCTCAGATGGTATTCCAGTGTTCTGATTAAGCAAGCCAACTTTGGGGCATAATAATGTCCACTATTAAGCTCGGTCGATATGCCTTCAAACTCGGCTGATATAACGCCGATTACGCCGATTACGCCGATCACGCCGAAACCAAGACAGGGTTGTTCTCCTTGATGCGGCGTTTTTAGGCGCAATCAATTAGTTTACAACGGAATCGTTCACTGTTATTTGTCGAACGCAATCAGGAGAGTGGACATACAAGAAATGCAAGAAAACCCCCACCTCGGATCGCTGATTCTTATCCCCGTACTCCACCATCGCTGTGTTCTGTCTTATTACCACACTGTTTTTGGATGGGGCAATTATTTTTTTCATTAAAACTAATTTAATACTAACATCCCAATTCATTTCAATACTTCAGCAACAAAAGGCTGTTTAAAAAAAGTACACATCTCAGCAACCAAATGTGAGGTTAGCCAGTACAATACTTTTTGTCTTGCGAATTTATAAATGTTTCATTGGAGCCTATCGTAACTTTTCATCCTCTATTAGTATATCATGTATGTAGAAGTTTATATATATATATTTACCCAACGTAACGGACAAAACCGGCCAGCCTAATCACAAAAATTGCCATTCAATTTTCATTATTTTTTTCCATTTTTCGTCTCGAAACCATAGCTTTTGATCCCTCATTGGAACGAGGTCGTTGAGCTCGTTCCAACGAGGAGTCATAAATAGAGAATCTCTCATGAGTCCCCGATAAGTATGTAAAATATGAACCGAGTCCACTAAATTCGATTCGGGCCGAGCTTTAGCGAGGCCCAAATCGAATTTAGTGGACGAGGTTCATATTTTACATACTTATCGGGGACGAGTTTGAGATTCTTTTTATCACATCACCGTGATTTGTTTACATTCTGACAGGATTTGGTGAGCCTCCTTAACCCAAACCCACATTGCTACAATGTTTCGGCTTCCTTTGAATGCACTCGTAACCCAATCACGTTACTGGGGGCCAGCCACTTTCTCGTTTAAATATAGACCCGGTAAGGTTTATGTACATCGGGTATCAATGACTAAAGGTTATTCATTTCTGATTTTCATGAGTTAGTAATAACAATATGAACAATATTTAATGATGATAATATTACAGCTCCATGCACATGACTTTATAAGAGACATTCGAAAAAGAAACGCTACTTTTTCTTTGGAATGTCGGGTGCTGGAGCCAGCAAAGGAAAGTTACGTCACGGTCTCAATCACTGTCTGAATCAGTGTAAACAATTATCCTTCATCATTTCGCCTCAGCTTTAGCCAGCCAGGTTTTTATTCTCATGGACATGGATTTTGAAATTACCACCATAAATATTTCCTGAAAACATTGTGAACATTTCGCCGGTTGTAGCCGTGTGTTTTGCACCAACAGTACGTACAAATGTGTTATTTGTGGAATTGTATCCTGAGGTTAAGCTTGAAGTTGAAGGCATTGTCGTCGGCAATGGCACCTGAGCCTGCGAGTAAGATTGGGATCGACAGTCGGATTCAACATGACATTCGTTCGTACTTGAGAGATTATTAAGTTCATTGGAAGTGTTACTTGAAATACGGGAAATGTTTTTGTGCTGATTTTCATTTATGTGGCTATAATTATCGATGGAAGCAATGTTCTTATGCCCTGTTATCTGCATTATGTGATGGGCTGGAATTTCTGATTCACTCAACTTTTGGACCAAGTGTTTTCTAGCACTGTGATTTGTGAGGCGTTTTTGAGTGGAAAGTCCACCAATCGTTGCCGTCTTCATTATAGAGGTAAGTTTGTTTTTGCCTATTGGCTGCCTCTTGAACCATTGATCTCCGGATTTCATGTTCAATTGATTTGTGTGGGTTGCAGTATGAATAGTCAACGCGTAGGAAGACGCATATCAATTAAGGTGATTCGCCGGTCAATAAACTCACGTGAAAAATCTCGTGGGTTTATGACCCGTGTATAATATTCCTGTTCTGAACTTGGTTATGAGGCAGTGCTTATGTGATAAACTATGTTTTGACGTGAAAAAATGAACAAAAAAATTAGTTTTTCAATAGTTTTGTTTGCAAGTGTAGTCTGCATTTCATGTTAGGTAAAGAATTAAGGTAAGTTTAAACATCGATTTATATATGGCCTTACTTGTACTAACCCTTTACCCAACGTAACGGTGAAACTGGCCTGTGCTATTAACAAAAATCACCATTCAATCTTTATTATTTTTTCATTTTTTGTCTCAAAAACAGAGCCGTGCTTCTCCCTGATTACAGAAATGTTTTACGCCCATTCATGGAACTCAGTCAAGTATTTGGCCAACATTAGGCCGTGTCCCGACCTAATGGCAGTAATATTTCATGCTCAGCCAAGAAACTTACTCAGCTATTTGCTCAATTTTAAGCAGTATCTCAACCTGATTTCAGAAATATTTGGTGCCCAGCCAAGAAATTCACCCAGGTATTTGCCCAGTGTTAGGCCGTGTCCCAACCTGATTGCAGCAATGTCTGGTGCTCAGCCAAGAATCTCCCCTGTGTATTTTCAAAGCTATAGGCCGCGTCCAAACTGATTGCGCCAATGTTTGGTGTCCAAACTCGAAACTCGCCCAGGTATTATCCACACATTCAGCAGGAGCAGAAACCTGATTTCAGCAATATTTGATGTTCAGCCAAGAATCTCTCCCAGGTGGTTGCCAAGCTTCTGATCGCGCCCAACCTGATTACAGCAATGTTTGACGCTCAGCTATGAAACCCACTCAAGTATTTGCCCTGCACTAGACTGTGTCAAAAACCTGATTTCAGCCATGTTCGATGATCAGCCAGGAAACTCGGTTGAGGTATCTAAAGAAATTGGATTGGGAAACGCTAATCTAAAAACAAACGTGTTGCCCCTGGGAGTGCATTCTGTGCGGTGGAGGGGAGCAAACCTGAGTGGAATGACTCAATATACTCAACACTGGGGTCCAACATCACGGAATTAGAAAACAGGGGACTCTGTATAATTCTGATGGAAGACCTTAATGGATGCACTGGTGGCAAGGTAGAATACATCCAGGACGAGGATAAGAAAGTCAAAGGAATGGAAGGAAGCAGTTGGACATCACAGGTGAGTTCGGTCTGAAGATTTTCAGTGGTAATGCGAGGTGCAAGGAGAAATGGGCCTGGGAGAGGAACGAGGAAGAACAATAATCGACTATTAAAGTTCAAGGAGATTTGGGGACTGAGGAAGGATGCAAATTGAGCGAAGTTTGAAGAGAAATTGAAACCAAAGCTTGTGAATGAACACATAGAGGCCAGTGTCCAGAAGGTGGCAGATGCCATAGTTGTGGGCCTAGTTGAGGCAAGGATGGAAAATTTATCCGGGCGATTAAGGTGCCAACACAGGAACGTGGGTACAGAGTGAATGACGAACTGAAAAGGGCTATAAAGGACAGAAAAGTCAAACGGACAGGAGCAGTAGAAAACTCAAGGGGGTGGAAAGCGACGGTGCCAGGTTAGCAAAAGAAGAATACCAACAGGCAGGGAATAAAGTAAATAAGATTAAAGACGATAATCGGAGAGTGCGAAACTGTAATCGTATTAGGACAATAAGAACGACAGGGGGCTCGAGTTCGAAAGTATTTTGGAAATGGGTGAATAAACGAAACAAAGAAAGTAATTCACAGAGTATTAAATTAGAGGGCAGACATACAGACTAATAAGACCACATCGCATCAGAAGTAGTCAAGCACTGGAAAAAGGTAAACGATAAGCGATGGGGCACGGGGAACCCACCTGAGTGCCTCACTGTAGTCGAGGAAATTTTATCGAACTTTGTGTGCAGCGAAATAAAAACCGAAGATTAACAAAAAGTGGTCTAAAATCAAGGAACGAAAAAGCTTGAGGATGGACGATATTCCCAACGAGTTCAATTTAGCCATAGAAAAACAAGAGGTTCCGTAAGAATGTAGAGAATGCAAGGTTAAATTTATACACAAAAAGGGGGAAAGGATGTATTAGACAATAATATTATCGGGCGATTTCTGTCAGTAGCAACATGGGAAACGTTTTCTGTGAAGTCCTGTATGGGAGATTAGAGGATGTGATCGAACAGAAGGGGTTCCTGGAAGAGATCCAGAATGGCATCAGGAAGGGAAGATGAGTCACTGACCATCTTTTCACGCTGTCCCAAATGATAGAATCTCAGAAATCCAAAAAGAAAAAAAGATGTTTATGGCCTTTCTGGATTTTAAACAGGCATACGATAGAGTGTGAATGGAGGGTGTGTGGCGAAAGCTTGAGGCCTTGGTCCTGGGAGGTGAGTTTGTTGGAAGTTTGAAAGCGTTATATGAACATACTGTACTTAGCTTAGTTAACATAACAACAAGACGTGTGCCTATGGAGATACGCCTAAAGCAGGTGTGTGTCCTTTCGCCAATTCTTTTTTCACTGCATGTCAGAAATTTGGGGATGAACTCCTGCATAGCGACGAAGGGGTAGTGGAGACCTGAAGAACCCAGGGTTATTTTTAGCAGATAATATGGTACTAGGGCCAGAAAGCGAAGTGTGTGTGTGTGTGGGGGGGGGGGGGGGGACGCTAGAGAAAATATGCTGGCAATTGTTGAGAGATATGAGAACAAATGTAGACTCGAACTAAATGAAAACAAAAGCAAAATCATACCCGCAGGTCGTAAAGAGGATCCTACTCGTAAGTGGAGAGTGGAGGAGTTCTGTATTACGAAAGGCAGCAGCGAACTTCTATGTGTAGGAGAGATGCGTGATTACGAGTATTTGGGGTAAATGTAAATATTACGGACGGCGGCATCTACCGAAACCACACGAACAAACAAAATGTGGAGTGGAAGCGAATCCTTAATCAAATGAAACTAAACTGAGGGAGAAACAGCTTCAATAAGGTGTTCTTGGGGAAAACAGTTTGGGAAATGGTGGTGCGCCAAGTATTAACATATGGCACGGAAGTGATACCTCCAAAGCAAATGGCTTTAACGAGTTTGGAAACCCTGCAGAACGATGTCGACCGATGGATAACGAGGTAGTAATGCCGCCGCACTAGAATCAATAAGGAGTGAGCTTGGGTGGTTAAGGATTAAGGACAGGATAAACTTAATGAAACTAATGTTTTAGAATATTTGGAATTTAAATACAAAGAAAGGGTGGATTGAGCAAGTGAGGGACTTAATAGAGAACTATTCAATTGGAATCTCGGACTTAGAAGTGGGCATAACCCACGTAAAAGATAGCCAGATAAAGAGTCATGACGGGTTGTAACCTGAATTAGCGAGTACGGGTTCAAAGTAGAGAAGTCTTTGGGTAGTCCGCGTGATAAAGAGAAGCCGTATTTTGAAGAGTACGTTGATGGCAAATTGGGGGGGGGGGGGGGAGGGGGGGGACTGCTGTCCAAGGTGAGATCGCGGTCGCTAGAGCTTAGGTGGAAAATCGGGAAAGACGGTGAAAAGTGTTAAATTTGTATTTTAGGCGTAGTGGTGACCCTGGAACACTTTCTATTGGATTGTCCAAAATACCAGTCTACCAGATTCATCGAGAATATAATGGGAAAGTGGGATGGGAGAAGGAAGGTTAGTGGGTAACACAAAGGAGAGAGTTAGAATGCTTATCGGGGAGATTGGGAAGACTGGGGTACGGAATGCCATGAAGCAGTTCGTCTTCGAGTGTTTGGGAGGAGAGAAGAGGCGTGGGAATAGGGAGACATTTGGGGCTAATGAAGCCCTTCTCACCTGAGAAATGCGACAAATCAGCGGCCCACTAAAGTATTATTATTATTATTATTATTTTTATTATTGTTATTTGCTCAGTTTTAGGCCGTTTCCCAATATGATTACAGCAATATTTGATGCTCAGCCAAGAAACTCAGCCAGTAATGTCGTATCCCAGTCGGACTGTAGCAACGTTTCATGCTTATCTGAGAAGCTGACTCGGATAGAGCTGAATACAATCGTAAGGTCTCTACAAATTCCAGTGCGATGCATATCAAAGAAATTTACTTGGATTTTTGTCCGGTTTTAGAACGTGTCCCTACCTTTTTACAGTAATGTATCATTCGCAGCCAAAACAAACCCTCAGTGGTTTCTATCCAGTGATATCCTGTGCAATGGCGGATCGAATATGGGGTGGAGGTGAGGGGAATAGTTCCTTTTTGTCCATGAAAGAAACCATTTGCATCTAGCTTTAGTCAACTGATTTCCAGTGAATTCACAAAATGTCTATCTATGGGGAGGTGGAGGGCAAGGGCGAAACGGTGGTACAGGCTCACCAACAGTGCGAATGTCTCCTAACGGCAATAGCAGACAACACTAACATTGTTTCTTAAAGTATTTGTTCTCAAAAACAAAGCTGCCATTGGAACAAGCTCAGTGGCCTTGTTCCAATAAGGGGTTAAAGGCTGTGTATTGAAGGCAAAAATTAAAATTATACTTAGCGGGTTGTAACCGCCCCCTCCCCCCTCCACACATCTTTTATAAAGGGTTTGGGTTCGCCATTGAGCCTTTGTCCCGACCCAACTGGTACAGTGGATGAATCAGCAGTGCAATATATATTTAGTCTAGCATATTCTCACGGATCTTCCATAAACAGAAATTTGAAGCCGAAAGTATTCTGAAAATCAATTTGTATGGGTTTGATACATATCTTATAAGTTAATTATTTTCAGTTAAGTATGAAGACATAGAGTATAAACAAACTATACATTGTTTGCTTCAGAGAAAAACTCTGTCGGTTGATAGAAAAACATCAGTAATACTTCCGGATACATTACTGTTAACGACATGACAATATTGTTTAGCGATGACAAATGTAGAAAACATCAGGGACTTGTTTCTTTGTGTCGATACTGAAGGTGGGGTAATTTTTAATATTTTGATGGAGTGGTAATAATGTACGTCATGAGCTTTACGAAGACGACGTTTATGATCAGAATGTTATTGATTCATTGCTTCGGAATATTAACCCTTTGAACCAAGGTGGTATCTACTATGTCAGTTCATTGGAAGCAGTTGGAAGAGTCCACATTCATTATCTGGAGTGTAGACCAATTAATATTTTCAACGTACAGCCTTAGGGCTGCACGTTAAAAATATTGATTGGTCTACTCCACACGTTCACTTTGGAGCCATCCTACTTAATGAAATTATGTCGTAACTTGTTCCTGGACCTGTAAGCGGTCTCACCGGTTCAAAGGGTTAAAAGCAAATAAAAGTTTGTACTTAGATGAGAACACTCGACCTAAGTTTGTGTGAAAATGTCAAAGCTATGAGTTAAGCCTTTATCTTATCGACCGACGCACCCATACAACGATACATATATACTACTCACATTCTGCCAAGGACCACTCCTACCCACCTATATATTTGTTACATGAAATAACAAATGTATATAGTTTTAAGTTTGTTCATCTCTTCATTGGGATTTAACTGCACTTTCAGCAGCTTGGATCATATTATGTGGGACAATTTTACGGGTGGCGGGAGTCGGGCCGCCCGGAGAGAACCACTAAGCAATTGTGAGTAACTTTCGGACTCTCTAATATACCAAACTGGTTTATTGCCATTTCATCAATTCCCATTTCATCAACTGCCCCTAAAATTATATTTTCCCATTTCATCAATTCCCATTTCATCAACAGAATGAAAATATATTTTAATCTTATGTAAGTGCATTTTTTACCAATTATAAAAAAAAATATTAAATTAAACAGAAATTAAACCTGTTGTACTTCTCAAGTAATTTGTCTCTTTTGAGTAACAAATTAGTTTAGAATGCCACTAGGCATTCTAAACTAATTTGTTACTCACAAGAGACATATTAATTTAGAAACAAATTAGTTTAGAATGCCTATTCTCAAGTAATTTGTCTCTTTTGAGTAACAAATTAGTTTAGAATGCCACTAGGCATTCTAAACTAATTTGTTACTCAAAAGAGACAAATTAGTTTAGAAAGCCAACAAGCATTCTGAAGTAATAGTGAGTATGTTACTAGAGTATTGTGCTTTAAATGTTACATTCTGATAGATATTTAAATGTTATATGTTACTTTTCCCCACTTATTATGTGTAGTAATCCAGTTGCTCTGAATAAAATATTTAAAGTGTGTTCGTCTGAGAAATGTCTGGAAAGTGGTTATACAATAAACCCTCAAAATATTGATTTTTCATCAACTGGCTAATTGTATTCTTAAAATGTATAACATGTTATTATAAAACACATCTGAAAAAAATATGTTGGGAATTGATGAAATGGGAAAATATAATTTTAGAGGCAGTTGATGAAATGGGAATTGATGAAATGGGAAGACACCACCAAACTGACACAAGCAGTAAGCAATGGTTGAAGGTAAGTGTTACTTTGACATGTTGTACATGAATGATCGACGCGCTGTATGCCCACTTTTCACTTGCCTTCAACTAATGCTACCCCTGTAGCCCAAGAACATTAGGTTTCACTAGGGAAAAAAATCGGAGAAAGCTGATTTTTTCAGGGAATGTCGAGTACATGTCACTGAACGATTAGACAAAAGTCCCCTAAAATCCCAGTTGAGCTTTTTTTTCTACAGCCTTTTTTCGAAAACGCGTTTGAAAAAAATAAAAAAAAATCGCACGAACTTTGTAACCTCGAATTGATCCAACTGTATTTTTTGTTAACGCGTATTTCGAGCTACATAATGTCTAATATACATTTACCTAGAGGAAAATGTGCATTCTGTGACAATTTCTGCGAAAAATTATTGAAAATTCACAAAAAAGTATCGGATTTACGCAAAAAATGACGATTTTCCTAACGGATTTGCCCAAAGGGTCGTAGTACAGAACGGGATGTTAGTTGGACAGACGATAAAAAATCCACCACCATTTGAAGACTTTTATCATTGCTTACAAAATAGACATTATGGAAGACCCCCTCTGCTTCTGGCCGAGTTCCCCTTTTGGCATAAAATTCGTCAGCATGAGAACTCAACTATTTTCGGGCTTGGGACCGAACAGACACGTCTGTGTCTGGCAGCATTAGATCAATAAATAATATTTACAGAATGTACAAAAATCAATAAATAATATTTACAGAATGTTCAAATCAATCAACATGGATTAAGTTACATTGACTATTATCAACGCTATATACAGAAATGACATGACCTATATACATATTATTCATCGAACTCAGAAATTTCCGACAGGACAGTGTTTCTGTGGTTGTTACAAGAATCCGAACTGAAATTACACAAACCTGAGCAAGAGAGTCCTTCCTTCTTACACTCACACCTTTTTGTACAAGCACTCTTGCAACCACAACTGATCAGATTCAGTAGGTTATCGGGGGCACATGGCTTTGTGGCTGCAGTCGGTACAAGAAGTCCATTGTCTAGCGACCACCCCCAATCCGTCGGAGGAAGCGAAGTGCCCAGCCATTGTTGGACCTGGAGATAACATCTGTAGACATGTTGTTGTGCAGCATCGCTGCTTGGTGGGAGTGAGGCTAGGTCGATGGGTTTATTCAGTTTAGATTTTGCTACATAACGCTTGTAAGTGACATATCTATATTGGTCGAGAGAGGAAACAGTTTTACTCCCGTATAAGATCAGGAGAAGTTGTTCCCCGGCAGCGGCTACTGCACTTGGTGTACTGTCATCCGCTAAAATTGTGTTGACATACTGTTGTGAGTCGCTAGTAACATCGGAGACAATTGTACTGAATACTTTCTTCTTACCAACTCGAAAGAGTGCAGAAGTAGTGTCACAACCACTTATAGAATGTGCTACAAGGAGGTTGCTTCTATGCTCACCCATTTTGGTTGCTATTTCACTAACTGAAACTAGTAAGTTTGGGGTAATGGAATACATCATGTGAATATTACATACCGGTTGAACTCGAGAGGTAAGAATGACTAACAAGTCTGTGTCTGTTCCCACAACGACAACATTGTTGTCATCTTGAGCGATGTCAAGTGCAGTTTCGGCTATCAGTACATCAGCATCAGCCTCGGCCTGCTTGGACTGAATATTGATAGCAGATAGCTCCTGCATTAGAAGATCGATCAGTTGGGTTTTGTTCTTGGCATTTGCAAGGAAATCGGATTGGGGTGTGGTGGCTGGTAACTCGGGTGAGATATTGATATCAATGGAATACCTGTCTTTAGATCTACGGGCTTGTTCCATGCCCTTTGTCGACATTGTACAAGCATAACCATCAAAAACAACCACGACGTTCGCCCCAAAATGTCTCACTAGATAATTGGAATATGATGTACATATGTCCTTATATGACGACTGTTTAGGCCATACAACTGCCCTCAATAAAAATCCACCATCTACAACAAACAGAGAATGTTCTGGGATTTTAGTTTGCTCGGAACCGTATGTTTTGAGGATCTTACCGAGCGTGCTTTTCTGTGTCTTCCTCATTCCAGCAGAATCAAACAATGCTGGTGGTTTCGGGGCGAGTTCATATTTGAGATACTCTTCCATCTCTGCTTGTGACTGAATAACACATGTGATGCGGTTGAACAGAATTGTGGGGTCAATCACTACCTTATTTCCACGGACTTTGATGCTATTTGCCATCGATGCGAAAGACTTCACAGTGTCAACACGTCGTAGTTTGATGCTGTTGAACGTTTTGCTTACAACATTCGATACGCAACATTCACCAATTTTGCGAACTTGGTCACAGTTCACAGTTTCGTCGGCCACAAGCCCGGTCGCTATAGAGACTAATTGTAGTGGATCTCTATTCTGAAAGGGGGAATGCACTCTGAGCCAGTTCAATAATTTGGTGATATCATTGGCATCAGTCAATTGTGAACTTTGACGGAGATCCCGATGTTGTTCGCCATGACCAGTGTGAACATGAACAAAATTTTCGAGAGCATTACATATCGGAAGGCAAAGAGGTAGACCATGTACCCATTTCGCAACAGTGCTATCGGTTATTCCCCTGCCATGTGTGAGACCACCAGGGAGCTTGAACATTCTCATTAAACACTGCTCTATGGTCTGATCAGAATATATCCCGTCCCAGAATTTATCTGAGCGCCTTATGGTAAAGTAACCTTTCTCAGTGAACAACTTCAAATCATCCTGTTGCATTATTTCTGTTAGCTCATTCATCTGCTGCAAATAGAGATGAGAACTTTTTGCGTATGCAAAATGACCACCTGCGTGAAATTCTGGAATCATATTGCGAACACAATATGTGTGGAGTTCCCAGTCGCCTGTGCGCTCTGCTCTCAAGAACAACTGGAGAAGACCTATTTGCTCGTAGTATTGTACCCAAAGCTTTCCTGTGCGTCCTACGGACGCATTCTGGAGCAGTTCGTGTAATTTTGACAGTAGATGTTTGACACTTTCTTGATTGACAGCGTCACCTCTGATTGTACAGTCTTGATTGTACAGTCACCTCTGGCAAGTCCACAGAATATTTCATTGACTTCTGTGCAGTCTATGTTATCTAGTGTTCGGCTTTCTTCAAACACAAGTTTTGTAATGGCAATTTGTGTTAGCAAATGGGCACGAACTGCTCTTGAATATGCATGACCACTGATCAAATGATGGATTGACCCACCAGCATAAACAGTCCCCCAAAGTTCATCCAAGCCGCTACCAGCCATGATCGAACCAATTGCCCCTAAATATGACATAATCATATGGAAGCCGCCGAGTCTAACGAAAACTTTTGTCAACTTATCTGACGAAGACACAATCTCCACTGCTTTGATATATACACATCACGGGCGTGCACACATTACATGCCAATGCATCTTGAGTGTAGGCGAACACCACATTATGTGATTTAATCGAACATGGAAATTGAAACAATGATGCTATAATACGGTATTTGAATGAGAAAAGTCGATGCCGTTTGAATTTGAGTTTAGGGGGTATGGTTAATATTTCACACGTTTCACCAGTTCATTATGGAATAAATGACTATTGTTATATATCATTATAAAGCCACTGCTTTTCTGCAATTTTTGATATATAATTTAACTCCCAAAGTAGTCGTAGATTTGATTTGTGTACCGTTGTGTGTATGAAAACAATAAATTTTTTTCGTAATTTTGTACATTTTCGTGAATATTTTACCATTGAGTGTGAGGATTGGTACAAAGTTGGCATTTTCTGTTGGGGATATGTATTCTCAATATAATTCAGCACGATATTTATGATTCTCACCCTACTAAGGCGAATAAGAATGAGAAATATGGAGCTGGGTCGAATTTTTTTTAAAAAAAAATTTTTTCATCAAAAAAAACGCTATAACTAAAAAAGCTCAACTCGGATTCGCGGGGACTTTTCACACTTTATCCGCATTGTGTGTCCCGGAAACATATAAAAAAAATCAGCTTTCTCCGATTTTTTTCCTTACTTTCTCATTTTTATGTCTAATGTGCCTGGACTACTGCTTGTGCCAGGATGATAAATTATAGAGTTAGACGGTCGAGATATAGCTTTAGAAATAAGAGGCCCTGATACAACATTTTGTACATAAACGTAATGGTGATGATAGATTTATCTTACACTTTTCAAATGTATTGCAGATAACCTGATAAACTGGCAATTTCATATTTCATTTTAACACTCATAAACGAAGGTTGTTTATCCGGAGACTATACACAACTGCTTTGAACTTTGCCGATCCCGGATAGACATGAGCGCCTTTAATGAACACTGCGCAATGAAGGTGCGATGAAACGACGTATTGTTTCAAATTGAATGATTCCATTGATTCAGATACATAATCGGTCTCTTTCAAACATTTTGAAGGCGTGTAATGGTCTATAAATAGTTAGGTAAACAATCGTAAGCACGGGTTTGTATACTGCGGTTGCAGGATACAGATGTTGTATCAGCGTCCCCTGATACACGATGTGTTCGAGTAATTATGGACTCAATGCGTACCTATAATTGTAAGATAAATAGAAAGATCGTCATTCATTTCAGACAAACATCTGAAGAATCGACGAAAATTGTAAGTTACCACGTTTGTTGAAGAATGCCGTCAAAGACATTTGAATTATGGTTTGAATGCGACGCTTGAAACAAGAAGACATTTTTGGTGAACAAAAAAAAAATGGAAATCGTAAAATTGCACCTTGCATTTGATCGTCTGTAACATCACCGGGATAGAGGTTTGAATACACGAAATGTTATCAGCTGAATTTAAAAGATAAAATACCTTAGAATAGGAAGAAAAGGTGCGAAAGTTGAACAAGGCACCGCAATGTATGAGACCTCGTGTTCGGATATTGTAACTGTACAATGTTTATGCTGAATAATTTGTAATGAAAGTGTTCATTAATGATACAAAAAAATGTTTATTTTTCAAAACCTTCATTGCCTTTCAATGAAATATCACGTGTTCAATTAAAAAAAAGGTGATAAACTGTTGTTACATTCGTCAGTTATGGCGATGCAATGAACAATCGCCATCAATTAACAAGTTTCCGTGAATGCTACAGGCCTATACACGTGTGACGGTTGTCATTTTAGGTATCACGGAACTAAATATTTTCCGATAGGCGACCATTATAACGTTCAGGAGGAAAAAATATGATCGCATCACTTTCATTTTGGCGTTCAAATATCTGTGTCAAGTATAGCCCTTCAGATAACTTTCTCTAATCCGAAAACAGGGTGTCATGCAACAAATAAGAGAGAAAAACTGACACAAAGGGAAGTACCGGTCACGTGCACATATTTTTCAGGGAAGTTCTTACAAAAACACACAAAAAGTAAATTGTATTTTTTAAGTCCAAAAGTCATCAAATCACCCTCTTTTTTATCAGGAATATTTAACAATAATGCTAGATGTCAATAGAATGTTTCAAAAGTTTATTGAAACAATATATTTTCCCAAGGCTGTTTATTTTTAGAGATTGCATCATCTCCGAGTGCAACATTTCAAGGTGGGTAACTCTAATTCAAATATTTAGTTCCGCGATACCAATAGGTATCACGGAACTACATATTTTCCAAGAGGCGACCATTATAACGTTCAGGAGGAAAAAATATGATCGCATCACTTTCATTTTGGCGTTCAAATATCTGTGTCAAGTATAGCCCTTCAGATAACTTTCTCTAATCCGAAAACAGGGTGTCATGCAACAAATAAGAGAGAAAAACTGACACAAAGGGAAGTACCAGTCACGTGCACATATTTTTCAGGGAATTTCCTACAAAAACACACAAAAAGTAAATTGTTTTTTTTAAGTCCAAATGTCATCAAATCACCCTCTTTTTTATCAGGAATATTCAACAATAATGCAAGATGTCAATAGAATGTTTCAAACGTTTATTGAAACAATATATTTTCCCAAGGCTGTTTATTTTTAGAGATTGCTTCATTTCCGAGTGCAACATTTCAAGGTGGGTAACTCTAATTCAAATATTTAGTTCCGCGATACCTATAATCATCCCCACCCTACCAAAGAGACATTTTACCACTTCCTTGTGATAAAAGAGTCTGCATTGGAATCCAACTTTTGTCTTTGGCTGAGTCAAAAACATGGAAAATTTGCTCATTTAAGGAAAAGTGTCCAAACTTTGTCAAATGGGCTTAAAAACTGGTATTGCCTCCAAAAGATTTTTCTATCCTGTTACCTTACAAATTAACTGAGAGGGATGGGAATTTACAGCTTTCTTTAAACAAACTACCCTGAGCCCAAAATAAAACTAAAATCTGCATCAGCACACAATATTTTTTGAAAACATCTGTCTAATTTAATCATATTGCAAGCAAAACAGTGTCCCAACCCCCACGAAACAATACGGTTGTCAATTTTGTCTCAAAACTTGGGGATGCAGCTATATATTTCACGAATATAAATGGACTCGGCCATTTTATCCTAAAAACTGATGTCAAATTTTGTTCTACCAACTGATGTGGTAAAATATAGCCCTGAATACGACCCCCCGGTATGCCCATTTTCATCTAAATATATGATATAATTCATAAATTAATTGATATTGACCCCAAAACAAACCTACTGTGTTATGAACTTTCCCATTTGTGATAGTTTTAAATCCCATTCTGGTTTCTGAAGACATTTCACATTGTGTTTGATGAATATTTTGCAATTTTTGTAAAGGAAAAGCCTCAGTTTTCTCAGTTAAGACATATAGAGTCATTGGTATGGCACTGATAATACTTAAAACAGTGTTTTCTTCCAATCGAATGGCCAGTAACTGCTACTGTGGTATCTCATAACACTGCTATGATGCCTAAAACCATCAAATATTGATTCTATAGTGCTATACTCGTGCTGCAAGTTCCCATAAGTGGACTTTCACAACCTTAGTTTTAATTCTCACAGACAACCATTCTGACAAAAAGAGTGAAATTGTTGAAAATATGTTTCCAAAGAGGATGAATCAGATATTTGCTTCAAGAATATAGTGGTATTTGATGTTTAATATATTTCTGTGTATGTATGTTTGGGGGGGGGGGGGGAGTTAGTCAGCTGCCAGTTATTGAAAATGTAGATCCAGGCAAATGAAAAGCAAAGAAACACCTTATCTGATGAAGAGACAGACAGACAGACAGACAGACAGACAGACAGACAGACAGACAGATAGGGTTGCAGTCACACATGTAGGAGGTCTAATGAGAGTACTGAATGACATACAATGAAATATACAGTGGAAGAGCCAGGACAAGGTTGATAAATGGAAAAATAACTCAGTGGACCATGAGTGCTGCAGTCTCGACGTAAATCATAAGAAACTGAAAGTGTATGATATTAACTTCATGTTGTTCAGTCTTTCCAAATGTTTATCATCAGCAGAGGGGTTAAATATGTGTGGGAGGGGGACTTGGGTCAAGGAAAGAGCAATATTTCACAACTGTCACTGTAAATGTTTGCTGTATCATGGGAACCATGGCAGCACTAGTACTAGACAACTATATTGGCAGCTATTCACAAATGCCATTCACTCACATTTGTCATTTTATTATGTTATTTTTCCACTATAGCCCACCCCCACCCCCCCCCCCCTCCCCGAGTTTGTGTTCCAAAATACGCTTTCAATGAAGGAATTGTTTCCCAACATTTTAAAGAGCATAATATAGAAGAGAAAAACTTCTAAATACTAGTGGATAGAAGTGCAGTGTAGGTTTTCTGGCGACGTTTTAAATGGTGGTTTGGGAGGGGGTTGGAAGATTTGGAATCCTCCGTGTCCCTATTACTATGATGGGAACCATGGTTTAAATAAATATGTTAATAGGGTAAGATAGGCTGTTATTTAGCAGCTGCCATAGGTTATAGTGTTCTCCTGGGGAACACACTTGCTCAAGATGTGAATTTGCTTGCATTAACAGCCTTAGTTTTGGCAATATATAGACTTTATTGCTGACTGTGACAAAAATGTAACTTTTCAAAACAATAAAATATTTTGGTATGGTGTGTGATCCCCAAATAAATATTTCAATGTGAAATAATCCCCCAATATAATAATTGAATCTGGTTTGGAAGCCAAAAACATATTTCCTATAGGTATCACGGAACTAAATATTTTCCCATAAGCGACCATTATAACGTTCAGGAGGAAAAAAAATATGATCGCATCACTTTAATTTTGGCATTCAAATATCTGTGTCAAGTATAGCCCTTCAGATAACTTTTTCTGATCCGTAAACAGGGGGTCATGCAACAAATAAGAGAGAAAACCTGACACAAAGGGAAGTACCGGTCACGTGCACATATTTTTTAAATATGTGCACGTGACTGGTACTAAAACACACAAAAGTAAATTGTATTTTCGGAGTCCAAACGTCATCAGATCACCCTCCTTTTTATCAGGAATATTCAACAATAATGCAAGATGTCAATGGAATGTTTCAAACGTTTATTGGAACAATACATTTTCCCAAGGCTGTTTATTTTTAGAGATTGCATAATGTCCGTGGAGGGTAACTCTAATTCAAATATTTAGTTCCGCGATACCTATAATGTACTAAATCTATTACATACCGGCAGTTACTCGGTTGTTTATTTTTGTTTTTCCTCCACTTCCTGTTGCTCCCGTTCCAGGAATAAACCGTTGTATCTCATTGGTTGTTTTGTCAAGTCACGTATCGTCCACTGCTTGGTCAATTTCATAACGAGGGATAAATCCTTTTGCCAACTTGCAGTCTTCAAATAGAATATTAGTGTAAAGTGAGATCGCATCCAAGTACCCATTTATTATATATTGGAAGTACCCTTGGTAAGAAATGCACATCATTCGGGTAAACTTCACTCTCCAAATCAAAGGGCAGTTTCATTTCTAGAAGGTATGGTTATTGTTAGACTTGGCTTGGAGGGGAAATAACACACACAACAATCTCGACCTACTCATCATCCCATGCTATATCCGGATTTGTTTCTGATCCACCCCCACCTCCTTCTCGATTTATTTACAGCCATGAGCGTCGCGATGTTTTCCTCTGGGGGTTTAGACCTAATTTGTCCCGATAGTGAAGGATCAAGTTCCGATTGACAAATATTCTAACTACATCATCAAGGTACGTCTTCGTCGAAGGCATACCTTGATGACGAAGTAGGAATTAATCGGGATTATAGATTAAAAAAACCCAGGAGTTCTTGGAACTTTAATAGAGGCTAAATAAAATATACATGTAGTAGTCGTGACGCAACATCTTATTCAAGTACTCCAAATTGGTAATGCCGGACCCTAAACAACCCGAATCGAAACGTAGATATCTCCGATTGTATGCATAATAATAATCTTTGGCCTTCCTCTGATTTGTCGCGGTCCTCTAACGAGAAGGCTTACACTAACTCACAGCTCTTTCTTTCCAGGGTATTCCTCTCCACTCTCCCTCCTAATCTCCCAGCATTCAGTCAAAAACTGTTTCATAATGCCCACCCCCACCCTCGCCGTCGCTTTCTCGATCTCCTCAGATATAAAAGTGACCCTTTCCTCATGTCATTCCTCATCCAATTATCCTTTATGTTTACACCCAAAGAAATCTCTACTTGGCAAATTTTTGGGGCATTCTAAAATGATATGTTCCAGGGTCGCCGTTACATCTCAATTACACATTTGGCACACTTTCCACGCCATTCTCGACCCCCCCCCCCCCCAACTCTCGTGACTTGTATTTCACTTTGAATAACAATGTCCCCCAAACGATTCAACCAGGTACTCCTCAAATGCTGGCGCATTCGTTTTATATTTGTTTATTTATTGGGGTTTAACGACACTGTCGATAGCCAGGGTCACCTCGCGTCGAACAGTTTTACGGGTGGAGGAAGCCGAAGTGCCCGGAGAGAACCACCAAACAACGGCGAGCAACTGTCATACTTCCCAACATACTAACTCCACACAAGTAGGGTTAGCATTGGTTGAAAACATGTGCACCATGGACGTGCAGTACGCCTCAGTACACAACGCCACCGTGCCCCCACGTGGGCAGTTGGGATTAAGTATCTTGCCCAAGGACACAGCGCTTGCAGCCTCTCGGCTTGTAGCCTGAATCCCAACCTACTGAACCACCGCGCTCCCATCCGTTTTATATAACTCGTCTAAAGAGCTCTTGGTCCTAATTCCAATTGGCAGTTCCTATTGCAATCCTCATCCGAGTACGTGTGTTTGTGCTTGTGACACAAGTCAGAGTGTCAAATCTAGTCTTTTAAGAAAGTACATGATAACTAGCAAAAGCGAATTGATTTCTTAGACTGCAGTCCTGACGAAATGTGCCGATTTGAACAATTATTGGATGGGGAGGATATCACTCACACACCGAAACCCCTCCTAGCGACGCCCTTCTAAATTAAAATATTTTGCCTTGTTGTACTTCTTAATAAAGAGTATAAGATTAAGGAACCGAGATTATTCGATTTCAAACATCTCGAATCGGCCTCCCCATTAAATTTGATTCGTTACCCAATCGCGGAAACAAGCTCGAACCAATTCCATCGTGTTGAACAACGATCGTGTCAGCGTATCAGATTTCTATCTATTTGACAGATTAGGAAACGCGAGTAAACGAGTGGCAACATTTAATGTGTTCACAGGGTGTCTGACAATTACAGTTTTTATCACTTGTGCTTTTGGTAATATCACACACAATATAATGTAAAACTAGAGAAACAGAATTTAGTACGACCAGTAAATATCGTTAAAGAAATCTTAAATAGGTTTTTGTAAACAGCGCTTAAAGATTTTCATTCAGGATTCAGATTAAATTTTTCAAGAAACCGGACATAACTTCTGTGCATAGAATTGAATGTGTTCTATAAAAGACACAGCGATGGATATTTTGCCACTGCCTCCTTTTCTGAGAGAACAAATGCATGTATGGACTTCAGAAATGTATTGGGGTCCTAAAATGCAATTTCAAGCAATTCTGCAAACTGCACTTAACGAGAGACCTGTGTGGCCTTAGTGAACTGAACCCAAACTATTAACTTCAACGGCGCTTCGACTCGTTTGATGTTGGTCCAAGGTTCATATGTCATATCATGCTTGAGAAATGAGTGTTACCAATTTTCAAAATTTGTGCCCCACACCAAATGTTTTGAGAATAAAAATACATATATGAACTGCGGAAATGCATTAGGGGGTCATAAATTGTGATTTCCAGCAATTGTGAATAAAACACTCAATGACCTCTGGGTAACCTCAGCGACCTTGGCCCATGTTTTGAACCTCCGTTGAGTTTCGACTCAACTGGTGTTGGTCCTAGGTCTATACGTCATACCATGCTTGAGATATGTGACCCACTTTCAAAATTGTTGACCAAACCCATTTTTTGAGTGTACAAATACATGTCTGAATTCCTGGAATGCATTAGCGAGTTGGAAATGTGATTTCCCACAATTTTGAAAAATGCACTCAATGACCCCTGAGTGACGTCAGTGAGCTTGACCCATATTTTGAACCTCCATTGAGTTTCGATTCATTTGCTGTTGGTCCCAGGTCCAAACGTCACACCAAGCTTGAGATATGAGCATGACCCACTATCGAAATGTTTGGCCGCGCCAACATTTTTTTTTCGTATAAAAATGGATGTATGAACTTCTTGAATGTCATACCATGCTTGAGGTTTGAGCGTGGCCCAGATATATGAACTTCTGAATGCATTAGGGGGTAAAAAAAATGTAATTTCCAGCAATTCTGAAAAATGCACTCAGTGACCTCTGTGTGGTCTCAGTGACTTTGACCCCTATTTTGAACCTCCATTGAGGTTTAAGTCATTTTCTGTTGGTCCCAGGTCCATACGTCATACCATGCATGCGATATGAGCGTTACCCACTTTCAAAACTTTTGGCCACGCCCACTTTTTTCACGTAAAATAATGTGACATGGCATATCGGTTTAAAAAGAGAAACTCGAGTACCAGGCTGCAGTATTCTGGAATTTTCAGATCAATCTTTTCACTTACAATACTAAACATGTCGGCATTACCTTACCCTTCTTTGGTTATAAAAAAAATCTTATAAAGGGTTACCTGAGCATGTATATAGGCCTGGCTGTGTTTCACGCTCTTAAAGCCTCCAGTCAAATTTTGCAAATAATTCGACGCTGTTATGAACAAGAACCAGTCTAACCATTAAAAAGTCAATCGCCAATGTTTAGATACAGTGGTCTGGAACGTTTCAGTTGGTCGGAAAAGCAAACCCACGGCTTGCTTTTCCAACAATCTGGAATATTTTAGAGAATACCATAAATATTTTTCTTTGAATCAACGCAAGTGAAGAAATGTTTTTCAATGGGGACTTCAGTGACTTTACCATTGCTAAATTAAACACGTTTGTTTACTAAATAATGATAAACGAACACGCATCACAACTGTATTATTATGATTACAACTCGTGGTCCACAAATGTGCTAATATCTACATGTTTTCAAGACGAATTAAATACTTCTTAGTTCGAATATCTACGACTGGAGCTGAAAGAATATCCATGTATCTTTGTGAATAAATGAACGCCACATTATATCAACGGTAGCCTGCTCGCACACTTCACGAAAAGGGGTGTAAACCAACAGACCATACGAGCGTCGGATTCCTTACATAATTTGACTGGTGGCCCGAGAACTTGGCTATGTTGGTGAGATATTCTGCGTAAAGTTCTGACAGGTTCCAACAACTTGGCGGAGCTCATTGGGAGCAGCCCCATTCGTTGCCAGCGCTTTGCCAACGGGATATCTTTAAAGCCATTAATGTCCCTGGACAAGCCGAACACCCACCCATGCTTTTAATTTGCAGTATCTCTAAAATAATGATAATAATAATGAGAACAATCGTGGATTTGTCACACAGGTCTTTCTACCGCTGTTCACGAGTCAGCCCTCTTTGTTTAATGATATCCTATAACAACCGGTTGTGTAATATTCAACCAGTAGTGTAATATTAACCTGTAATGTAACAAAAATCAACCAGTAGTGTAATGACCAACCATTAATGTATACAAATTAACCTGTAATGTACCTCTAAAATCATTTGGGTTAAAAAACAATCTAAATCAACTGGGTGAGTGAATATGACCCAGTTGGGTTCATATTCTCTCAATCCAGTCGATTTGGTTTAATTTTTGACCTAACTGATCTAAGAGTGTAATAACCAGTAATGTAATAAACTTAACCAGTAGTGTAATAAAAGTCCATAAAAAACAACATTTTTTTAAACAAACTTTTAAAAGACTTTAGCCTGGCTGAAATTATAATTTTGGTATATCTTGTTGATTTTTAATAATTTAATACGTCTAAAGACGTTTTCGGGATCAAAACTCATTTGTGTGGGACAATATTATGGCCAAGGGTGTTTCTTATATTTTTTATGTGCGTATATACTGGTGTTTAATGTCACTGTCGATATCTATGGCTATACCACTGTCGCAAGATAAGTACAAATTCAAAATTAGCCAATTGTGTGTAGCAGTGTCGTGCCTGTTGGAGACTACTTATCCCAGGCAATCTCCAACAGGCATGACACCACAGTCAGTTTTCAAAGTAACTAGTAGGTGATGAAGAAGAGTCTATTTGAACTCGAATTTTCGGATCGCTTGTCTACATTTATAATTTTTTTTAATACACCCCTAACGAATCGGCAAAGATCTCCCTCACCTCGCCTATAATTTTTAATACGAAATGTATAAATCTGTCGGTCTGGTTAACTACTTTGATAGATATTCCAAGAAAGTCCATTCTTCAGAGAGGTGGTGCGATTATGTGTCTCTCGGAGGAAGGGGAGAACACAAAGTCTTCAGTTTCAGTTCTGTCGGGTATTTTTCCCCAAATAAGGAAGAGACGAGCCCCTCCTTCAACAATAGGGTACAATGTATGCAAGCGGGGCGAGTGGTGAGTGCTTTGGGGCCCTGTTCTCATCTCATGACAAGTGGCCCATTATTTCATGGTCTGAGGTCAAGTAATTACTTTTGATGGTCAACAGAAGGATTTGCTGAATGGTGGTTTTCGTGTGTGGAGCTGGGCTAATTTCTTAATGGTGATATCGTGTTTTCCGTAGAGCTGATTTGTTGAATGGTGATTTCACATAAAACTCGGGACAGGTCTGGTGATTTCATAAGGATTTGTTATACGGGTTAACTGATGGGTTAAACAATATTTTTTCTGCGCTTAAGTTCTTGTAGTAATTACAGTTTACGTTACTGTAAACAAAGCATGAATCTTTTATGTGATGGGACTGTTAGTTTTTTTTATTGGTCATTATTTTCAAGGTACATTAAGGCATTTTTGTGAACAGGATTCAATCGCAAAGCTGATGGGGAAATTATAATGGTCTCCTTTAATATGGTTGTTTTGTTGTTTAATTAGTCAAAAACATCAATGTTCGATTAATATAGATTACATGCGAGTAAGTTAAATAACATTGTTGATGAGGGGGACTTTTTATTTTTGCTGTCCATGATTAAATGCTCGCAATAACAGTTCACACTGTACGCGGTGTGCTGGAAATAAGTTATCGTCTTTACCGTGTGCAGGAATTCCGACATTTCTCAGCTTGGGCTGATTCCAATTCAAAGTCAGTTTTCCTTCATTGTTTCCGCTCCTGAGGCATCATACCGCTAACACCACGATTGTGTCACTGAAAATTAAAAAAAGAAGACGCAAAAAGGAAATACACGGTGGTATGCTTTTTTAACGTTCCAATGAGTTGTCAGCACCAAAATTTATTATCACACGTTGTAGATATAAAAAGAACTGTACTCTTTTGTACAATTCAGCGAGAGCGAGATAGTCGCATCATAATGGAAGCAATCCTTAGAGCACCCCAAAAGCATCGAAAATGTTGTCAATATTATCTGCGTCTTTTGTTCGTTGCCAGATAAGACGGAACAGGGTGTAAAGGAGCCACGTATCCACCACCCACACACATACACACACACTTTCACCCAACCTCACCCACCTCACACTCCCCCATATACATCTATACACCCTCACACCTAACCCCACGCACAAACACGCTAGGCCCCCACCCCATTCACAGATAAACTGCTACACAGACATGCAACATGATAACAATGAGTTTAGAGATTTGATAGCATGCAAATATGTCAATATACAGACATGTGTAGCTGGAGAGAAAATGTTCATTTTCTGATATAAGATAGTACGTGGTGTAATTTGAAACGGACGTGACAACCATTACTTATTCCCAGTTCCTAATTCGACATTAGTTATCAACCGATTGATATCGGTATGTAACTAATGTCGAATAAGGAACTGGGAATAAGTAAGGATTGTCCCGTCCAGTAATTCGAAAGAATGATGTGAGCTGCTAGGAAAGTATTACGTAGTATTTATTAGATATGATTTTCTTTCCCAGAATTGCCCATTACCATGCATTCTCGGCAGATATGGCTTCAAACGTGGCTGATATGAACCAAGCTTAGAGTTCTCCCCCTCGATGCGTTACTAAGTGCAACCAATTGGTCTTCATCGAAATGTTATTCGTTGATCGCAGTCGGGAAAATTGGCATTATCAATCATGATGGAGTGGATTGAAGCAGAATCGAAGAATTAATTATTGCAATAAGTAATGATAGGTGATGATGAAGAGAAGAAAGAAGAGAGTTGAATAGGAAATTCATCGCAAACTAAAATTCATAGTCGTAAGCAGAATTTCGTCGTGGTAGGAAGAGAGGTAGTTCATCTACCCTAACGTTCCGGCTACACATTTTCGCATGGCTGAACTAGGAGTAGGAGAAGAAAACGTTTCGAACTTTGTGGAAAAGAATGAGAAACAATAATACTGTCGGAAAACCGTAACAGTTCCAGGGGGAGGCCACCAACAAAAATTTGCAAGACGTGACGTGTGGGTGGGTGGGTCTCTTGAGTGCGCCAAAAATGTGCATTTCCAACTTGTGCAATTTTTTGAATTTTTTAAAAATATATCAATATATCAGCTAATATATACCATCATTTGTGTTTCAAACCTTAAAGATGATGTTGTACATCACACTCTTAACATAAATACAACATCAGGAGGCTTTTTATGTGAGAATATTGGGCTTAAACTGGGAAAATGTCACACGTTAGTAGGGGGTGGGTGTCTTGTTCGAAATGTAGAAAATGTGCAGACAATATTTTGGGAACAATTCAAATGAAAATATGTTCCCGTATATGTACACCTGCTCTGGCCAAGCCTGATAATGAACAGCTTGTCATTTGTAGTTTGGGGCCCACAGCAGCCCACAGAGGTTTAAATTGGTGGTACCAGTTTACCTAACATGAAAAGCAGACGACACTTACCAAAAAATGATTGAATAACTAATTTTTTTCATTTTTTGTCTCAAAAACATAGGTTATGACCCCTCATTGGAACGAGCTCGACGAGCTCGTTCCAATGAGGGGTCATAACCTATGTTTTTGAGACAAAAAATGAAAAAATAATACAAATTAATTGGCGATTTTTGAGAATAGCGCTGGCCGGTTTTGGCCGTTACGTTGGGTAAAGGGTTAAGAACATTATGAAAACCCCCTAAAGACAGCTGTGCCTACTAAGTTTATAAGCTTATTTTTGATTTTAATGGGAGAGTGGGGGTGGGTGTCTGAGAACGGTAGTAGAAAATTTGCACGTAGTGGGTGGGTGGGTGTAAAAAGGAGCCGAATAAAAAAATAGGACGTCACGTCTTGCAAATTTTTAGTGCCCCCCCCCCCCCCCCCCCCCCCCCCCTTGACAGTTCAGAGAATTTTTGTAATTATTTGTTTTGGTCCAAATATTAAGGCGGTTATTACTTGGCTAGTTTCATACTTCCTGAGATATTAGCCCTCGGTAACTTCACGTCTTCGGTCTCAGGCTGATATGAAGCTTGATCTAACAATCATACATATTTTATCCTGAAAACCACGAGAAACGGTACGTATCACATAATGTGTTCCGATTCCATGTCATATAGACGACTCATTCTGATTGCGTATCATATAGACGCATGAATGCATTCTATGTGCGTTTCAGTGATCGACTCATCTAATCGCTTACAAAACAAATCAAAATCCTTACAGTTGGCGACGAATTATTAATAGCCACCCCCTCCTCTCTCTCTCTCTCTCTCTCTCTCTCTCTCTCTCTCTCTCTCTCTCTCTCTCTCTCTCTCTCTCTCTCTCTCTCTCTCTCTCTCTCTCTCTTCACAACAAATAGAAACTGCACAATTCAGTATTACACACTCGTAAATTCAAGTGTATCATCATAGGAAGTGACACTGAGAGTGATTAATTTGACAACAAAACTTTGACAATTGTGATGACAGCGTTACTCATAATCATTGTACGAGTGCACAACAATATAGTTCTATAAAATATGGGTTTTTTAAAACTTTTTCGCGCCCAACATTATGTCCGAAACCTGTATTAATAATTTAAGATTTAATGTGTCAAAATTGTTAGATAAATGAATTATCATGACAATGTGCAAATCCTGTGATACCAGATTCTCGGTGGTATTCAAAAATGGGATCATACAAAGTCGGCCCGTTGAGATCCCGTTCTGGACACCAGCTCGAATCTGATACAAATCACAGGGCATGCACATTATCATAATAATCTGAATACATTGGCCTCATATCTCGGCCGGTTTGAAACTGACCGAGTAATAATCTCTATTTATTAGATATTTTTCCCTAGAATTGCCCATTATCAAGCTCGGTACATATGACTGCACACTTCGTCTCCTGAGTTCCAATGTGTTCTATGTGCCAGTAGGCACATAGAACACATTGGAACTCAAGGGACGACTTGGTGATATGACGCTGATTTCGGCGATATGAACCAAGCTAGAGTTGTGTCCCGTAATGCGTTACTAGCGAAACCAATTTGTTCCCATCGAAATCGTTCACTGTCATTTGACGATCGCAATCAGAAATACTGGCGTTACCGGGCATAATAGAGTAGTTTGAAGCTCAGTTTTTGTATAGTGAGAAATTAACGATGACCAGTTGCGGCGCTACGGGTGGGTGGGGGTGGGGGTGGGTGGGTGGGGGGGCATTCCCCCCAAATGAAGGCTTTGCCCCTCCAGTTGCCCCCCCCCCCCAACCATCTCGCATGCATTTCCATCCACGGTCCACCCTCAAACACAAACACATTCAGTCACTCTCTCTCACACACACACACACCCCTCTCTTTTTTATTCCCAGTAATTTCCCATACACACTTGGCCCAAAGCCTCAGGCTAGCTGATGAACACATCCAGGCAGTAGAGATTTAAAGACTCGGATGCAGATACTTATGAGTTATAATTAAGTTATGAGCCAACAAAGGCATGTCTATCCATATCCCTTGTCTAAAAAAATTCATGGATTTCGCATTATGACAGACGGGCATTATGAGTCTCTCTCTCTCTCTCTCTCTCTCTCTCTCTCTCTCTCTCTCTCTCTCTCTCTCTCTCTCTCACGCACAGACCCACCAGACGCGGATCCAGGATTTTTTGAAAGGAGGACCGCTAATTACCATTACATTTAGTCGAAACTTGGACCCAAAGTCCGTAATATAACTTTTTGGTTTGGTACGTCCACAGGACGTACCAAACCAAAAAAGTATATTACGGACTTTGGGTCCAAGTTTGGACTACCTCATAACAAAGTAATGATATGATCCTTTACGTATTTGCCCCCCTTCATGGGAGTCTGCCCCCCTAGTTGCCCCCCCCCCCCCCCACAAAAAAATTTCTGGCGACTCCACTGGTTACCGGGCATAATAGAGTAGTTTGAAGCTCAGTTTTTGTATAGTGAGAAATTAACGATGACAGTAATAAAGGATTAAGTGGATGAAGAAGAGAAAGAAGAGCGATGTGAAGAAAATTCAGCGCAAACGATGACTCAGTGTCGTTAGCGGAAAAGTGTCAGTTGAGCTATTTGAACGTCGTGGCTGCCACAGCGAGACATTCAGATAGTTGAACTAGGTGAGGAAGCTTGGGATTTTGTGAAAAGAATAAGAAACAATAACTTGTCAGAAAACTGTAACGATCTGAGAATATTTTGTAATTAAGCGTTTTGGTTGAAATAAGGAGGTTATTACTTGGCTAGTGTCACATCGGCCGAGCTATCACCCTCGGTAACTTCACATCACCCTTCCACCCTCTAAATAATTCATGCACCCCCGCCCCCCTCCGCCACACACACACTTTGCGTCACACCTTTTACCACACCGTCAACCCTTTACCCAACTTAACGGCCAAAACCGGCCAGCGCTATTCTCAAAAATCGCCAATTAATTTTCAAAATATTTTCATTTTTTGTCTCAAAAACATAGGTTATGACCCCTCGTTGGAACGAGCTCGTCGAGCTCGTTCCAACGAAGGGCCATAACCTATGTTTTTGAGACAAAAAATGAAAAAAAATAATTTTCAAGAATTTTTTTGCAAGTGTCGTCTGCTTTTCATGTTAGGTAAAGGGTTAACGTGCAACAGTCAACAGAAATGGCACCTCTGTGAGTTCATTTTTCATATTGAGCTAAACTATGGTAGGTCCAGCACGTATTTATCATTTGTGCTTCACATCCACAATTTCATTTCTCTTCTACAGTCAATACGGCTAATACGGTTCATAAAAAAACGCTTTTAAAAGAATCCGCGCACTTTTCATCGTATAGTCGTCGTTTGTTGTTGTGTATGTAGAATGTGGTAAGCCCCATCCTACAAGAATTAGCCTTCTTTGCGTTGTTTACCAACCATCTGAAATGTAGTAGGAAATATGGCAAAACTGGATCACACTCGGCTAAATCAAATCACTCTTTTGAAAGTTTAATCTCACCAACAGACGAGACGACGAGATAAGATAATTTTTATTTATAGTCGGATAATGTACAAAAAGTGAGAACACTAGCTCTATGGAGATTTTGATCGACTTCTGAAAGTGAAATACACAATAAAAATATAAAGCAATGACACTAAAAGCATCCATTCTCACAATGGCCTTGGAATTTGCATCTCTCTTGGAGGCAATTCACAAAGGAGCAAACCAACACTCGGGAATATAACTGTAATGTCGGCATGTTTAATTAAAAATCAGAAAGAGACCGAACAGAAGAGGGTTTGAACTAGATCTCTGTGGATCGCCATTGGATATGTCAGACCAGCAACTGTCCACTCCATGAAGTTGTGCATGTTGTTTACGGTTGCTCAAGTAGCATTTTAATAAGCAGGTCGTATTGTCTGAAAGACCACAAAACCATATGCAGATAGTTTTACAAGCAGAAGCGGGCGTGGCAAGACGTCAAATGATTTTGACAAGTCCATCAAACCGGTTGCAACATATGCTGGTCAAGGGACATTTTCTAGTCTTCAATGAGCCTAAGGAACGTAATCTGACAACCGTGAACTTTGCGAAAAACGGATAGGAAAAGTTATGAAATATGTTTTCGAAATAGTCTGAAAGCTGAATATTTGGAGCCTTTTCGAATATTTTCAAGAACATATGTATAGTTTCACTGGTCTGTAAATTTCAATTTCCAACGGATTGTTTTTCCTAAACAGGGGAACAACTTGAGCTTGTGTCAGTTTAGCTGGCTTTATTCCAGTTTTAAAGCTGGTATTGATTAATTTTGCCATCTGAGGGGCCAGAACAGGAACACTAAGTTTCAATAATTGGCCGAGATGTTGTCATGTAGTGGCATAGCAGGGGTTAATAACCCGTATATCGTCTTGTGACTGTGTGTTTGATAAAGGCTTTAGGACTCCAGTTTCCCTCAGGCATTTTTTGTCTTCTGTTGTGGTTCGGATAAGGTGGCCTGTGACCCGTGTCCCTTTTTGTGATTAAAGATAACTCTGACAATCAGCTGCATTTTCGGGATGACTACTTTTATTCAAATCTCTTTATTCAAGTCTCATCAATTAAAGTCAATCAATAAAACTGGAGTGACGATAGTTTTCTCTTTGAGCAGTAAGTTAACTACACTGCAAAAAATATAGGTTCTCTTTAGAACCAAACCTGGTTCTAATCTTGTCCCTGAGATGGAACCAGTTCTGTTTAAACAGTATTTATTTCAAATCAAATAAATTTATAAAGATTAACATTAAATATTAACAGAATTAAACATAAATTGAGGGGGTTCAGCCGTAAGTTTAGAGCTTATACGAGGTTGTCTCAAATCATTATTAAGCAAAGGAGATATGAACAGTTGGCATATCGAACCAGTTTTGGTTCTATACAGAACCAAAACTGGTTCGATATACCAACTGTTCATATCTCCTTTGTTTCAAAATGTTTGGCGACTGCGTTGAATAAGCTCCACGTTTACTGCTGAATCTACTTCAGTTCATGTAATATTCTGTTACAATTGAATGCTAATCTTGGTAAATGTATTTGATTTGAAATAAATACTGTTTAAACAGAACTGGTTCCATCTCAGGGACAAGATTAGAACCAGTTTTGGTTCTAAAGAGAACCTATATTTTTTGCAGTGTACACTGTCAGAAATTTAGAACTGCGCAGAATGTGAACGTGTGTAGGATTGCATCCGAATCATACCGTTTAGTTTAAACAATATTTATTTCCAATAGGAAGCGAAAACAAATCACATTAATATTTTATACACAGGTAACAAGGAAATGGATTCAGCAGGAAGCTAGAAGCTTATACATGGCTGTCTCCATGAATGAATAAATGAATGAATGAATGAGTGAATGAATGAATCTTATTTAGCAGTATACAACAAAAAACAAAAAAATTATACATGCATCATTATCGAACAAAAATATACATACATAATTATAGAAAAAAATAACCTAATAAACCTGTATACCACAGGGAGACGGCAAAGCCCGATTGGCTGTCTACCTGTCGTCTCCCAATTATATCGTGCAACACTGGAATCGGACTGTCCAACAACCGTTCATCTCTATTTGGTCTTGGTCGCTGGAGTCTAGTGTAACTAACACAATTTAGTTAAGAGACGAGAATTGAGTTAACCCTTTACCCAACATGACAAGCAGACGACACTTGCAAAACAAACTCTTGAATAACTATTTTTTTCATTTTTTGTCTCAAAAACACAGGTTACTACCCCCACTGGAACAAGCTCGACGAGCTCGCTCCAATGAGGGGCCATAACCCATGTTTTTGAGACAAAAGCGAAAAACATAATGAAAACTAATTGCCGATTTTTGAGAATAGCGCTGGCCGGTTTTGGCCGCCACGTTGGGCAAAGGGTTAAGAGACGAGAATTTGTCCAGTCGTATACAGTACCAGTGGAAACGGGTCGATAGTAACTACTTGTCCCTCGTTGACAACTCCAAACCCCGACGCCACTCCGTGGGGTGCTCTCAGAGAGAGACCCCCATGGACCGACGATGCGAGTTGGAGTCCTCAACAGGAGTAGACCAGGAACAAAATTCCCCTATTGTCATTTCACTGCCCACGTCTGTCGGCTCTGCCCTTGGAAAGCTCAAAATTGGTATTATCTTGAAAATGCATAAAAATGAAAAATGCATACCCACTCGGTTTATTCAGAAAATTTTCTACCTATTGTTAGAAAACACAGCCAGTACAGTAAGAATTATTACAGTCGACGTTATCGGAGTATTGGGACAAGGATTTTGAGATGAATTGTTTTTTTTAAAAATATTTCTGTTGTTTATATTACGTAAATCAAGGTCTAAATCGTTCCTGAGTTTGGGGTACATGTGTGTTTGAAAATTCTCAAGAGACCTTGTCCTTGTTCTATCAATTTGGAGAGTGTCTCTTCTTCTACTAGCTCTACCCGTTAGTGTTGACTACAGGGTGGAAATAATGTCTAAAGGATACTGGCAGGTTATCGTGATGCTAGTCAAAAACGAGCAGGCACGCGTGGAGTTTGAAGAGGTCATTTACTTTAGTGGGGATCAGTGTGTGCATTATATTTCTTATTGTGCATTATGCGGATGGAGCGTTTCTGAAGAAGCAGTATCTTTTTAGTCGTTCTAGCATTTCCCCATACATTTATCCCATACACTAAATGTGTGTGTATCAGGGCATAATAAAGTGTTTTCAAAGCTTCACGGGGAAACGTAGTCTTCACTCAATTTAGTGTGAAATTTGCCCGAGCAATCTTTGAAGAGAGTTGAGATATAAACTATCATCAATATGTATTCCTAAGAATTTAAGAGATTTTTCTGTATTATTTGAACCTACTCTACTTATGATTTGGCCATTTATTAATATATTTTGGTGAATTGTTGTTTTATTTTTGGCGGAAGGGTTGGTTAAAATGTATTTAGTTTTTGTTGCATTTAGTACACGTTGATTCGCACAACACCATTCAAACACGTTTTCAAGCTCTTTATTTATGAGTTGGGCTAATTGATTTGGGTCTGGACCCGAAGAAAGCCCAGTAGTGTCGTCAGCAAAAGATAGGAGATTTAGGCATGTAGCTCGATAGATGTCATTGACAGATATCAGGAACAGCGTTGGGCCGAGTATCGTCGAGTCTTGTGGAACTCCGTGTGATATTTTTGCTCTGTCAGATATATGGTCGCCGTATGCGACATACTGTGACATATCAGATAAATAGCTTTTAAACCAGTCATTACCCAATCCTCTAATACCGTATCTATATAGTTTATTTATTAAAATGTCATGGTTTATTGTATCAAATGCTTTTGAAAGATATAAAAATAACGCAAGTGTGCTGTTTTTACTTCTTTTTTATTATTTTCTTCTGATATAGTTTTCAACAATTGCATGACAGGATGCACCGTACTATGATTTTTCCTAAAACCGTACTGATTTGGATGTAGGATACTAAAACGATTTAAGTATTTTAAATGTCTTACTGACATAAGTTTTCTAACTCTTTTGAGAATGTCGGAAGAATGCTAATGGGTCTGTAATTTGTAAAGTTATGTCGGTCGCCTGCTTTAAATATAGGAATAACTTTTGCGATTTTCATTGAAAACATGAAAACGAACAATTGGAGATGTGTGTTAATGGGTTAACGATGGGGTCAATAGTTTGTTTAAGTAGATTTGAACTAATACCATCACAACCTTTGCTTCCTTTTGACTTTAGGGATTTAACAATATTCATAATTTCAAAATCACATGTAGGACTAATGTAAAAATTATTGGTAGAAATTGCCTCCATGAAGTCGTGAAACGACTTGTTAGTACCAGGTATTTTATCACTTGCTCATTTTCCTATATTTGTAAAGTAAGTATTGAATTCTCTAGTTATTTCTGTCGGGTCATTTATTTCTTTATCATTATGAATAAAAATTTGAGGTAAGTTGGTGTTTCCGTTGGATTTTTAATGTCGTCATTTAGTATTTGCCATGTTTTACGCATGTTAAATTTGTGCTCGTTTAGAATACTTTTAAAATAAGTTGCTTTAAATTGCTTTTTCACTTTATTGAATATTTTACAGTAGTTTTTGTAGTTTTTTATATTAAGTTCAGTTGGGTTTTTCAACTTTTTATGCCCCCCGACTTAGGTCGGGTGGCATATAGTGATTGAAGTGTGCATGTGTCCGTCCGTCCGTTCGCCGTCCGTCCGTCCGTCCGTCCGTCCGTCCGTCCGTCCGTCCGTCCGTCCGTCCGTCCGTCCGTCCGTCCGTGTGTGTGTGTGTGTGTTTGAGGTTAAAAAATCGCACTGGCACAGACATTTCCTAATGGAAATGGGGGTACCTCGGTATGTAGGGTAGACAAGACTCTGTGTGTGTGTGTGTGTGTGTGTGTGTGTGTGTGTGTGTGTGTGTGTGTGTGTGTGTGTGTGTGTGTGTGTGTGTGTGTGTGTGTGTGTGTGTGTGTGTGTGCGTTTGTCTTACCAACTTGACGAGGTAACTAGACAAAAGTGTTTGCGTGTTTCGCCTTACCGAGGTACAAAAGACAAAAGAAACCCTTTACCTCGGTTGTTTTCCCAGAACTGTACCGGCAAAACGAGGTTGAAACCGTTAGTCCACACAAAGGACAGACAATGGGGTACCTCGGTATGTAGGGAAAACAAGACTGTGTGTGTGTGTGTGTGTGTGTGTGTGTGTGTGTGTGTGTGTGTGTGTGTGTGTGTGTGTGTGTGTGTGTGTGTGTTTGTCTTACCAACTTGACGAGGTAACTAGACAAAAGAGTTTGCGTGTTTCGCCTTACCGAGGTACAAAAGACAAAAGAAACCCTTTACCTCGGTTGTTTTCCCAGAACTGTACCGGCAAAACGAGGTTGAAACCGTTAGTCCACACAAAGGACAGACAATGGGGTACCTCGGTATGTAGGGAAAACAAGACTGTGTGTGTGTGTGTGTTTGAGGTTAAAAAATCGCACTGGCACAGACATTTCATACTGAAACGTTTTTTTTCTTTTAATATGCCGCCGAAAAATTGTTTTCATTTACTGAACCCAGATGGGTTTCAAACATGACAAAAAATTACACCAAATTTGATTTAAACTAAGTGATGAGCTTAGGAACTGGTTAAACTGACTGGCAATAATTGATGTTATTCATTGATGGGCTCTAATTTAGTCCTTACAAGGATGTTACGCAAGCTTTTGTTTTTCTTATAGGCGATGACAGGTCGAAGATTCAAAGGTTCATTTAATTTAGCATTGGTAAAATTGAATTCATCTTTTAACATTTTTGCTATTTCGATATTCATTCTGTTGTACGTTAATGTGAAAGGAATGATGGACCTCCTTTCGCATTCGCCCTCTGATATGTTCATACCAAATGGCCAGAGGGTTTGAAGCGTATTGATCCAAAAAGCTTCACGTTTTTTTCTAAATTCATCCGTTTCTTCTAATGTGTCTTTAATTGGTGGTTGTTCAATTGGGTGGATTTCGAAATCGTCCAAAGAATGGCCAGGAAGGTTAAAATGTTGTGCTACTGGGGCATCAGCATTATGTTTTATATCCTGTTTGTGTCTAGTAGCACGTTCTCGAAAAGGATTTTGACTTTGACCAACATACTGTTTCCGACATCGCTTACAAGTGATAAGGTAAATAATGTTTGGTGAATCACAATGGAGGGGGTTACGGATCTGATAATGAATTTTCGTTTGTTCGGAGGAAAATTCCTCTTTCTGATCAGGCATAAAAGTATGCAGTCTACAACGAGGCTTTTTGCAATTAAATACCGCGCCACTACTATTTTGCAACGGTCTGTTGTGTTCAATCTTCAGTGGTTCGAAATCGGTAGTTTCAGCTGGACTTTCGAGCTTTTTCAGGGTTTGGGATTTCAGTCGTATTCCGAGCCAGTCTGGACCTCGTCTAAAGTTATGTTACCCGCCATATCGATTGACAGCACTATTGTCACCTGCTTCAGTATGCGTGTTAAATAGTAGCGTTGAGCTATTTGAAATGTGTTTGACTGCCCGATTCCATGTGCTATTTATTTATTTATTTATTTATTGGTGTTTAAGGTCACATACTTATGGACAATGGCTAATCGTGACCGTGACAGTTTTACGGGTGGAGGAAGCCGGAGTACCCGGAGAGAACCACCGAGCAACGACGAGCAGCTGTCATCTCTCCAACATCGTAACTCTGAACTCTGCACCGCAGCACAGGCAGGGTTAGATTGGTTGAAGACATGCGCACCATCGACGTGCAGTACGCCTCAGTACACAGCGTCATCGTGCCCCCATGTAGGCAATCGGGGTGAAGTGTCTTGACCAAGGACACAACGCGGTTGCCGCAGGTGGGATTCGAACCAAGGACCTCTCGGCTTGCAGCCTGCACCTCTACCAACTGAGCCCCCGCGCCCCTTCCATGTGCTCATATGGAGTTGGGTGGAAGAGAAAGGAATTATGTACAAGGAAGAAGTGAATGAATAAATGTGAGATAGACAAATAATTTCATTTTTGTGTGTTTTAATGAATGAGGATGAGCTCACGAGTATGAAGTGAGTGGATGAGTGGAAAATAAACAGATTGATGAAAATATGAATTGAATGAGTCATTTATATGTATACATCACAGAATAAATGAATGAATGCACGAACTGAAAAATACAAGATATCACGTTGGAATATACACTAAACAAGACGGTCAGACACCTGACAAACAGACAAAATGTTCATGACAATGTATCCATTTTCCAGCAGATTGTGCCTCATTTCCTCCCATTGTAATGCACTTTATAACTAAAAATGACAATGTGCAATGTCAAAGTGAGGGTGCTATGAAATATGTCAATTTTTTCACTGCATTGGAGCCCACTTAAATGAATACCTTCTAATTTAATAACCTCATCAACTGGGTGCAACTTCCAAACCCAAAAACCAATTACCATACCTTCAGTATAAAATTTATCTGTTAATTACATGTCAATTATAGGGTGAACTCATGTTAATTGAATAAAAAAATTGTAATATGTCGAGAAACTATCGTGACAAACACCAATTTCCCAATGTTTATAGACTATTTTTCATCAGTATATCCATTACACACAGATAGAGCGACAGACAGACATACATTACACAACAAAACACCTTAATATATGTAACCCAATAAATTACATAATGTATACACTATAGTAATTGACAACGGTAAAGTGAAGGTAAAAAGAGAGAAGGAATGGGACCTACAGATATGCAAGTAAGCAGACAGACAAACAAAACAGACAAAACAGCTCAACAAACAAACAGACAGACAGACAGACATGCATACATAAAAAAACGACAGACAGGGAAGATAGACATTTGGATAAAAACACACATATGTCACGAAATATCGCGTTGGTATATATACTATACTTGTCGAAGAGGGTAGAAGTTGGGCTTGGGGATATGGAGGCAGGTAGGATGGACGGACGAATGTAACAGACAGACAGACAAATTAAAAGACGGGCAGAAGGTAAGGCGGAAGGACAGATAGGCACGGACAAACAATACTGTCAAACGGTAAAACACACAGAACATTCCTGACAATATATTCATTTTCCAGCAGATTGCGCCTCATTACCTCGTATTGTAATGCACAATATAAATAAAAATGACAGTGTGCAGTGTCAAAGTGAACGTGGTATGAAATATGTCACTTTTTTCACTGCACTGGAGCCCACTTAAGTGGATATCTTCTAAGTGAATAGCCCCATCAACTGAGTACAACTTCCAAACACAAGACCAATTACCATATCTTCAGTATAAAATTTATCTGTTAATTATATCTCAGTTATAGAGTGAACTCATGTTAATTGAGTAAATTTCACTTAATGGAGCCCACTTAAACGAATAGCTTTTAATTGAAAAACAAGATACAATATAACACATGCTCATTTAATCTCAAGAATACAGGAAAGTGACCAAATTCCTGTTAGTCGAATAAGGCAATTAGTCCACTATATCCCGTAACAAATGCTCGGTTTATCTCCAGAGTACAGGAAGTGACCAGATTCATGTTAATCGAATAATCCTGATAATTGAATAATTTTCACTTAATGGAGCACACTTAAATGGATAGCTTTTAATTGAATAACCCCGTCAACTGCAAACACAAAACCATTTACCATGCCTTCAGTACAAAATTTATCTGTTAATATAACAATAACATGATTTTGAAGGGCTTTACAGTGTATTAACGTCTCAACAGAAATGGTTAACAGCCCAAGAGTTTATTAGCGGCCCGCGACGAAGTCGAGGGCCGCTAATAAGCTCAAGGGCTGTTAACCATTTCTGTTGAGCTGTTGATACACTGTAATGCCCGACAAAGTCATGTTATTTCTATTATTGCCACTTTCGTACATCAGGGACATTACAATTAAATTATATGCGAATTAAGATAAATGAATGAAGTTTAACGTTTTAGAATTAAAAAAAACAGCGACACTATCGTCTGATTTGTTGACAAACAAACCAGGTAACATGACTATCGTCTGATTAGTCTACGACGAAATTTGGGAAGTTAGATGATGAAATATGTCTTCGAAATGCGAACTTTAGGCAAGGAGTTTATTCATCAAAGATATCATCACTTACTTTGCGTGTATCGCTTCCTATATTTGATACATTATCTATCCGTGACACAAAGGGAAACACTTGAAACAAGCGTGTTAATAGTGTTTACAAATTAAAAAAATCCGAATTGAATTTCGATCCAAATGGAAATCTGGGAAAAATATTGTTGATCGGCTGAGAGATGTGACGTCATTGTCTATATTTAGACGTGTCGGGCTGTTATTGACCTGTTGGGCTGCTATAGTCAATAACGGCCCAACACGTCACATGACTTGTACTTGTTGAGCGTTACGAGGTTTCAACGCCCGACAAAACATCGTTAATGTGCTAGGAACGCCCGCAAAAGTGGTAATAATTACATATCAGTTACAGAGTACACTCATGTTAATGAAATAGAAAATATTGTAATAAGTCGAGAAACTATCGTGACAAACACCAATTTCCCAATGTTTATGGACTATTGTTCCTCAGTCTCCATTGAGTAATGATATTACATTTGGTAATATCAGTAGTACAAGGAGTTTGGAATTTTGTCATTGGTTGGTAAATATATTTTGCCATCTGAATTAAGAGTAGTAGAGTTAGAATATAATAAGGAATGTGCAGAAGAAAAATAGGAGTTAGGCATTGTAGAGATGAAGAGAAGAGACCCAGAATATGCAGTGACGAGTGCTTAATTGGTCTGTGGTGCACCTCGAAGTTTCTGGGAGTAGTGGGTGAGTTGGTCAGTTGGTGGGGAGGGTGTATTGTCAGTCAAACCGTTTGGTTAGAAGTAAAAATTCGTGAACCTTATTGGAAATGGATTTGTTGATTTCAGAGCTGTAGTGCTCACTACCGTCTAGTAAAATATCAGTATTAATGTAGTGCTGTATGGTACCAAGGGTTTGTGGTCGTATCGGTGTGTATCTGTTACAATGGAAAAAGTAATCATCCACCGTTTCACGTTCGTCACAGCTGCATAAGAATGAATCCACAAGATAGATGTTGAATAGATCGTTGTTCAAGCCACTGCAGCCGAGGCGCAGGCGACAGAGTATGATCTGTGCTTTACGCGAAGTGTCTCCGTAGAAATAAAAGGGAACAGTGCGTCTATTTCGATAGATAAATGATTTGAAATTGGACAGTGGGTTATTTTCTCTTATTTCAATGGATAAGTCAGTCCATAGACGAGTCGCAGAAGGTATGAATGATGTGTAATGTAGCTGCGTTCGGAATAGAGGGGTAGTAAGATTACGGTGTCAAAGGTTGTAAAGCTGGGAACCTGAGGTTACATGGGGAATTATGTTGGATGGGTAAAAGCAGGAACTAATCCATGAATCATTTTGAAATATTTTATGAGTTTGTGTTTTTTCCGTCTAGTGTCTGGTTTATCACACCTGTTCCAGTGTATAAGTGGGCTTTGCTTGAGCTTATTGTGCCCCCGTCACAAGTCGTGTTGCTCCCACTTGTTTTTTTTTCAAGATTGTTGGCTTCGTTCGCCGTGCAGTTATCCCAGACGGTATCTGTATATTCGAGGACTGGACGGACGAACGCATAGTCAATTGTGTCAAGGGTCTTCCGATCAAATCGATACTTAAATCGCCTCAGAATATTAATACGTTTCCAGGTTTTTCTCTGATTTCGGTAAGATGGGCTGACCATGTTCCCATGTTATTGAATGTTAACTCAAGATGTTTGTGTTGAGAGACTTCTTGATTTCTGTGGAGAACATTTTGAAAGTAGTATGCTTTATTTCGTTGGTTTTTCTTGTGATTAGTAATGTTTCTGTTTTCTGTGGATTGAAATTAACAAGCCACTTCGTCCCCTGAGTTCCAATGTGTTCTATGTGCCTACTGGCACATAGAACACATTGGAACTCAGGGGACGACTTGTTAACCCACGATCCGATTCGTCTTCTATCATTATCTAATAAGTCTGCAGCAGCATTTGGATCTTCAACAATTAAGTATAGTGAGGTGTCATCAGCAAACAGTCGTATACTACTAGCGATATTGTCTACAGTGTCATTGATATAGATCAGGAAAAGTAAGGGGCCGAGTAGGATGACGCTGAGTTTAGGACCACACGCTGCTGCCTCTCACGAAGGTAGGATCCAAACCAGTCCAGGAGAGGACCCGCTATTCCAATGGCTTTAAGTTTATAAAGAAGGCCTTTATGCCAGACTTTGTCAAACGCTTTACTCACGTAACAGCATGCCACCGTTATTTCTCTATCATCGTCGAGCGCTGAGCTGAATGCATTGTAAATGTCAGTAAGTTGAAGGACTGTAGAATCTGATGGCAGAAAGCCAGACTGTAGTGGGGTGAGCAGCATGTTAGTTTTCAGGAATGTTAAAACTGTTTCAAAAATACATTTTTCGAAGATTTTGCCCAGGCAGCTGGGTAATGTAATAGGTTTGTAGTTTTGTAACAGACGATAGTCGCCTTGCTTAAAGACTGGAGTTACATTACCAATTTTCCATTGTTTCGGAAATAAGAAGTCTTTAACATCGTATTAAACAGATTAGTTAATGGGATGTATAAACTGGAGGAGCATTTTCTTAGTAAGTAGGGACTGACTTTGTCAGGGCCGCCGGCTTTGGATACGTTGATTGAATTCAGGGTTTTCAGCACATCATCAGGAGTCAGTGTAATATCCTTCAACTCTATCTGGTCGAGGTCGATGTGGAGGTCAGGGAGGTTATGGCTTGAGTCGTCAATCGTGGATATTCGGCAGTAGTAGTTGTTGAAAGCTTCTGCTTTTTCTAAGATGTCTAAGTTAATTTTATTGTCGATCTCCAACATCGTAACAGGAATTTATTTGGTGGAGATCAAGTGGTTAAATGTTTTCCACCAGTTAGAGTCGCCGGTGTTCGTAGAATTAAGTTTGGCGTCCATTTTTAAGAAAAAATTGGTTTTAGCTTTCCGATTTTCTGAGACAACGATATTGCGCTTTTGACGGAATCTCCCGACGATTCGGGTCTATGTTGCATTTTCGCTCTACGGTAGAGGCGCTTACGCTGACTTAAGTTTTCGGATGTTGTTGTGCATCCACGGAGGCTGTTGGGGTCTACATGTTATTGTCTTGTTGGGAATGTATTTTGATGCGTTGGTGAGTAGAATATTTATGAGCTAGTATACAATGCCACATAGCGAGTGTTGAAGTACTTCGTTTTCCCAGTCTGTGTTGCAAAATTCACGATTTAGTCCCTCATAGTCGCCTCTTTCGTAATACCATATTTGACGCTTGAAACTGTTGTTCTTTTGTTTGGGAATTTTTAGTTCTAGGGTTATTGGACGCACTAGGTCTGGGATGAATGGATCAATGACGTCTGTTTTTGAGACGCGTGGGAGCAGTTGGTCATTTACTATAAAGATGTCAATAAGGGAGCTCGATGTTTCAGTGAAGTGCGTGGGTTCCTTAACAATTTGGGTAACATTAATTTCTGCTAGCATCTGTTGCATTGGTCCACCCTGGGCACTTAGTAGGTTATCATTAAAATCGCTCGTTATTAATACCTTTGAGATATTCGTATCAGGGGTTTTCTCAAATGCTATTGAAATTAAGTTCCATAAGTCATTGGGAGAGTTGGGTGGTCCGTAAAAGACTCCAAACAGAATCGATCCACTGTCAGTGAATAGCTGGGCCCATAGATTCTCGAGGGCATTTATGTTTAGGTCCCGACGGTGTTTAAAAGGAATGTTGTTTTTAATGTAAATGGCTACACCCCCTCCCTCCCCTTGATTCGCGATCATTTCTCAATGGTAATTGGAAGTTTGGCAATTCGATATCCAAGTCGTTGTCGATCACATCTAGCCACGTTTCAGTGAAGGCACATATATCGTAGTTTAACAGTTCACTAGGACATCAATCTTTCGCTTAAGACTCTGGACATTTTGGTGATAGAATGAGAGGGCATGTGGGGAACTTGTCGCAACAGATGAAAAAGAAGATTAGGTTGTTACACTCACGGGACCAGGATTTGTTTTGATGTTACCAGCTATGACTTGAAAAATTTGCATCCAGGGGAGCTTACCAATGATCATAAAGAGGAGAGCTACAGAAATTAGTATGGCTGCATTAATACTGGACTCCATTTGAGGGCATGTGTAGGCTGGGTATGTGCGTGCTTCAACATAACCCAGAGATGGTTCTTTGGAGTATTGCGTTCGCAGAATTCTGTTGCTGTATGCTCTCAGCATTCTCATTAATTCAAGTTTCGTCAAGTATTCGTAATTAGTGAAGAATATTAAAATTAGCATGAGACTGAGACCTGGAATGTGATACCTCAGGTACAAAGACTGAATCGAGATTTAATTGCCTTTTTCGAGGCACACCACTGTTGGCTGTACCGGCGAATAGTCCTACCCGCTTTCTGTAGATATTAATATTATCCATCTCTCATGGTTTTGGAAAAAATATAGGCGAGTGGGCCCCATCCGGTCTTACAGCCAAATAAGCTCTGGTCATTTTTGTTTCGGTCAGAGAGTCTAGAAACAGGAGGTTATGTATGTAATTTTTTAAGGCAATAGATCAGACTGAAAGAATAGTTTAAAGATAAAGAGGTGAGTAACATGTAAATGAGGCGAGAAGTGTGCCAGACATTGTTGGAAAACATCGAAAAGACCCAAGCTTGGATTGACTGAGGTTTGATAAGTAGGATTGAGTCCTGGAGGAAGGACATACAATATATCACAAAGTGTGAGTGATTTGTATTTAGCAGGAGATTGTTTATATAAGTGTCACCGTGGTATATCGTGGGTCATTAAACGGGTGTGTCATTAGCTTATTAGCAGGGAGAGGAGAATCAAACGGGTAGAAGGTCAGGAGAGGGTAGTGTAATGGGGTTGGGAGTAGGCAAAGGGCTACTCCTGTCTCGAAGCATCGAAAGTAGACGGGAAGATGACATGTCACTATCTTCCGAATGGTAATACCCGAGTAGTAGATGTATGAAACGGGCCACATTGGATGGACCCCGGGCTGGACCCCGGAAGTGACGTCATGTCACGTGACCTGGTGGCGCCATGTTGTGTTGTCATGGTAACCCGCGTGAGCGACCATCTAGTGACGTCATCCCCATAGTGATATGTGGTGTGAGTGCGCATGCGCAGCGGGTGTTATTAGGGTGATACGTGTTTCCGTCGGCCATTTTGTATACTGGGGGCCGCCATCTTGGTTTCTATGGTAGCACGTGGTGGCTATATGACCCAATGGCTTCTAACAAGACAGGGGTATGTTCGGAGGGTATGTTCGATTGAACAGGAGTAATTTCCAGATTCGTAGAATTACAACAAACAACCCGCCAATCCCTCCAAATCACCGAAATTGACTTCATTTGCTACGGATTCCCATTTTATCGGCTTAGCACGTAGTGCTATAGTAGCAAGGGGATACGGGGGGGGGGGTGTATTCGATTGAATAGGAGTATTTTTTCTGGCTTAGTATTTCCCCCATGTGGTTTTAATAGTATCGAGAGAGCCCCGTGGGTACGTTCCTTATTCTGATGTATACTCCAGTACAGTAGAAGAGCCTACCAGTTGGAACAGTTTACCTTATTATTACTATATTTAGCTTTTCGGGTCTACTCTTGTTAGTTCTGACCCTATTCCAGGTACTCTTGTAGTTTCCTTTATCTAGATACTTTGTATAGATTATAACCAACCAATCAGATTGCTTGATTTCCCATAATCTGTATGCGGAGTTATCTCCCCTTATAACAATGAAGTCCTGTCCGAGTCTCATCACCTCTATATCCAATGGCCACGTCCCATGGAATCCTATTTTCTGGGAAACACCCGTGGCTATGGAATCCCTTTTTAGTAGTATGAGGCCATGAGGGCTATGTAAAAACCCTCAATGAGGCCTAATTTACTATCCCCCATAGCCTCATTGAATTTTGAGGTCATGAGGGCCATGAAAAATCCCTCAATGAGGTATAATTTACTACGACTCTTAGCCTCATTTCAATATTTGAGGATACCTATGCCTGCTATTGTATAGTACCGGGATCCATATCCTTATCGATATCCTTAGCACCATTTACGACAAATAAGTTATGAACTTTTCACACAGCGCGTTTGGCTCGCGTATTCCTCCCATACCCCCACCCACCCCCGTCCCCACTTCCTATGTAAGGTATGCATGTCTCATGTGAGATAGATATCTATCTCACATAACCCACGTGACCGGCTTATTAGCTTATTTAATGAGCGCAGGACTATTCAATCATCGCACGTTCTTTGTAAACAAACAACATGGTGTCACGTTTTGGACATATTAGCAACCGAACGTTTGTCGAAGAAAATAGAAATAAAAACACAGACCACAAAACCAAAGGACACGTGCCTCTTTCATACGACTTTTTGGGTGAACGCCATTATGAGTGGAGAGAGTTGCACGAAATTCCCGTCGAAACGTTATGCGAATACATTGCAGAATTCTTAATATGACGTCATCAAAATGTGTCAATGTTCATTTCGCTAAAATCTTTAATCCCTGTCTTGTCGGCGTGGGATTAAATGTCGTAGTATATACCTATGGTATATCCAGAAATTTTGTGCGCGCTTTCCGATAAGCAAATTAGTTTTTTTCAGAAGTGGACAAGAAAATTGCTCGAAAAAGCTGCAACGTGCCCCTGAATTACTTTTGATGATGTCAGGGTGTTTTGGTGGGGTGGGGGGGGGGGGGGGGGGCTTTGGAAAGAAAAAAATAACCGTGATGGGTGTGGGTGTGAGATGGGGAAATCACACCCTCGTGACAAGATATTTGGTCCAGACACTCGGCAAGCCTCGTGTCTGGCCCAAATATCTTGCCCTCGGGTGAGATTTCCCCATCTCACACCCTCACCCAATAGGAATAATAATAATCTCATTGTCTTGTTCTAAAAACATATTCCATTCTGTGATACCATTCTCTTTCTCGTTAAGAAGGTATAATTCTAGGCCCAAAATTTATAGAGTTTGTCTCACCTGCATAGCGATCTAGGAAGAAGTTTTTGAGTGATTTCCTTTTTATTTTGCTAACAAAGTTATGTGATACCTCCCAACATTTACTGGGCATAAATTTCAGGTAACTGTGGTACAGCACCTGTTTCTTAAAATGGCTTTACCTGGGATTTTATTCATAGAGCGAGACGGTTTCTTATAAGAGTGTTTTTCTTTAACACTTTACCCAACGCAGACGATATCAAAATTTATTATATTAATAATATATATTAAATAATAACATTTCAACAAAATCATATCATGTGGCCCTCATTGGAACGAGCTCGACGAGCTCGTTCCAATGAATCGTCACATGACATGGTTTTGTTGAAACATTTTGAAAAGTAACATTTTTTAATCCCCTGAATTTGCACAGTACGCGGGTGGGTGTTGTCGATTCACAGTGGAATAGAGCATATGACACATCTTTTTTGAAAACGCATTGAAAACTTGGAGCGGAACCTGACCCTTCCCCAACGTAGGTGATATGTGTTTACTGAAATCTTTTGAAAAATAATATTTTTTCATCTCCTGAATTTGCATATTACGCGTGTGGGTGCACCCCACTCGTGGGGTAAAAGGTTAACGGGAGCATGCTTAGTACAGATCTCTCGAAATTTCTATAAAGGTTGTTCATGGATTCAACTTCATGAAAACAGAGGATTGTTATCAGAAACGGTTCCCTGAGTTACATTCAGAACCTAAATCTTCAATAAACCGTTCCTGTATGAAATTTCTAAAGCATCTACAGGAAATGTTTGAAGACTTTCGTGATGCAGGATGTCCCTTAAATACCCCACCAACAAAAATTGGAAAAATTTAAAGCTGAGTTTATTCTGCTGGGGATATTAGTTAAAATAGGGGACTATTTACAGTCTTGAGGAAAGAGGGATTTTTTAATAAGAGATTACATTTAAGAAATATCACAGAGAGACGATATTTCTTGACTCTTTGATGTAATGATAGTAGTAAAATTTAGATCCCCTAAAATTTAAAATATTAGCAAATTTACTAGCTGCTTTGTCAAGTTATGAGGTTAACCCTTTACCCAACGAATCGGCCGCATCCGCCAGCGTAATATCCAAATTCATTAGTTGAAAAAATATTATTTTTCAAAAAATTTCAACAAAACTATATCATGTGACCCCTCTTTGGAACGAGCTCGACGAGCTCGTACCAATGAGGGGTCACATGATATGGTTTTGTTGAAATTTTTTGAAAAATTTCAAAAAATGATATTTAAAATAATAAATTTTGATATCGTCTGCGTTGGGTAAAGGGTTAATGCCTCGACAAAAGTGTCTAAATTAGAACTAGCACGGTTAAATATGGTATTTAGCATATTGAAAATACACCTGCAGCATAATATTTTCATATTTGTGAGACTCTAGATGGTATAATCTACTCGACGGAATGTCGGATCTGACATAAGTTATTGTGATGAATTGACGGTAACATAGTCTGAGGTTTGCGGCTCGGAGTTTATGTTCAACCGAGGCGCGAACCTCAGACCAGGTTACCGTCAAGTCATCACAATAACATATATGTTCCAATAAGGCCCAACCCATAGCCCAAAACCCCGTGAAATGAACAGGGCAACTTGAATGAACAAGGCAACCTTATTGATAATAAATTTAGTAAATAAACACCTAGTGTACCCACGATGTCACGGAACAACAAACAATCAATAGCTTAGATAAAGGTCAGAATTACCCCACCTCAGTTCAAATTATATCTGGGTTTTGAGTATGCATTCATTGAATGAACACTGGCTTTGAAAATACCCTTTTATAGTACCATCAAAGTCAAATCAGTGACACAAAGCCCGAGTCTATCGTTTCTGGAAGGTCTGTCGGTTCCACGGAGCAAACGTTCCTCTCCGAGGTGGACGTAAGTTTATTATACCAGTCTGATGCGCTAGAAGGTGGCCGCCGCCGTATTACTGACACTGTATTTTGGTGCCTTCCGATACCCAGTTGTCACCTGTCTGCAGCCCACGTGTTCGGTTGCACTGCAGGCAATAAAAGGGAGCATTGCCCGTTCACTGCCTCGTCTTGTTGTCCAGTTGGACGACACTGAACTGTTGAGTGTCCTTGCCCAGAGCATTTCGACGTTATACGCCTCGCAGCGGTTCTTCTGGCTCTCCTGGAGCTGTAAGACATAGTCGACCTTGAGGTCGAATCCCGGGAGCCCATTTGCTTCGTGCTTGTTGGTCACCAGAGTTTTCTGGTTGGCCTTTCGGAGATGCTGTTCAGTCGGGTGCGCACCAGTACCCCCCCCAACGGTGGACATGTCATCATTCCGACCTGGCTCAGATACTCGACCCTGCTCATAGCCCGACACGTGAGGTTTGACCATTGAAGATAGTCGTCTATGATCATAACCTTCTGATGGTCATTGATGGTAAGCCCCTGAGAACTTTGGACCGTGAGTGCTTAGCCAAAGTGCCAGCTGTAACAGTACCCCCAAAATGTTCCCTAGCATATAGGGGCTAGCTAATGGTAGTGGTTAAATAGAAGTTCGCAGCGTGGGTCCAACGTTGTGGATATTTTTGTTTTAGGACCAGCTCCCGAAGAGACCGAATGTTGGATAGGATAAATCTCCAAGGTTCTATTTTGTGAACTTGGAAAGAGAGGGTTAAGAATATTTCCGGGGAATTATCATGCAGAAATAACTGAACAGAACATGGGTTAACGTTCTCGAAATTGATACGATTTACACTGGACAATTTTTATTGTCAAATTTATTATAAAATCATATAATACATTGAATTCAGAAGTACAACTTCGTCTAAATTGATAAGTGTACAGAATCACATCTCCCGCATACGAGGAAAGTTTTAAGGGTAACCTAATCATTTTTAAATTATTTTTGCCCAGCAAGTCCTAGTAGAACTAATATGGCAAAAATGGTTTTACCTAATCTCAATACCACAACAAATGCTGGTAAAACTTATAGTGGTATATCTTAATACTAACCTAGTACTTGGTTGAGCTCTTCACGAGTGCTATAGTTCTTTGATCTCTATATTCAGGTCTGACAAATCTAGGAGAGAATAGAGAAGTCTGTTCTGGCGGAACTAAGGGAGAACGAATACTTTCTCCAGTCTGCAGTGAGAGCTTGTTGATTATATTCACATTAGCTCTACCATTCCCGTAGGCATGGAGCCAACGTCTTATACCTATCGGAAATATGCTTAACACCTTTACTAAACCACTGTAGTTAGGTATCTGCTCAATCATTACACAGTAAAATACCATGTTTAAAACAGTGGCACTGAGATTGACAACCGGCATAAAATCACATAGCTGACCTCCCTCTACATTAATAGAACAGAGTATGATAACAGATATGCTGGCGTGAATGAGTTTGCCTATAGTGAAGACGGCATTGTATGTGGTGCCTAGGTAAGTTCATTAATAAAACAGGTATTCGTATACAATTAATGATATCTTCACAAATCTAATTGCTGTATTTACATTTACCTTTCAGGCTCTCTGTATTGCCTAAGCTTCCAGAGCTTAGACTAGACACAGTAGCACTTTACTTCATTACACCAGCTATGAGTCTTGATAACCTGCTCTGCAATAGAAATGTCGACGAAGTCATCGAGAACAAGCTCCCCCTGTTTGTGTATACCCGAGATGGTCACCACACTGTGTTGTTTTAGACAGTCCTTGAGGTGGTACAGCAGAGGTACTGGAGTGTCTGGGAAATGCTCCTTATGTCTTCGGAAAGCTTTTGGACTTTACCTCTGATATTTTGCCGTTGGATTAGTCACCGGGCGCCACTGGTGTTCAAACTCTCCCAACCCAAAAAGCTACATGGGGCTTTCCGCATCTCTCGACACTGAAGCAGGTCCGGCTGTAGGCGGATTAAGTGCTTGAGAGCCTTCAGTGCCTCGTCTTTGGCCCGCTAATTACCCAGAACCACCTCAGAGTAGTCGGCGTGCCCGCGGGGCCAGTCATGGGCGGTGTCTGTGCCTGTTCGTCACAGCAAAGTACCTGCACCTCTTCTCCAGCTATTACAAAAAAAATCTCCAGGATCAGCTGCTATCAAATGATGATTCGGGGAGTGTACTTCGAACCCTTTCTATCTGACGTTTATTCGGTGTCAGCTACCTGAGGTCTTGTTTGTTGGACATGGGGTCATGGAGTGGCCGGCCTTCCTTTCGGAATACGTACTCCAAGTCATCTCCTCCACCGCCATTTGCGAGCAGCACTTCATCGCTGAGGCCCAGACCTTTCTGTCTTTCCAGAGAGTGATCGGCTGGCCTTTGTGTTTTGTCTTTTTTCGTTGTGTGCTCGAGCAGGATCAGGACCTCCATGGTCACCCGTGTCCTTCTGGCACCGCAGCACTTGAAGAGGCTAAGTTTCGTCTGGGGTACGAACGACGTTCTAACTGTGCATCTCTTTCGCGAAGCGATGCGTGTGAGCGAGGACCAGGGGCCCCACTGAACGAAAGATCTAGATCGCTCTCGATGTCTCCCCTTTGCCAATTCATTCGTTGAGGTAGCTTGTACCGTGACGTGTCAGAGGGTCACCATGCCTGGAAGCTTCCGGCCAAGGGACGTCGGTGGCGTGGTACTCGGGCATCTTGATCTTCTCTTTTTTCACACACAGGTTGCCTCACTAGTCATTAGAGACGATACGGCCCGTTACAATTTGCCGCACCCCTGGTAGTGATGATCGAAAACGGAGCCTGACCGCATTCACCACGATGGGGTGAGCATTACAGAGGCGGAGTATGGGCTCGGGCTTAGAGTACAATCTTGCCGGACCAAATGCTCAGGGTATGTAGATTGAATCGTTGGCCACACGATGCACTTCGTCGTTCGTTTCTAAACGTTGGAGCACCGCCACAAGATTGATGGCCCAGTAACCAAGCATGGTGGCCCTCAAGTGCGTGAACTTGGTCTGAGAGCCATCGCAGTATGGTAAGACCTACCTCTGTCTACTTTGCGGACATGGCCCAGGGCGCCAGAGACTTCGACTGTTGAGCAGAAAACGGAGGAGACTTTTTGTGCCCATCCGCTCCCGGCGCGCGCATTCTCGTTTCGGGTTCTGTCTGGCCATGCTGCCGCGCTCTCTCCACAGAACGCCTTGAAAGCAAGGTCCTCGGGGTCGTAAATGAAAACGCAACAGGCCTCGTCCAGCTCGAGGTGCCGATCACGCTGTTGAAACAATCAACCAACGGTGAGGAAATGGCCGGGTCGAGGTTCTTATCTTAGCCACCGCCCAAAACCAATATGTTGGTCCCCATTATCCCTTGAATGGTTTTCCATACGCCGCCCTCGTATAGTACTATGGTGCGGCTGGTCTGCATCTCCTTCCCACAAGAATGGCCGTTATGTACGACCAGCTCGACGAGAAGCTCTTCTGTCCGACATTTATCCCCCTTGGTAAACGTCCTCGTCCACAATATCCCTCAGGGCTATCGCGCGCTTGAGCACTTTCCCCGTTCGACCAAAGTAATATTTTTAATCCACTTTTTAATCCACCTTTTCCCGTTCGACCAAAGTTACATTTTTTAATCTGCTTCAACGCTGGCGCGTTCAGTCTCTCCTCACGGGCCCGAATTTTCGGCCGCCGCGTCGGGGTCAAGCCCTTTCCACTGAGGGCACCTTTAAAGTGCACCAAGATTCCCAGATCGACGCAATTCAGGTCAAGACACATCAAATTACATCAATGGTCGTCCAAAAATGGGTAAACATACAGCCTATAACAGCGTTGAATTCCAAACAGAATTAGACGGGCTGCCTGATAGCTTTGGCTATATCTACTCGGTCGGGACTGATTTTACGGTGAGGGGTTCTAGAGGATTCAGTAATAATGGATGACCTAACATCGGCATTTAACCACGTTCCAATGAATACGCAGAAGACAAACGGGGATATTTTGGTTTCTACAACGTTCAACATGAAAACACTTTGAACGTTCTGATGCCTTATTCTCATTTACGAAAAGTGACATGAATTATCTCCGGAAACAAGGTTCGGCCTCTGATTAGGTTGTACATCACCTAATAAGATAAAGATCGACCTATTCCAGACGCAATAAATATTGATAGAATAACGCCCTAGAAATAAATATCAATAGTGAACTTTCTTTTATTTTTAAAAAACGTGTATTACCACGGTCGGCAGAGATATCTCTGTTCAATCGATACAACCTGTTTATAAAAAGAATTACATTTATTAATACGGATGTATGATTGGGAGGATTTGTCGTTTGCTTTTAAGAAGTAAAATGTTAAATACAGCATGCTCTGCATAATCTGTCCCCATTGTGAATCTGTGCACAATGCAGAACGATGTCAACAGACAGAAAAGCGGAACAGGAGCTTGGAAGCCTGCGTTCTGAGGCATGGAGTTTGACAAGACCTATCTTCGCTCAATACATCGTTACAAAGGACATGGTTGAGGGTTAAAAAACATTTTCAAAGAGTTGTTATTTTTTGTCTCAAAACATAGGTTATGACCCCTCTTTGGAACGAGCATAATCTATGTTTTTGAGACAAAAAATTTTAAAAAATTAGTTATTCAGGAATTTTGTTTGCAAGTGTCTGCTTTTCATGTTAGGTAAAGGGTTAAACCAAGCTCTCAAGCCACCAATCAAATTCTGTAAGGAACTCGACGCTGTTATGGCCTGGAACCAGTGAGGGCTAGATAATTTTTGGTGATCTGAATTTGTTATTCAAGATTTGTTTTATTACAAATTATTGGAGAGTGCCCACGTGCAGTCTCCAGTAATTTGTAATCGAACAAATTGATGTAAACAAAATAATACATGCATTTGACTGAATACGAAACATGAGAAAGGAAAACGGTTCCCTTTGCTCTGGTACCTTCATTTTTCTGAAAGCCATGACAGTGGCTACTACCCCTCCACCAGTTGAATAGTATATCGCGTGTCTTTAGATTCAATCGTCTGGGATATTTCAATTCGCCAGAAAAGCGAACCGTAATATTTCCGACGATTTATTCGAAAAAAAATACCATAGGTATTCATTTTCTCTTTAGACATGTTTGTTTACAGAATAATTATTATTGAAAACTCATCACAGGTGTAGTTTTATGATCAGGATTTGACGTCATAAAGTTCAATATGTTGTATCAGAGGGTACAAAACCGTTTCGGTACATCATTTCAACTATTCCTTGATCTGCGTGCACATGTTTTATACTGCTATATTTTGCAGTTTATGGGGTAGGGTTTGTCGTCACAAGATGGAAGAAGGATACCCCCTGACAGTAATGACGTCATGTCTTCGATGTTGGAAGTCGGACTTTCGAAATTTGTTCACGTTTCTATTTGGGGTTTTGAATGCGAACATGTAATGTGTTAAAATTTTTTAGCAGTGAAATTGAATTTTGACGTTTTATCACCTCCCTCTCGTTTGACGCCATAGCAATCAGTATGTTGTGCCACTGGACATAAAACTTGGGCAGTCGCTCATATCACTTTGACAGTAATGCAGTCATATATGGAGTGTTTGGGTGAGATTTTCGACACTTTTCCACTTTTCTGTTTTGACCATGAATGCGAAAAAGTAATTTAGTTCAACCTTTCCGAATTGAAATTTAATTTTTATGTTTTTGCATCTGCCTCGCATTTGAGGTCATGAAGTTTTAACGTTCAGAATGTTGTGTCCATGGGTATAAAATGATGTCTCATTTCATCTATCCCGAGAGTCTCTTGTTCTATTTCTATAGTGCCATATTTTCAGGTAGGGGTATCACAAAACGGGAGGGGTATCCCTGACGGTAATGACGCCTTATCTGCGGTATGTGAGATTTAAATACTTTTCATTTTCCGTTAGTGAAATTAAATGTTGACTTTTTGCACTTCCGTCATTATGTATGTTGCGTCAATGGGCATGAAATTGTGACAATGCCCGCTTCCATCTATCACATGAGATGTGTGTTAAACATTTTAAAAAGTGTCATCTTTAGTAGTTGGTGCTGACGGAGTGTCACAAAATGGGAAGGGTATAAAAACACAAAGTGACCTAAAAATAACGTTAAATAAAAAAATCTAAATTATGTACTTTTTTTACTTTTTTGAGTTCTATAACATACTAACATTTCATCCAAATCAGATTAACTTTCATTTTTACGACGTTGACGTCATTCCGTCACAACAATGGCAGCCATAGGCTAATTGTCTTCCGCTGAAAACTGATTGCATTAATGGATATGGCCTTTTGTGGAGAAGGCATTTCTGAAATGTCGAGAGGGTGCATTCAACAAGTTTGCTACTACGACACATTCAGGAAAAGACGTAAATTTGACGTTGTTTTGGATGAAGGTTGAAATATGAAATCCAATATATGCGTTCAATATAGCCATCATCGAAGTAAAAGTGTATGCAATTTCATGGCTGTATATATTATTAATCCAGGATCGTCCATTTTGGAAAACAGCGTTTTTAATGAACAAATGCTCCACAACGGCTTAAATTTGAAGTGGTATGAACAGTTCAAACATGGCGATTAATCGAACCCCACCCTCTATGACACCACCTCCAGAGTTCGATCTCAACGTTCAGAATTCCCCAGGTCGGCAATAGATGTTTAGGTCTGGTTTTTACTGCAGACGTTATTTACAAACATTGAAAAGGGAGCTTGATACAGGAAATGATATTGAAAGAAAAAAAACTTTAAAAGCCGAATTCTCTAATCGCATTTCGAATTTTGACAAATTAAAAACAACACTTCCAGGAGAGGTAACGTCCGAGATGTGCGCCAAGTGTGAGTGAAGGGAAGTACCCTCACGCTGCATGAAGGAAAAAGAAAGAAAAAAAGACTGACAATCACTAAAAGTTATTCAACTTCGATGAATCACGTAATAACATTAAATGGATGTGAACGTCAAGAAATGTTGTATTGAACTAAATATACACCAATTAAAAATAATGACAGTTCAAGAAACTCCCTACTACAAACGATCTCATTGTTCCTTTTGCCGATCGTTTTCCGTGTGGGAAATTAGTTTCAAATAAAATACATAGCTTAGCTGACATTGAAAATTTCATTATTGAATAAAGGTCCATCACAAATACACAATTAATTATTGTAAATGGACGGTTTTTATCGTAGCTGCGTTGGCTGTTTCCAGTAATGGCCTCAGTTAATTATTATGTTTGTTGGGAAAATGGCTCCCATTGAACGTCACAATTCCCACATGAAAAAACAAAAACACGTGATTCCAACGAACTAAAATTTGACTATTATGTGGGATTTTTCTCGCAACTTAAAGCTTCTGGTATTGTAGCGTAAAGGAGTATATGTTCAAAACTTGAGTTTCCACCCCTTGGATCTCCACAACAAAGGTTTTACTCGGATGTTTTTGTGTTTAAATTCCAATGTTTTTCAAACGACGTATTGAATGGAAGTTCACAAGACTACACCACGAAAAAGAGTATTCCCTTGTTTCACAAATTTGCTGAATGTTATAGATCTCCGCATACACTTCACTACATGAACATCTAAAAAATGTCTGTTACGGATCGCAGGTACGTAAAAAAAACCCTTATCCCTTTACTTAACGAATCGGCAGCATCAACTTGCGTAATAAACAAATTAAGAAGTTGAAAAAATATATATTTTTCAAGAAAATTCTACAAAGCCATGTCATTTGACCCATCATTGGCATGAGCTTGTCGAAATCGATCCAATGAGGGTTCATATATGGTTTTGTTGAAATGATTTGAAAAATGAAAACAAATAATAATAATTAAAACTAGATGATGTGATTGTGCCCGCATAATACTCAAGATGTTCCTTCTATTTTCATTTCCTGGGCTTTTTCGTCACAAAATTAAGAAAAACGCATAAAAAACGGATTTTTTTAATTATTTTTGTTCGGAAATTCACAAACAAAAAATTTTCAGGCTAAAAAATGTTTTTATTGTCTTAAAATTGACCAAAACGCATAAAAAACAAAAAACTTATTTCCGGATTTTGGTCCAAAATTTTCAGTGTAAAATTGTTTTTTCTTTTTTCGTCTCAAAATTGACCAAAATGCATTAAAAAACAAAAAAACTCATTTCCGGATTTTGGTCCAAAATTTCCAGTTCCACCCGGACCGAAAATTTTCAGTGTAAAAAAAAATGTGTTTTTCGTCTCATAATTGAACAAAACTCATAAAAAAATTTAAAAAAAGAAAAAAATATTTGGATTTTTTTGGCCGCCATTTTGGATTAATGAAAAATCGAAACGAATTTGTTTTCGATTTTTTTCACAATGCGGTATTACTACCTTCAATTTGGATCCCTTTTACAGGGCTCATTATATCTAAATCTCGATATTTAAATTCAAAATGGCCGATTTTCGAGATCATATTCCGTTTTGAGAAAAAGTTTGGCAGAAAACAAAAAAATGCCCATTATATTTGTTTTAGACAAGAGTAATTCTGACAAGTCTGTTAAAAAATGAGTCCACAGCTTTTTCTGTTCATGAGATATTGGCCTACCAAGCTTTGGGCGTTTTGGGGCGTTTTTGCCCAACAAGAAACATTTTCCCCCAAAATACCAATGCTTTTATTGATTAGAACTCATGGCCGCCATTGATCGTGCAAAGTTTAAAAATCATCTTAAAGACCGTTTTTGAGAAAAATAATTTCCCGTTCTGTTGGGGGAAAAAAGAATAATAATCTTAGCAATAACAATTGTATTTTTATTTTAGGAAAATCCAAATAATAAATTGTGATATCGTCTGCTTTTTATAAATAATATGTACATATTTAAGAAATAACTGTTGTTTTCCTTCGGTTTATGCGATATAAACCTAAAATTTTCAGCGCAAGCTTAATCATAACTCGCGCTTGTGCAGAAAATTTTAGGTTTATATCGCATAAACCGAAGGAAAACAACAGTTATTTCTTATAATTTAATCTGGCTGTAATATTAAAATATAAAAACTATGTGCGTGAACGAAAAACTTAATTTTCGCAAAAGACAACAGTCAAACTGAGGAAAGTGTGTCACAAACAGGTCACGTCAATCATTGTCAAATTGTTTGTTGTTTTGATTTTCGATAGCAGACAACAGATATTTAGCAAGTCACGTAACAATGGCATTAAAAACATTTTTTTAAGTTCCCCCAAAATCCTGTTTGGATGTATCTTTTTATTCGTCACCCACTTCGGTATATTTTACTAAATTCAATTGTTCCCGAGAAATTATCATTATATTCTCGCTGAATGGAGGCGATGAAAACTCGATTATTGATCTTTGTTTACAAGCTTGTTATCCATCTATCAGTCTGCCGTCACGCCCTCACGGTGACAATTTGAGTTGAGTGGGTGGGGCTTTCAGAGTCTTCAAAGTTGTGTATACATTCCAAATCATTACGTGATTTGGTTTATACGATTTTGACAACTTTCACACTGTATGCTTTCAACCAATCAAACGCAGAGGCGGGGCAAATGATTAAATTACACGTCATTGAATATTGTCTGAACGAGATGCAAGAATTTTTCCGCGATAAGCAACAGCAATAGCAACAGCACTGGCACAAACAAGGTTATATTTTTAGTAGCTATCGTCTGAGTTCGTAAGTTGACACTTCTTATAAATTTATGTTTGAACAACTCTACTCCGTTGGCGAGAAATATGAGCAGCCAGAAGTGAAAAGTTCCATCATGCCTTCATATTTGACACTGATAGCAGGACACTAGCGCAATATCTAAAAGTAGCAAGAAGGGACGTCTAGGACACATCAATGATAAGGTTTTCTCCCCACTTCCTGTACAAGATATGCGTGTCTCACGTGAGAAGGCAATATAAAGTAGATATCTGTCTCACATGACCCACGTGATTTAATGAGCGCAGGACTATTCAATCATCGCACGTTCTTCTGTAAAAAAAACAACAACATGGTGTCACGTTTCGGAAATATTAGCAGACGAACGTTTGTCGAAGAAAATAGAAATAAAACGCAGCCCGAAAAACCAAAGGACACTTGTCTCTTTTATGTGAATTTTTGTGTCAACGCCATTATGAATGGAGAGAGTTGCACGAAATTCCCGTCGAAAGGTTATACGAATACACTGCAGAATTCGCAATATAGAGTCATCGAAATGTGTCAATGTTCATTTCGCTACAAATCTTTAAGCCCTATCTTACCGGTGTTGGCATTTAATTTTGTGGTATATACCAATGGTATATACAAAACTTTTGTGCCCTTTTACAATAAGCAAATCAGTTTTTTTTCAGAAATGGACAACAAAATTGTTCGATATAGCTGCACATGCCCCTGAATTACTTATGATGACGTCAGGCTACTTTGGTGGGGGAGAAAAATTATCCCTGATGAGGGCGGTTGTGAAATAGGGAAATCTCACCTTCGGGACAGGATATCTGGTTCAGACATTCGGCAAGCCTCGTCTCTGGCCCAAATATCTTGCCATCGCCCTTATAAAAAAGTACCATGGTAAACCATGGTAAATCCCAAAATACCCTGGTAATACCAGGGTATTTTGGGATTTACCATGGTTTACCATGGTACTTTTTTATAAGGGCGGGTGAGATTTACCCATCTCACACCACCTCCCACCAGGGCTAATAATAATATTTTGAGTTTTCTGTTAATAACGTACCTACTAGTATAAAGATGCAGCGAATGTGCCTTTAAAAAATAAAAAACGTAAGCCTTTGAACCCTGGTGGTTTCTTCCATGTCAGTTCAATGGCAGCAAATGGAAGAGTTATTTGGCGATAAACCAATCAATATTATCGATGTGCAGCCTTTGGTCTGCACGCTGAAAAATATTGATTGGTCTACCCCACACATTCACTTAGCAGCCATCACAATCAATGAAATTATAACGTATCATGTTCCAGGCCCCAAAAGGGGGTCTCTCGGGTTCAAGGGGTTAAAAGTCAGGATTAGCTCGTATGGGGATGTTTTACTACAATTCAAACGGAGAAACGTCAAATATGAACACCAATAAAGTGGCCAGGCCAAACACCTGGGATTATAAGTTACATAGTGTGTAGCTGCCTGATACATTTCCTTACAAGGCGATGAGAGATCATATCAGGCGAGGCGAATATGAACCCTCGTCGCCTTGAATGGAAATGTTTCAGCCAGCTACATGCAATGTAACATACTTATTATGTCGAAAGTCCATGTAAATCAAGGGATTAATAATTTTTTACGAGAAACAAAGAACGACCGGATGTTATTTTTTTAGAAACCGCTATTGACAGCACCGCACAGAGTCATCAACAGTACCTGGCACCGGTATGTATCCATGGTGACAGTAAGCAATCTTCGCAGTCTGAAGTGCGATATTTGTTTACAAAATAAAACGTATCCCTACAAGCATATCTGAAATGCCCTTAGTGTCATACATTTACTGTCATTACCACAGGGAAAGGGTTAGCAAAGCATTTTTAAATGTTCGACAAATCATTTTTAATCTCTTGAGTAAGCTTTAAAGAAAATCTTCTTTTCAGCATAAAAAATCGATAGACAAATATAGTCTGTATACCTTATATAGTCGTAAAAAACAACAAAGAACTTTTGGAACTACAATTAATATTTTCTGTCCATTTTTTCAATATTTAATGTTTGAAATCAATAAATACGGTACCTTGAAAATATGTTTGGAACTTAAATTCTTTTATTTTGTTTTAATTCAAATTTTGAAAATTCGAAGCGAGAGGAAATGCATCAATTTGATCAAAATAGTAATGGCTGCTTCTCACCTGATATCAAATAATATCAGGTGAGTTACCCGATACGGCGGAACTCTTAGATGACATTCCAGCGTTCTGATTGGACAAACTAATTTTGAGGCATAATAATATCCTTTAACGAACCAAGGAAAGCAATACTACCGACACCACCCCCAAGGGCTGGAAACGAGTCGGCTAACTAAGGAACATTATAAGTTATCTCGGGCAACATCCAGGGTACATGGAGATTTAGTACCTGGATGGCTCCTTTTCAACCATTCGGCTTGCGCCTCATGGTTGAAAAGGAGACATCCAGGTATTAAATCTCCATGTACCCCGGATATTGCCCGAGATAACGATTTTGTCCCGCTTCCTAACACAGAAATAATGCCGAGATGTAAAATATGATCCCACATTAAGACTCTGGCGACGAGATTTAAACCCCACACTGGGCCTCTGGTTTTGAACCAAACAGCGTAACAAACGTCACAGCAAAACTATAAATAGACCGCGTCTATTTCCGAATCGTTGTTTATAAACCAGATCACACATGGCGAAGTTTTTCACTTTGGTGAATTTGAATTCGTTGAAACAGTTTTAAAACCGTGTAAGTTCAGCCTTCCACACGCTAAAAACTAAAGTGTTAAAAACTACACTTGAAGTGCTGTATTTAACACTTACTAAGTGCTGAACTAGCACTTTGTTCAAGTGTAGATATCCCAGAACTTGACAGGTGTTACAATAATACCACTTGACAAATGTAATGTCGCGACACTTAAAAGGAAACAACGCAGATGACACGGATCAAGGTTTGAACTCTCACGTCTGACCAGCGTCATCTGCGTTGTGTCCTTTTAATTATGTACCCCCAAGCGCAAATCAACTTATGGACGATTCTGGAAGAACCACCAATGCTAGACACATGGGAAGTGCCATCCATTCAAGTTTCAGATGTCTGACGATTGTAATGTCTAAGTGCTTAAAGCATTGCACTTTGAGTGTTGAAATCAAACCCTAAGAGTTAGAATGGGTTTAACACCTTGAAAGTGTCAGTTTTAACACTTTAGTTTTTAGTGTGCAGAGTGTACTGTATTTCCATGGAACAAGCTTCAGCATGTTAGATGTGTTGTGATGTGTGTTTTATTCATGTCTTTGGGAGAATAGCTTAAATATTCACTTAAAACGACGGAAGGTGACATTTTGAATTTCGGGAACGATGTCTCACAATTTCAGACTCCACTTGGGTTTAAACTTGAAGATTTTGAATTGAGCCGCAGTCATTGAATTTTGTAAAAGGTAGGTGGAATTAATAGCATACATTTCTACGCTGACCATCGGAAACCGCAAAATAAATTATGAAGTGCGCCGAGATTTAATGCCCTGGTAATGTTAATTTGTTGTTGACACCAAGTCTTACAGTAGTTACACTGAGTGTGCCTGTATATTTGCCCGCCGTGCATTTCCTACTTTTTCCTCAGTTTGGCTCCAAAACCCTCACTGAAACTGTGACCCTCATTGAAAAAAAACTTTATGGCCGGGATTTACCCCGTTACAATTTAGTTAACAGTTCTAATAGGAGTTTCTGCAATCGATGTGACCCAGTCGGGGTCAAAGGTTATTTTTATCACCTGGATGTTTCTCGAGTGACAAACGGGGAACAACGGCGCGCGCTCTTATCACCCGTATGTTTGAAGATAGCCGATACCAATCAGAAGACGCGATGCATACTGATACAGGGACAAGTTTTTTTTCATCCCTGGGAAAAATTTATAGCGCATTTAAACGTCATATTCTCAAAATCTGTACTACAGCTGATAGTGATAAACAACAAATAAAGCAGATGGAAGCAGCGAAAATTATTACATCCACGACACTGTGTGCAAGCGGATGCTGCTTTATGGAGAAATGGACGGACACCGATTAATAATTATAAGAGAAAAACACAATCTTAAATTGCATTTTCAAATTATTTCACCTCTCAATACTATTCCTGTGTGGTTCAGTCGCCATGCTCTGCGTTACAGATATTCGAACTTCACCACCACGCGATCCTATCATTGCTATCCCACCGCACACCAGAGACCACCTATACCAGTTTCTACAATTTAATGGAATGCATTGCAGACAGGAATTCGTTTGTCCGATTCACTGCCAGAGGCGAATAGCTTTCTGAATCGAAATAAACCTCTCGAACTTAATGTTTCCTCTTCAATGACTTCTTTTTCACTCACTTCAGCTCGCAGGAGTAATGCAGTTGAACCTGCCCACCATTATTTTCTTCATTTTACCGGATTTACCCGTAAGAAAGGAGAAAGAACCTATGTCAGTCCACTCCTTACATTAATACCAGTAGTTAATTCAGTGGTATCGCCCTTGCACTTGTGATTGGTATCCAAAAACACATTTTTTTCTAGTCAGTATGGAGCCCGTCCACCCCATACTTGTAACCACGTCATACACATCTGCCTGATATTCCAAATGAGAGTATGAACTTGACTCTGCCCAATTTGATCCCATTTCTGGACAAGAAGGTGAACACCAAAATTTCGAGCCACCCTCTCGCGCACATACAGTACGGTCACCGTGGATCGGTCACTGTCCGCGGGTGGGAAATATTTCCACCGACGCAATAATATTAAATTCCAAACACTAATTATAGGAATAATCATTAAAAATTTAATTAATGAAGAAATTCATTAATTGAAAATTTGGCTGATTATAATTTTTATTACCAGGTGAACGCATGCTTGGACATCACTTCCCACGCATGGAATATGACCAGAACACGGCGACTTACTGTACCAGCTCACATACTAGAGAACACGGTTTCTCTCATGAACAGATAATATTCTACCCTGTAGCATATCGCAGACGTGTTTAACACTTTACCCAACGTAACAGCAAAAACCGACCAGCGCTATTCACAAAAATCGCCAATTAATTTTCATTATTTTTTCATTCTTTGTCTCAAAAACATAGGTTATTACCCATCTTTGGAACGAGCTCGTCCCAAAGAGGGGTCATAACCTATGTTTTTGTGACAAAAGATGAAAAAAATTAGTTATTCAAGAATTTTGTTTGCAAGTGTCATTTGCTTTTCATGTTAGGTAAAGGGTTAAAGTGAATACAAAGTTGCATAAAAATTGCGTAATTGACAGATCCAGCAATGAAATGCACAGATATTTTAGGCAATACTGTCGTGCTGCTATTTAATGTGTGATTTTTCAAAACACCATTCCTGTGATCCTATTGATTGACCGTTGTGGGGGGGGGGGGGTGGGGCGGGGGGGGGGGGGTTCAAGGGCGCACATAGACCAATTTAAATATTAACATTAACATATTCTTGTAAAACTATTGGGATTCATTTGTTACATTCCATAAAACATTCATCCAAATATACTTTCAAAACGTTAGTGAAACGGTTATCTCTTAACATGTGAGCTTTATAACATACTAAAAATTTCCTAGGAGGACTCTACAGTTTTAGATATGATTTTGCGGAGATTATATTACCGAAAATATAAAGACTGAGGAACAAAATGAGGTTGAAAAAAAAACCGTAAAATTGGCATCGCTGGCATCGCTGGCATCGTGCGCCGAACTTTGAAATAAAAAAAAAATAAAATTACACAATATTAAGTAACCAGAAAACAGTGTGTGGAGTTTGATAGCCATGTCATTTACAAGTACGGAGCTGCGCCCTTATAAAAAAGTACCATGGTAAACCATGGTAAATCCCAAAATACCCTGGTAATACCATGGTATTACCAGGGTATTTTGGGATTTACCATGGTTTACCATGGCACTTTTTTATAAGGGCGTGAATAACAAAATAGCGTTTTTCAATGAAAATTGTCCAAAATGCCCTTAAATGATGAATAATAGGCCAGAAGGTATTAGAGTCATATTTTGGGTGATTGAAGTCAGATTTTCAAACTTCTTTCTCCTCTGTATTCAGGTCCACGATTGCTAATATGTCCTTGGATTTTAAGTGAAATTTAAGTTTGATTTCAACGCCATATATTGAAGTTTCATTTTGACGTGTTCCTATCCTCTTTAGACATTTACGTCATAGTGTCAAAATGTTTCGCAATGTTAGACTTCAATTGTTCGTCTAGCCGTCTGTTATATCACTTTAGTGCTATGTTTTGTAGTTTTGGGAGTAGGGTGTCAGCAATTGGGAGGGGTGTACCCCCGACATTGTTTACGTCATATCTCTGATGAATGGTGTCTGATTTTAAAAAAAAAATCAACTTTTTGTTTGGGACTATGAATGCTAAAAGGTCACAAGGTCAAACCATCCGAAAGTGGAATTTTATTTTACATTTTTTGCACCTCCGTCACATTTGACGTCATAGCATCATGTTTGTTGCGTCAGTGAGTATACAATTGTACGACAACATCCTTCCAACTATCTCTTGCGATGTCTAATTTTTATAGGAGTATCTTTTGCAATTTCTGGCGTAGGATTGTCACTAAATGGGAGGAGGGTGTAAAAACAGTGGCGAGAAACGTCGAAAATGATGTTAACCTAAAAAATCCACAAACAGCTATGTTTTATTGCTTGAGTTCTAAAATTTCGTATAACTCGGATAAATGTTAATTTTCCTGACGTTGACGTCCTGATGTTAGATATTTTTATTGAAAAATACATATCCATAAATTCTAGTTTGAGCGTTCAAGAATACAGCACATAATGAACGTTAATAGAAAAAAAAACACGTCAAATTGACATTATTTGGGATACAGTGTTAACTTTGAGAATGTAACAAATCCATTTAATATAGAGCCAGGATGACAGTAAACGCCTGCGAAATTCTATTGATGTTCGTATTATGTATATGAACAGTGCGTTATTGAAAATCAGCGTTTTCAATAACAAATGTACAAAATAGCCTCTAAATTTGAAGTGATGTAAAATCGCCAATAATGGCGATAAATCTAAAAAAAAAAAACCAGCTATCTCTTTAATTATTGAGCTCAACAACATACTAAAATTAAAAAAAAATCGGACGCATTTGCATTTTTTACCTTATGACCCTCTATGACTTCACCTCAGAGTTCGGCCATAACGGTTGGGAATTTCCTACGCCGGCGCCACATTGTTAGACGTTAGATACGTTTTTTGTTGGAGATCTTATTTCCAAAATCTGTAGGACTGAGTCCTGATACAGGACATGATATTAAAATATTAAGAAAAAATATTTAACTGCAAATTATTTTGAATAAAATTCGAAAATGTGGCTTCGCTACATTTCAATCCAGAACGTCATTGATATTTGTGCCAAATTTCGTAAGTGTAGCTTTAAAACTGTTGAAATGAGAGGCTGAACAAGAAAAAAAAAAGAAAAATAAGCTAACGATACCAATAAATCATTTCATCTTCGTTGATGACTTAATTTACATGCACATTGAAGCAGATCATCTTCTATCTTCCACAAACTGCTGTTCTTGACTGTGTCTCAGCAGTATTTTGATGAGATGAATGTAAACGAATATGTTCCTATGTCTTGACCTTCGCCATTTTCAAATCTCGCAGACAGCAAATAACGTTTTATTTTGAAAGCGTGGGGACATGACAATCGTTACTTATTCCCACTTCCTTATTCGACATTCGCCATCAACCGATAAAATCGGTTGATAACGAATGTCGAATAAAGAAATAGGAATAATTAAGGTTTTCAAGTCACTTGAACGCACTAAAACACACCCAGACAAAATTGGGAAAATATATGTCTATTCTCATGTCGCCAGGTCATCAGGGGGGAAAATGTGTAATTACCTTCGTCTCAAGTTGTTTTCCCTTGGATGAAAGGAAGAAAGATGGCCCATATTATAAAACTAAATGTATACGGAACATTTTGAAATAATGTTTGATGTTTTAATGTTATCACAATAGCTTTCCAGCATGACACTTTTGCTTTTATTATACAGGTCGTTGATAGAGCTCATAACCCGTGTACCCTACCAGAATATTGTGTACAATTCTCAGAGGGTGCATGGTGGAGTGCACACTACCAACGGTTGGTTGGTTATTGTGGTCTCGGAACACCATTGATAGCTAGTGTCACATCATGTCGGACTGTTTTATGGGTAGAGAATCACCGAAGAGTAGCGAGAACATTTCAGACAACCCAACTTACTAATCCAGCACAAGCAGAGATTAGAAGCGGTTGGGGCAAGTGCACAATGGCGTACAATACGCCTTAGTTCACACGTAGACAATCAGGATTAACCCATCACCTAACGAATCAGCCCATCCGTCCGCATAAGTTACAATGTGAGCAGTTGAAAAATAGGGTTCACATGATGTAGTTTTGTTGAAATATTTTGAAAAATTAATAAGACAAACAATAACTAAAGTAATAAATTTTGTATATCCAGTGTGTTGGGCAAAGGGTGAAGTGTCATTCGCAAGGACGCAGTGCGGATGGCGCGGGTCAGAATCGATACGTCGACCTTTCGGTGTGAGGTCCGATACTTTAACCAATGATCCATCGCGACCCCGCACACTGCCAAGACATTTACAATTAATCCTTTACCTAACATGAAAAGCAGACCACACATGCAAAAAAAAATCTTGAATAAATAATTTTTTTCATTTTTTGTCTCGAAAACATAGGTTATGACACCTCGTTGGAACGAGCTCGACGAGCTCGTTCCACGAGGGGTCATAACCTATGTTTTTGAGAATAAATGAAAAAGTAATGAAAATTAATTGGCGAATTTTGAGAACAGCGCTGGACGGTTTTGGCCGTTACGTTGGGTAAAGGGTTAACAATGCACGTGATACTAACTGGATGTTTTTTTTTCTTTACAGAACATCCTCTGAAAACTGAGTGTAACCATGAAAGACAACAATGTAACCACTAGTAGAAATGCGGCAGCAATGCAGAACATTACTTTACAGGAAATAAATGACGAGCATGCATATCGTATGTATCCAGTCATCGGATTTCTCTTCGTAGCTATGACTGTCGGCATGTTTGGGAATTTATTAGTATTCTGTGTGTATTACACCCGATTTAAACGAACGCCTACCAACCTTCTGGTCCTCGTGTTGTCTGCGTTTGACACGTTGATTGGAGCGACACAAATACCGTTTGAAATTGTAGACCTACTGTACCCATACATGTATGGTGATGTCATGTTTATACCTTGTAAAATATTTCGATTTACGGGTTCTACATTAATTTGTGGATCAGTACTGTTCATTTGTGCTATAGCGTTTGAACGATTTAAAAAAATCTCTCAACCTTTAAATCCATTGGGAATGAGAAAAACAAGATATTTGGTGGCTGGTTGTATAACGTATGTAACAATACTCTGTCTACCAATGACATATATGTATGGTTATCATACGGAAGATTTAAGTAGTTATGGTGTTGTATTCAACGGTTCTGATTGCGCAGTGGATGACAAAGTTGCAAACACGTTTTTCACTAGAATCTATGGTGCCTTTATTCTTTTAAACTTCTCTGTGTATTTGACATTTTGCGTGTATTGCTATATCAGAATTGCTATAATTGTGCGTCAACGAAAGAAAAAAATGACTGTTAAATTTTGGCATTGCAATAAAAGTTTCGCTAAGAATGGAGAGACAGAATCGCGAGAATTGTCTGGTATATCAGCATTTCAAATTGATTCACACAGAACAGACTCAAGAAGAACATCACAAGAGCTAACTGTTGTCAGCGGCGGAGAAATCCGAACAGTTAAAATGACTCTCATTTTTCTAGTTATCACTACAGTATGTGTTATAAGTTTTTTGCCTGTTCTAACTTTCGACGTCGTCAATTCCTTGATTGATATCGATGGATATAGAAAGCAGAATGCGACAATGGATGTCTTTTTAGAATTTTGCCAGAAAACATTTTGTATTAATACTTGCTCAAACCCCATCATATACAGTATTATGAACCCTAGGTTTAGGAAAGCTTGCGCAGACTTCTTCAAGTACAGATGTAATAAAAAACGTGCATACCGGTGAAGGTTGAATATATTCAGTGCTGGGGTTGGTACCATAAGGCTGTGGCTGTCAATGTTCTATCAGCCATTTGTTAGGGGTGTCTTCTGGGTCGTTAGTTAATGGGGGCTCAGTGACATGTTGGTTTGGAATTTACTTGCGAGACGCAATTGTGGCAACTTTATTAAGTCATTAGAAGGCATATTTCTATGGGAATTTCTTTATAGGTGATTTGCCAGTTGGGATAGTCCAGTGGCGTAGCTACGGGGTTGGGGACTGGCCTCCAAAATGAGCCCCAATACACGCGCTACAAATGCCTCAGATTCGCTCTAAGAGTATGAAAGTTTGCAAAATTGTCTCTGGTGTGTCGGGACTATTCCTAACTAGGACCGTCCTAGTTAGGGATAGGGGATGCCCCGAAACTCAAAACTCCTTTCAAATATCATCTTTGCCCCCCCCCCCCCCTCCCCAGGCTATATATATTAGTGTAATGATGCGTTAATTTTGTTGTTCCATGCGGCGTTAACTTTGCTTGGCTCTACAAGACGTTTATGTGGTTCTCTAAGATGTTGTCATTTATGTGGAGGTTTTCGGGCCAGTTCTATGAGGCATTGTCGGGGTGGTTCAGTTGAACGTTTGTTAGATTAATAAGGAACCCGTTACATAATTTCGCAACTAATTAGTCGGCATGAGCCAACTGAGTACGCACCAATTTACCGCCGGCTATTTTCAATCTTGGTCATGATCAGTATTTCAAAACACCCCGAATCAGTTACTACAGACCTCGATTTTGTATTACAGACTGTGTGTGTGATAAAAGTCCAAGTATTAAATCGTGTCTTGTAAAGAAGAATATGATTTCCAAAGCCATTCGATATCCAAGACTCCAATCCGGATGAATATGCTCCGACTGAAAAAAAACTAGGAGGAAGCTACACCCCTAACCTCCCTTGGCGACGCCCCTGCAAGTTTACCCAATTTAGTCTTTTTTTGTGTGTGATTTTTTCTTTGTTGAAATATACAACTGGAACTTAATTAAGCACCCCCTTTTTTTCGCAGTGGTGTTAATAGAAACTGTCATAACGTTCAAGCTATCTTTCAGATGGCCAAAAGTGATTGTTTGCGGAAAGAATGGTCTATTGACAAATCAAAGACAACACAATGATGAAAATATGCCGTATGTTAATGGCGCTAATTACACATATCTGCCACTAATGTTTTTGATGGAAAAATGTTCTCTTGACAGGTATGGTGTACAGGCGGACCCCTTTCTCGCACATGGCGCCCAATAAAATCCCTGATGTGTTCTAAGGGATTCAAATCGGGACACATTGCAGGCCAAGGTAATGTTGTAATAGCGTTGTCCTGAAGGAATGCTCTCACAGAATGGGAACGATGTGGCCTTGCATTGTCGTCCATGAATACATCGCGAGTAGCCAACGGGTAGTTGTCAAAATGAGGCAGGACAAGTAGGAGGATGTCCCGGATGCACTGATGACCATTGAGATTCCCACATACAGTCATCATATCAAGTTAACAATCATGGGAGAGGCATTCACCGATCATTACTGATCCTCCACCATAAGAAACAGTATGTCTGATGTTCTTGGGCACTTAAGCAGTATTTCTATGCCTCCACACTCTCATGCGACCATCTGTGCCGTGAAGCAGGGACCTACTTTCCTCCACGTTCTGAAATTCCAATGTTGTCGTGCCATACACCACTCCAAACGTCGTCTTTGATGCTGACCGATCAGAGCTGGACGCTTGATGACCCTTCCGGACCTCATACCCAGTGCTTTGAGATGGTTTCGGACAGTTCTGTTACACAAACGCCTGTGGGGAGCCATAGGCATTTCAAAACCCCGCTTTAAGCAGAGGGTTCACGACTAACGAGGCGTGCCAGACTGCAATCTTTCCGAAGAGAGGTCGTGTGGTGTGGTCCAGGCCTTGGTCGGCCCTTAACACCGTTGGTTTGTTGATGTTTTCGGATAAGTCAGCCGATGACATGATGACTGTAGCCAAGTTGCCCTCCAATAGCTTTGAATGACATGCCTATTGCATGCATGCCAACGATTTGTCACCCTGGTGCCCCTGACAGTCTTCTCCTTGACGTGTCAACGTTGAGAAAAGAAGTGACTCATTTTCTTGTTTTATACCCAGATGTTGCATGTGGATGATAGTGTTTTCTGTGACATTCGTGGGAAGGATCACGTGGACGAGGGGGTGTATTTGGGGTACGCAATAAACCAGAAACATCATGTTTCACTAGATGAAATGTACTGCAAGACATAGCAATCATTAAAACATAATCATTAACAGCAGCAATTTCACAATCATGAAACATTTCAGGGGTCCTTAATTTAGTTCCAGGTGTATACATAATCATATAATAATGTTGTCATTCATTCCATCAATTGTTTCTGGTCGTACTAACCCAGATTACCATGGAAGTACTTGTGCATATACAAAATAGTTCCACACAATTTAATTTTCTTTAACCTTTTGAACCCAATAGGTCGCTTTTCCGAACCAGGCACGTGATACGTCTTAAGTTCATTAGGATGCCTCCTCAGAGAATGTGTGGGGTACACCAATCAATATTTTCAACGTGCAGCCAGAAAAGCTACCACTAATTGCTCTACCCCGAAACAATGAATGTGAACTCTTCCAATTGCTACCATTGAACTGACATGGAAGATACCACCCGAGTTGAATGGGTTAATGTTGTCCAATTTGCTTGTATGTGATTGGGTTAAACTGTAATTGCCGCAGGTGGACTGTTGTTTAGTATTCACGTGGGGTTGTTTTCGCTGGTTTTTCTCCTGAGTATTCGAGACGGCATGTATTGGCCAATGTTGAAAATACTATTACTGTTGTCTGCTCGAAAGTTGAATTGACAGTAATGATATGAACGAGGGTGACTTCTGCTGCGTAAGGGTTCATTATAATACAAGCGAACACTGTGAATTAAATTATGACTACGCACTTTGTACAATTTAACACGCCCATCGCACATTCATACTCTGATAAAGCCACAGATAATTCATTTAGGGCTGCACGATATTCAAAACTGAATACCGGTATCGGTATTCAAACAAAAATACACGGTATACCGGTATATCGAAAACTGTTCAGATATGTGAACACAAGTACCACAATCGAGACTCGAGGCATTACAGTCGGAACGAATTAGCACGCCTTGATGACGCGATTGGAAAAACCTTTACCCAACGGAGACGATATCAAAATTTATTATTTTAAAAATTAATTTATCAGGTTTTCCCCAAAGATTTCAACTAAAATATATCATGTGACCCCTCACTGGAACGAGCTCAACGCGCTCGTTCCAATGAGGGGTTACATGATATAGTTTTGTTGAATTTTTTTTAATTTATTTTTTCAACTGCTGAATTTGTATATTACGAGGGCACAAGCAGACGATTCCTTGGATAAAGGGATAATATTATTCTTTCGGGGCTACAGTTTAAAAACTCAAGACATCTTGAAAATTAAATTGTGGGTAAATAAATAATGACGATAAACCGATATTTTTGAAATTACACCGGTATTCAATCGATATTGGTTTGAATACCGGTATATATCGGTTTATCGATATACCGTGCAGCCCTAAATTCATTGCAGTTCTTATGTAACACAATGCCACGGTATGCCATATATTGACCCACAACACATTTATATACCATAATCATATCCTGGTTCTCTGTGATATTTTTATTCACGTCCGATACACAGGGGGTTTTGTGAGCTTCAGGTTGGCCCGTGCGGCCTTCAAATCATCGAAACGCCCAGAAGCTCCCCTTAATCAGGGTCTTCCCCTAAATTCAAACTGAAGTCCCTAGATTGGAATCTTCAACAAATTTTGTTCGTACAGTTTCAGGGGCGAATGGCTACCAGCTGCCGACTGTTTGGGGAAAAAAATAAATATGACGAGGGAGTGGGGTTCATGGTAACTTTTGACCCTACAAATTTTTTGGTGGTCATGTAATAGAATCTAAACACGATTCCCGTTTTTATTTCTGAAATGTTGAAATATTAGCGCTGCCATGGATAAAGTGCCTTTCCATTCTCCTTCCTACCGTCCCAATTTCTTTGACGTTTCGTCATTAAACGTTCGTTCTGGAGATTTTTGCCTTTGATCTTTTACTCCCATTATGCTTAATAATGCGTTCTATCGTCCAATTATTGTCTGCGAAAGAGCGAACATTTTTGTGTTTGAAATCATTAGTGGGCGCAGTGGCTGATATATTTAAGTTCACTGGTAAACTCTGCATAAAAAACTGCAATAAAAATTAACTTCCAGAGGAAGGATTATCAATGTCTGTTTGCGGGTAAAGTTTTATTTTTATCTTTGCTTGGTGATAAGACGATAATGTTCTGGGAGTTTAGCTGAAAGATTCTCCAGGCAACCACAATTATAACTAAACGGTCTCAGGAATCAAAGTGAATTGAAAGATACCAAACAACATCCAGAGGTGGCGGAACCTCAATGGAAGCAGAGGAGCACAATTTTCCAAGTAAAACGTGTATGATTGGCTGAGAGGGTAGCGACTGTGCGCCGTCAAACATATCCTGTCAAAGCAAATTCACAACTAAATGATCAAATGGTCGATTTTATCAAATTGCTCATTCTCCTGTACGCAGACGATACAGTATTAATGGCGGAAACGGAAAATGACATGCAAACAACTCGGGATTTATTTTCACAATATTGCTCCAAATGGAAACTGTATGTTAATTTGTCAAAGACAAAGTATATGATTTTTGGGAAGGGGAGGCACCCGAAAACTTATCTAAAATTGGATGGGATCCCTATAGAAAAGGTAAACGAGTATAAGTACCTTGGGGTCATCTTTTCATCTAATGGTTCGTTCCTAAAGACTAGAAAATTCTTAGCAGAAGAGGCCACCAAAGCCATGTACGATGTTCTGAGGAAAGCCCGAACATTTAACTTGTCTATTGAATGCCAGTTAAATCTTTTTGACAAAATTGTCCTACCCATTCTAACTTATGGGTGTGAAGTGTGGGGTTTTGAAAATGTGGAAATAATTGAAAGGGTGCACTTGAAATTCTTAAAATTCATCCTTGGAGTAAAAAGTAGCACTCCCAGCATTATCGTTTATGGCGAGTTGGGTAGATATCCATTGATCGATGTCATAAAGTTAAGGATGATTTCTTTTTAGCTGAAAGTTGGGCAGCCCCATCATCCAAAACTCGCTTCACTCATTTATCAAGCACTGTTATTTCAGCAAAGTTGTGGGAAATGTGTTGGCAATGGGATGAATTTGTTAAAAGAGTGTTGAACACATGTGGCCTATCCTGGGTATTTCAGAAACACGCAACTTGTAATAGAGCATAAGTCGTCTGTACTGTAAAACATGTGTTAACATGCCAATACGAACAATATTGGTCAGCTAACCTTGCTACTTCTTCCAAATGCATTAATTACAAATTATTCAAGAGTAGCATTTATCTAGAACCATACCTTTCGAAATTGGGCTCTAAGAATGGAATTTTATTAGCAAAGTTTAGAAGTACAAACAATCGTCTCCCTGTAGAGATTGGTTCTTGGGATAATACCCCCGCAATGAAAGTATATGTTCTATGTGTGACCTAAATTCTGTCGCAGACGAATACCATTATGTTATGGAATGTCCTTCTTTAAACTCGACGCGGAAATCCCTTCTCCCCGCAAGGTATCACAGCAGGCCAAATACTCATAAATTTCATGAATTGATGGCCACCAGTAATTTTAAAGTTTTAAAACTTCTCTGCCAGTTAATTAGAAAAATTAACGATATGTTTTGATAAACGAAATTTCACGCTTGTAATTACACAGTCAATTTTGTGCCCTGGAAAAGATTAGTTACCCGAGGTTTGTGAATCCATTTCGATTTTCCCGCATTTTTAGAGTGTGTTTCTCACTTTCTCAGTGCGGGTTTGACGAGATGGCACCACAAATTCATCATCCTATCTGTAATTTAGAAGTTGCGATTCCAGGGATTTAAATGAACTATGTCTCAAAATAATTTAGAGAAAACTCTAGCAAAGTTGTCCAAATTACTTATAAATCTCCTAAGTTTTACTTGTCTTGATTGAACTTCTAACGCCTTTCTCTTGTTACGCCGGTGCTAGATTGGGTTCGGAAATCAATGCTTATAAACGATTTTGGCACGCACCACAGAACCGATTTCTCCATAACTACCAAATGCTCACATTACTACTCTCACATTTGATTCTTGTTTCTTTTTTTACAGCTCCATAATTGTAACCACCAACATACTGTGAATTATTTTTGTAAATGTACCTCATGTACCTATGTAAGGTTTATGAGTGAATAAACAATTGAATTGAATTGAACATATCAGTTATATTTAACATATTTGTTTTCTACATAAATTATAAATGAAGATTCATCACAGGTGTAGTTTTATGAGTACGCCGCGCTGTTCCACTGATAGCTTGATGTTTGCAAAGTACATTAAATACTTACTGATTGGAATGTATATAACTGGAGTTTGAAAGAATATCTATATGTTTGTGAGTAAGAGGACATCACATTACATGAACGGTAGTCTGTGCGCAAACTGCACGGAACATGGGCGAAGAAACAGCTCATAACAGCGTCGAGTTCCTTACAGAATTGGAGGCCTGAGAGCTTGCTTTTGGGTTTGCAAAATGTTGAAGTAGAAGAAATAGACCGAAACCACCCAATATGCAATTCGTTGGTAAAAAGAACTAAATTTGCTTACACCAGCAGGTAATATTTTCATCAGTATGAAGATAGCCCACTTTTGCCTGGGACCCACGATATATGCTTACACTGAAAAGGCTGAACCCACATATATGCCCCTCTCCCACCTGATTCCGCCGTATCTGCTATTTTTACGCCTGCCCGATAGATTAACCAATGGAAGGTCATAACAAGTGATCGAGGACTGGGTAATACAGCAATAATAATGGTCAACGGTGACCCCGTATTAATTCAGTATATCGTGACTTGCCGTATATTAATTGTTGCTGTTCGCCATTTTGTTAATATCGTAAAAAGCGCAGTTTGAATTAAGCTATTTTGTACTTTACAAAATTTATTCTCATTTCAAGTTACAGGAAAGCTGACAGAATTGTAAATGCGCCCAAGAATGCCCGAGCTAATAAATCGATAGTTTTCTCGGTGATCAATGATATGTTGTATTACTCCCCTTGCACTGCATCATTACTTGTCTGCTTCTGTAAATAAAAGAATGGCGATGGGAAAATTTAACGAAAAGCATTTGCAAACACAACTGATGATGAAATCTCGGAGAGTATAAGGCTGACAAAATAAATACGTTATTGGACGTTTAGTTGGTGTTACGGTGCCGCATGAAGCTCAGCTAGAACAATATTTGACTCGTGTTGTTTTTTTAACTTCACTAATTTATTTTACGATATCTCCAATTTTCCAGGGGGCGCGGTGACGTTGCGGTGACGGGTTCTCGTCAGATCACCGAAATTAAGCAATGTCGAGCCCGGTTAGTCCTAGGATGGGTGACCGTCTGAGCGACCGATTCGGACTCCCGTGTTGTGTCCTTGGGCAAGGCACTTAACCCCGATTGTCCACATGGGGGCACGATGACGCCGTGTACTAAGGCGTACTGTACGTCGATGGTGCACATGTCTTCAACCAATCTAACCTTTCTGTGCTGCAGCGCGGAGTTATGATGTTGGGGAGCTGGCGGCTGTTCGTCGTTGCTCGGTGGTTCTCTCCGGGTACTCCGGCTTCCTCCACCCGTAAAACTGTCGCGGTCATGATTAGCCATTGTGCATAAGTATGTGACCTTAAACACCAATAAATAAATATCTCCAATTTCCATTGAGCATGTCAACTCGTAGATTTTCTGTCTTTTGTCTCCTCATTTGAAGTAAACATCACCCATATGTAGGCCCCAATGGTACATGTGGAGGACGATGACAACTGTGTCGCCTGCGACCACGACGCCGCCTGTTCCGTCAGTTGCGAAATCAATGGCTTGAGATATTAACAGGGTATCAGCATCTCCCGTACTATTGTGAACAGTTTGTCCATTGGCTCTTAGTAAGCGGCTTACCAGTTTAATGAACTGATTCTTAATTTTCTGGTCTGATTGAAAAAATTTTTGGGGTCTTCCATATTATCATTCAGATGAATGTCGGTCCAGGTTTTTCTTACTTGCCTCCGATGTTCATGGTCTTCAAGTATAGGCCTTGTTCATAACCATGCAATATATACACAGAACGACACACGTGTGTGAATGGGTTAACCGATACGGCAAGGGCGCCAGTACGGGAGGATGGAGCGAGAGGCCAAAGTCCTCGAGTTTTATCCTTCCGTGATGGCACAAGTGCCATATCGATTAACCCATTCCCACACGTGTGTCGTTCTGTATTTACTACACGCCTTCACGTCTATAAAAACAATTATTAGAAGGCACTCAGCAATTCATTTAACAACTTTCAACAAAAAGAACACATTTTATCGCCAAACAAATTTGCGAGGGGAAACCGTGTTACTCTTTCGTCCCCTGAGTTCCAATGTGTTCTGTGTGCCTGATGGCACACAGAACACATTGGAACTCAGCGGACGATTCTACCTATCGCTAAAGACTCAAATTGTAATTGCGATTTGTAGAAAATTCCAGTGAAATTTCGCTTCAATATAAAAATAGTCCGTCAACAATTTTCGAACAGATTTTCATTGTCCACATGCTTTAGTGTTGCTGTAAATGGGGATTACATAGAACAGGCGTGCAATATGATATAGTCTTGTCCATGCTTACAACTCACATAGTTGACATATTATTCATCTATTTCATTATACTTGGATTGTTTTCTTTTTCGGTCATCTCACTCGTACAGAAGATCCCCGCCTTCAATGACAGTGACGTGTTGTTTCGGATTTTTAGCACGCTACACTGGACTTGTGAGGGCGTTTGCCAACTTTGCTTTTGTCGGCTTTGTTATTGCACCGTCTTTGAATATGGTCGTGGGTATGGCGGTCATATTTGGAATGACTTGCCGTGTCTTCTTAGCGTCGTGCGATTGCGATTAGGCGAGGGAATAATATCGTTGAATTAGTATGCACTGGCTAGTTATCAACTTTTACACCGGGTAAGATGTCCTAATGGTTTTATTTGATCACGGTGTTTTAGGGAGGTCTCACCTACTTTTACTCCCTCCAGCTGCTTCTGTCTCTTTACCTCTATTTCTTCTGTGGCATCAGTGTTGTCACCGTTACAGCCTCCAACTGTTAGTTAAGAAGAAACAAAGCAACTTGCATGCTCTCAGATCAAACGGTTCACGCTCGTTAAACCATTGTGTGCTCACGAATTCAGCATAATCGCGCTTGACTCGCGAGAGGCCTAAGTCCGCGTGTTGCTCGCTTGTAGCTTTTTTATCACCGGTTAGTTCACCCGTCGCATGAAGGCTAGTAGCACATCGATGCATACCGTGAACCCATTGTAGCCTTACAGTTTCGGTCATTTTACTCTGTTCTTTATTTGAGGTTCTAAGATTCATGCCAACTGATATATATCATGTTAGGAATACCTGACACCATGCGTATTCAACAGACGAGAATTCCGCCGCATCTCTCCATTCCGACAGAAATCGTGCTGACCATATTTGTCGGAGGGGACCTTCTCTAAAAATCCGACTAAAATTGGTTAATTTTCAATCGGAACTAAAGATTTTCCTCAAGGCGGATTTTAGCAGATTTTGAATATGTTGCTCTGTGAAATCGTTTGGTTCTTGTTATACTAAAGACTATTCTATTTGCATTCAGCGACAACACTCATGGTATAGTCAAATAACACGTTGTCTCGTAGAAAAACTCTGTAGGTTGAATGAAAAAAGCTCAATAAGACATCCGTTTTCATTATATCAGTGACATGGAAAAAGTGGCTGACGTTGACAATAAAAGAAAACATCTGGGATTTTGTTCTTTGTGTCGGTACTCAATGTAAGTTAAAGTTAACTATTTGAAGGAGAGGTCATAACGTACGTATTAGAAGTTTATGAATACAACTTTTATTACCAGAGAGTTTAAAAAGTACATACATTTTTTGTACTTTAGTGAGAGCACTCGAACACAGTTAGTGCTGAAATTAGAGAGCTACAGGCTAAATCTTTATATCACATAAACACCATCACATAACTCATCACGCAAAATATCGTTCAAAACTCGCCTGATACGAGATTGATGTCAGATGTCAACGTCAACGTGGTAAAGTTGTGAGTGATTTGGTCTCATAAGTAGCATTGAATTATTTTTTTCTTATTTTTAATTAACTGTGTACCAGATAATAGCAGACTTATTCATCTAATATGGCGGCTTGAAGTGGTGTGAATGTGTTGGTGGAAGAATAATCTTAAGGTACTATATAAGGGAAATTTGTTAACTTTGCATTTTCCCACCTTTGATATTCCATAAATACAAATTAAAGATATAGAGATTATACATCAAACTGACGGCTGAGATGTATAGAACACGAAAAATATATGCAATCCACTCACAAAGTTGACAGCATGCACCAATGGTTCCTGGAATGAACATGAGTTCCATGGCCGACGGACATGCGCATATCACGCAATACCACTAATTTTCATTGAAAAACAATCGCGAAATTCGAAGAAATTCCAACAGGTCTCATGATACCTTGCAAGTAATATGACAACAGTGCAGTCTCCATATAAAAACAGTATATAGTATTAAGGCGATTTTTCTCATTATTTGATTTTAGACGACATTTTATATGGATACTTTTTCGGCCCGATGACCTTGACCGAAAACCTAAACAAACAGACAATGAAATAAAAGCCGAGCGTTTTTGAATTTACCCCCCCCCCCCCCCCCCCCACCACCCCCAAAGCAGCTCTGGTGCTTCGTTTTGAAAATTTTTGATGTCCTAGCTTTATTCCTGGATATCTGAAGCACATTTCGCCACGAGTTGTTTGCATGAAATATTATTTTATTATCAGTTATGGTACGAATACGGTAGCAGACTTCTAGGAACCATTGCTGCATGCTGTCAACACTGAGAGTTGATTTTATATTTTTTTCTTATTCTGTCTATCACAGCTTCCATTTTGATGTATAATTTGTGTATATTTAATCCTTTGAACACGAGAGGCCCATTTTCCGGCCAGGAACATTATATGTAATAACGTATGTAATAACGTCATTATATTGGATGACTGTTCAGAAAATGTGTGTGGTAGACCAATCAATATTTTCAACGTGCAGCCCGAGGCTGCACGCTGAAAGTATTGATTGGTCTACCCTAAATAATGGATATGGACTCTTCTAATTGCTGTCATTGAACTGGCATGGAAGATACCACCGGAGTTCAAAGGGTTAATTTGCATTTATGGAATACTAGAGGTGGGAATTTCAAAGAAAACAAATTTCCCTTACTAACATAGCACCTTAATACATCTGATTGCGTGTATGGTCAAACGCCTTATATTCATTTGAAAAAAGAAATTAACTTTTTAAAGCTAGATAGACACGAGTGGCAGTCGGTTCAGAGAATATTTGAACACAATTATCGACAAATGTAAAGCTGTGGAATTTGTATTCCTCAATTCTATGTTTGTATACACAGATCGAAACAATTTATTTATTTATTGGGGTTTAACGACACTTTAGACCGCCGGAGTCACCTCGTGTCGGAGATAGAAACAATATGACAGATCAAGTAAAGCGTACTGCCCTCGTGAATTCCACTTCTGATACTGATAACAGTATGATATAAACACAAAATACGGATGATTCTGAACCAAAAAATTCTGCAGCTCCTCCGAAAAAATAAAAACTGGAAACTCGACGGGCACAGGGCAACAACTGATACATTTCTCCTCAGATGAATCAAAAATCCAAACCTAAAGACACTAAAGCAACAAAGGGAATCTAATTAGATAAATTTTTATCAGAAAAAAATAAATGCCATGAATTTAAAATTGGAATCGTTGGTCACCAAAGAACAACTGGATCAACAACTGAAAAAGAATATGAAACAGAAGTTGAAATTGTTAAAGAAAAATTTGAAGGTAAAATATTTTATGTTGAGAAAGAATGAACAGTTTGGATTATAAGTTGCAGAAACCTGAGGAGGAGTCATCTTTGAGAGATGAAAGGATAGACCAACTTGATGTAGAAAATAGAAACTTAAACGAAGACCTGAATAAACTTGAACGGTAAAGTAGGAAGGACTGTGTGAGAATATATAGGGTTGAAACTGGTAACCTTGGTGAAACAGCTGATGAGAGTGAAGCAAAAATTGTTAATATCTGAACTTGAAAGAAATAACTACATCTGACATCAGCATTGCTCATATAATAGGTGGGTATGTCCACGGGAAATCAACTCCAAGACCTGTCATTTGTGAATTTCTGACAAGAACAAAAAATCTAGTACTTCAGAACAGAAGAGTGTTAACTCTTTACCCAACGAATCGCCCGCATCCGCCCGCGTAATATGCAAATTCATCATTTGAAAAAATATTATTTTTCACAAAATTTCAACAAAACCATATCATGTGGCCCCTCGTTGGAACGAGCTCGTCGATGGGTCACATGATCTGGTTTTGTTGAAATGTTTTGAAAAATTAAAAAAAATGATATTTAAAATAATAAATTTTGATATCGTCTGCGTTGGGTAAAGGGTTAAAGGGGCAAAATATAATAATTATAAGGAAGACCTCAGTGATATAAACAGCAGACCGATAAACAAAGCAAAGGAATATGATGGTATGGGGGACTCTTGGAGCACTAATGGTAAACTAATTGTCAAATATGAAGACAATCAAAAGAAGAAGCAAATCAGGATCCTAACAGATATTTAAGTATAATGACTTTGGATTGATATCACTTCAACAGACTTCTGTAGGTACCTACACACCGAATACATAGTGACTTTCAGTTATGTCAAATTAAATGAAACTATAAAATATGAAGGCAGTGTCCCTCCTCAACTCCAAGTCGGCCAATACTCACACCTCCGTGTGTATTTTAAGTGATGGTCCTCAAATACTACACTTATCCAATACCACGGCTAGACATATTTAATTTCATTAAATGTAGTGCTTACTTCCCCATCCCTCTGAAATCTTATTTAAAGCATTCACCTTGTGTCACTATTGCCTAGTTTGTATGTAGTAAATGTCCAAGAGATGTCCAGCATCTCTATCTCATGTGATGTAATTTAGTATCATTAATATCCATTTTGTATATAGAAAATGTTTAGAAAATGTTTTGTACCACCCCAGGTACACCCATGTACAACAGATCTAATCTGATATAAAGCTTACTTTTGTCACTGTTATTTATTTTGTATACGGCAAATGTTTATGAAATGACAAACACAACCTCAGTCACAGCCTCATACAACAGATCTCATGCCATGTAAACTTCACCATGTGTCACTACTGACCATTTTCTGTACAGCAAATGTTTATAAAGTTTTACTACAGATCTCATGTCATGTAAACGTTACCTAGTGTCACTACTGACTACCTTGTGAACAGCAATTTTCTTATAAAATATTTAGCACGACCTCTGCCCCGTCCTCATACAACAAATCTCATGTGATGTAAACTTTACCTAGTGTCACTACTGACTAGTTTGTATACGGCAAACGTTTTATGAAATGCTTTTTTTACCACCCCATCCCCACTGAAAGAAATATCACGTGATGTAAAGTTTACAAAATGTCACTTGTGTCTATTTTGTATACAGCAAAAGATTTACAAAATATTTTAAACAACCTGAGCCCTATTGTCAATGAAAGAAATGTCATGTGATGTAACCCGTACCTAGTGACACTACTGAATATTTTGTGTAGAACAAACGTTTTATGAATTAGTTTGTACCACCTCAGCCCCGTTCCCAGTGAAAGAAATTTCATGTGATGTAAACTTTACCAGGGGTCACTACTGATTATTTTGTATGCAGCAAAATACCATATTCATTGAAACCCACGATACGTCCGCCCAGCCACTGACAAATTTCCCATACCCAGTGGAAGCCTCGTTCCGAAATCTACAAATTGTCCATACCCCGTAGAAGACGCGTCATTCCAGTTTTACAGTGTACATGTATTATATTTTAATTTTTTATCTCCAAAATATAGCTCATGACCCCTTATTGGAATGAGCTTGTCGAGTACCCTCCAATGTGGGACAAAAAAAGAAATTCAATATTTTTTTTATACTACTCATATCGGCATATTTTCACAGAAACTCTTTTGCACAAAAATTCCACAGAAACCTGTATGGCTCAATAATAGAAGATAAAAGATCTCATGCTGTGTGTGTTCACACATGAAATAGATTGTACTTCTAAAACGGAAAGTCAATAGATAAATTCGTTGCCCCGTGTCTGATCACGTGGTACGGGTTTTTACCTACCCGAAGCCAGCCGTATCCCATTCGGCCTTCGGCCTCATAGGATACGGCTGGCTTCGGGTAGGTAAAAACCCGTACCACGTGATCAGACACGGGGTAACGAATAGTACCACTCCAGCCCCATCCACAGTGAAAGAAATCCCATGTGATGTAAACATTACCAAATATCACATCTATTTTATTTTGTGTACATTAAATGTTTATGAAATGTTTTTTTTACCACCACAGCTTCATCCTCAGTGAATGAAATCTCACGTAAAGTAAACCTTACCAAATGTCACATCTGATTATCTTATACACAACAAACGTTTTAGGAAATGTTTTTTATCTATTGACTAAAGTGAATTTTTTGATTTGATTGGTTGATAGATACGTGATATGAGACCATATTCATTGAAACCCACGATACGTCCGCCCAGCCACTGACAAATTTCCCAATCCCAGTGGAAGCCTCGTTCCGAAATCTACAAATTGTCCATACCCCGTAGAAGACGCGTCATTCCAGTTTTACAGTGTACATGTATTATATTTTAATTTTTTATCTCCAAAATATAGCTCATGACCCCTTATTGGAATGAGCTTGTCGAGTACCCTCCAATGTGGGGTTCATAAGCTATGTTTTTGAGACAAAAAAAGAAAAAAAGAAATTCAATAATTTTTTTATACTACTCATATCGGCATATTTTCACAAAAACTCTTTTGCACAAAAATTTCACAGAAACCTGTATGGCTCAACAATGGAAGATAAAAAATCTCATGCTGTGTGTGTTCACACATGAAATAGATTGTACTTCTAAAACGGAAAGGCAATAGATAAATTCGTTACCCCGTGTCTGATCACGTGGTACGGGTTTTTACCTACCCGAAGCCAGCCGTATCCCATTCGGCCTTCGGCCTCATAGGATACGGCTGGCTTCGGGTAGGTAAAAACCCGTACCACGTGATCAGACACGGGGTAACGAATACTACCACTCCAGCCCCATCCCCAGTGAAAGAAATCCCATGTGATGTAAACTTTACCAAATGTCATTACTGTCTATCTTGAAACGTTGTGTACCACCTCATCCCCATCCTCGGTGAAAGAAAATTGATGTGATATAAACTTTACCAAATGTCGCATCTGATTTATCTTGTACACAACAAACGTTTTATGAAATGTTTTGTACCACCTCAGCCCCATCCTCAGTGAAAAAAAATCTCATATGATGAAAATTTTAATAAATGTCGCTATTGACTATCTTGTGTACAGCAAACGTTTATGAACTGTTTATATCACTCTAGCCCCATCCTCAGTGAAAGACATCTCATATGATGTAAACTTTTCTAAAACATCTGAATATTTTGTACAGAGCAAACACTTTATGGACTGTTTTGCACCACCCCAGCCCCATTCTCAATGAAAGAAATCTCTTGGCATGTAAACATTACAACATGTCACATCTGATTATTTTGTAAACAGCAAACGTTTTATGAACTGTTTTGTACCACCCCAGTTCCATCCTCATTGAAAGAAATATCACGTGATGTAAACTTTACCTGGGGTCACTGCTGACAAGTTTGTATACAACATATATTTCATGAAATTTGTGAACCATCCCAGCCACCCCACCCACATACAAGAAATGTGATGTGATGTAAACTTTACCAATTGCCATCGCTGACTATTTTGTACACAGCATATGTTTTATGAAATTCTTTTGTACCACCCTAGCCGCACCCATGCAGAAAATGTTTGGGACAACCAACATATCGAAAAACCACAACGAAGCATGAGCGCAAATATAAGTTATTTCCTTCTCCCCTCCATAACTTTTGATCCAGAGGCGACATAGGCCTTACACGTGCTCAGCACACAGCCACGTCTGTGTGTAATAGCTTAGGTGATGTGCCCAAAACGTCACACTCACCTAATACCTTGCCTAGATGTGCTAACAATGAATTTCTTAACCCTTTACCCAACGTAACGGCCAAAACCGGCCAGCGATATTCTCAAAAATCGTCAATGAATTTTCATTATATTTTCATTTTTTGTCTTAAAACATAGGTTATGACCCCTCTTTGGAACGAGCTCGTTCCAATGAGGGGTCATAACCTATGTTTTTGAGACTGAAAAAAATGAGTTATTCAAGAATTTTGTTTTCAAGTGTCGTCTGCATTTCATGTAAGGTAAAGGGTTCAATCCACATTCGATCATGAATTATTCATGCAGCTACTTCCTGCTGTTGGAAGTTCCACAAAAGTTATCAACTTCGTGAAAGGGCACATCCCTGCTCGGAATTAATTATCGAAGCTTATATGCGAACTGGGATGGTCTTAAAATTTATTATGTGATACGCAAGATAATGAAAATACGTTTGATATTATTGCTTTTTCCGAAATTTTTACAATTAGAGAAACGTATGCACTCCCTGGTTACCATCCATTTGAACACAAAATGCGTCCCGATAATGTCGATGGTAGGCCGGGGATGTGAGGGTAGATTTATTTATTAAAGACACCTTGGAGTATAAACCTGGACCCGAATTGTCTATCTTTATTCCGCACGAAATTGAAACATTATTCATAAAGATTAATCCTAACAAAAGAAACTCGTACATTGTTGGAGTTATATACCGATCTAATGCAGCTCCCAGGGCCGACATCCATGACTTCATGGAGCAGCTTGAAGCCATAATGGCGAATTTGAATGAATCCCATACCAAAGCCGAAATAACAGGCGACTTCAGTATTGATTTACTTAATTTCGAAAATCACCAAAAACTGCCGAGTTTACAGATAAGGTGTTCGAACATGGTTTTATCTATTGACTAAAGTGAATTTTTTGATTTGATTGGTTGATAGATACGTGGTATGAGACCATATTCATTGAAACCCACGATACGTCCGCCCAGCCACTGACAAATTTCCCATACCCAGTGGAAGCCTCGTTCCGAAATCTACAAATTGTCCACACCCCGTAGAAGACGCGTCATTCCAGTTTTACAGTGTACATCTATTATATTTTAATTTTTTTATCTCCAAAATATAGCTCATGACCCCTTATTGGAATGAGCTTGTCGAGTACCCTCCAATGTGGGGTTCATAAGCTATGTTTTTGAGACAAAAAAGAAAAAAAGAAATTCAATATTTTTTTTTATACTAGTCATATCGGCATATTTTCACAAAAACTCTTTTGCACAAAAATTCCACAGAAACCTGTATGGCTCAACAATGGAAGATAAAAGATCTCATGCTGTGTGTGTTCACTCATGAAATAGATTGTACTTCTAAAACGGAAAGTCAATAGATAAATTCGTTACCCCGTGTCTGATCACGTGGTACGGGTTTTTACCTACCCGAAGCCAGCCGTATCCCATTTTGGCCGTGATCAGACACGGGGTAACTAATGATCTCCCAGTAATTACTAAACCTTCAGAGTGACTGAGCATTCAGCAACTCTACTTGATCACAGTCACACAAATTTAAAACTAAATTTCGATTGTGGGAGTATAATTACTGACATAGGGGGCACGGTGGCTCAGTAAGTAGAGGTGCAGACTGAATGCCAAGAGATCCTCGGTTCGAATCCCATATGCGGCGACCGCGTTGTGTCCCTGGGCAAGACACTTCGCCCCCATTGCCCATGTGCAGGCACGGTGGCGCTGTGTACTAAGACGTACTACACGTCGATGGTGCACCTGTCTTCAACCAACGCTAACGCTGCTTGTGTAGAGTTAGTATGCTCTATGGTTCTCCCCGGGTACTCCGGCTTCCTCCATCCGTAAAACTGTCCTGCTCATGGTTAGTCAGTGTGCAGAAATATGTGACCTTGAACACCAATAAATAAATAAATAAATAAATAAATAAATAAATAAATAAATAAATAAATAAATAAATAAATAAATTACTGACGTATCTGATTACTCTGCAACATTTTATGGAGAACAATCTCAAAAAGATCAACGCAGTCCCAACAGGCCCATTCGAATAATAAGTGATAGAAAAACATTACAAAGTTTAAGGAATCTTTGAATAACTTTTCATTTGATGTTAGACGACAATTTACAAGCATTCAAACAGACCTTCCCGCTCATATACCCTTCATGAAAAACAAACGAAATATATCAAATGAAATCCCTGGAAGACAAGTGGCTTACTTAATTCATCAAAAACTGAAAATGTACTCCCAGCTGAAAAAGCTATCGCATCCATCAACCTCGCATATAGATAAATAAAAAGATTGTTGTAAAATAATCAATCAAGTAAAAAGGAAAAGCAAAAATATTTACTACAGAAGCAAAAATATAATACTTGCAGAAAATAAAAATAATATGAAGCATACGTGGGCTATTCTGAGGGATACACTAAAAATGCCCAGAACCAGGGAGGGGGGGGGGGGGCACCAAAAATTTGCAAGACGTGACGTGGGGGTGGGTGGGTATCTTGAGTGCGCCAAAAATGTGCATTTCCAACTTGTGCAATTTTTTGAATTTTTTAAAAATATATCAATATATCAGCTGATATATACCATCATTTGTGTTTCAAACATTACATATGGTGTTGTACATCACACTCTTAACATAAATACAACATCAGGAGGCTTTATATGTGAGAATATTGAGCTTAAACTGGGAAAATGTCATACGTTAGTAGGGGGTGGGTGTCTTGTTCGAAATGTGCAAACAATATTTTGGGAACAATTCAAATGAAAATTTGTTCCCGTATATGTACACCTGCCCTGGCCAAGCATGATAATGAACAGCTTGTCATTTGTATATTGGGGCCCACAGCAGCCCACAGAGGTTTAAATTGGTGGTACCAGTTTAACCCTTTACCTAACATGAAAAGCAGACGACACTTGCCAAAAAATGATTGAATAACTAATTTTTTTCATTTTTTGTCTCAAAAACATAGGTTATGACCCCTCATTGGGACAAGCTCGACGAGCTCGTTCCAATGAGGGGTCATAACCTATGTTTTTGAGACAAAAAAATGAAAAAATAATAAAAAATTAATTGGTGATTTTTGAGAATAGCGATGGCCGGTTTTGGCCGTTACGTTGGGTAAAGGGTTAAGAACATTATGAAAACCCCCTAAAGACAGCTGTGCCTACTAAGTTTATAAGCTTATTTTGGATTTTAATGGGAGAGTGGGGGTGGGTGTCTGAGAACGGTAGTAGAAAATTTGCACGTAGTGGATGGGTGGGTGTAAAAAGGAACCGAATAAAAAATAGGACGTCACGTCTTGCAAATTTTTAGTGCCCCCCCCCCCCCCCCCCTTGCCAGAACTGCACAAAATCTACCCGAGAAGATGATATATAAAAATAATACATTATCCAATACAGGTAAAATAGCAGTCATTTAACAATTACTACTTTTTCTAAAATAGGCTCAAACACTGCTAAAGGGGTAAAATCAGTTGTGGGCATTGAGCCACTTGATTACATAGATCAAAACAATCAGAAAAGTGTTTTTTCTTTACAGAAACATCCCCAGCAGAAATATCGTCCATTTGCTCAAAACTTACAAACAAAAAATGCGTCGACTTCTCCAACATATCCATGAAACTAATGAAAAAAACTATCGACGAAACAGCACATGTATTGTCAAATATCATAAATGTTTCCTTCAAACAAGGCATCGTACACATTAAAATGAAAATATTCAGAATTGTACCCATTTACAAAAGCGGGGCCGCCCAAGAAAACATTGAAAACTATAGGCCAATAAGTATTCTACAATCGGTCTCAAAAATTATACAAAAACTTATGTATAAACGACTTTCATCATTTCTAACCAGGTTCGAATCCTTCAAAAAATCAATTTTGTCCCCTGAGTTCCAATGTGTTCTATGTGCCAGTAGGCACATAGAACACATTGGAACTCAGGGGACGATTTGGGTTTAGAGAAAATTATTCTTCAACACACGTTTTATTGTATCTGTCCCATCACTTAGCTGAAAATAACGATAAAAAGACACGGGACTCTACTAAGGTATATTTATAGACCTATCTGAATCGTTTGACTGTATACGTCACGACATTCTACATTACAAACTTGATCACTGTGGCATTAGCGGAATAACCAAAGAATGGTTCAAAAGTTACTTAGAAGGAAGGCAACAATATATCGAAATCGAGGATAAGAAATCAAGCCTGCGTAATATCAATTGTGGTGTTCCTCTGAAGTACATTTTGAGAAGGATACTTTTTCTCATTTACGTAAATCATATGCCTAGCACTACGGCTGTAAACCTACTTTCATTTGCAGATGATGCAACCCGTCATAGGTCTGGTCATAAGATGAAGGAAATTGAAGAAAAGACGAATTATGGGCTGACAAAAATTTATCACTGGTGGTGTAGCAATAAACTGGAAATAAATATGACAAAAAGTAAATATAAGCTATTTCATCCAAAAAACAATGACCTCAAATGAAATAATCTCAAGAGTATTATTAGATGACAAAACCCTAATGATCGCGTCAGACGGGGATACGGATGGCCTTGCGGATGGAGATACGTATAATAAATCTCGACCCCCCCCCCCCCACCCCCCTCCGAACCGTGAAAATACCACCTATTTGGGGAAAATAGGCATATAATACGGATGAGATACGGATGGTCTGCGGATAAATACGGATAGATACGGATGCATGCGTGTCACTCTGCGGCCATACCTAAATCCTGCAGCAGGAGATACGGATAGATACGCATAGATAATCATAGATACGGATGAGATACGGATCAATACGGATAGATATCCTGCGATGCGCATGTCAAACATGAAATGCGGCTTGCGCCGACGTGCGCATATCCGCATTAAAAATTTGTGGTATCAAACTTCGCGTTGGTAGACTCCCTTTTCCACCGTATTTATCCGTATCTGATGCAGATGAGATACGTATTAATGCGGATCAATACGAATTAATACGGATTAATACGGATTTTGTGCGGATTGGCCATCCGCACGCGGACGAAAAAAAGTTTTCAAATTTTCAAAACTTTTTTCATATTGTGCGCTTCGTGATACTTTTTCACACGGAGTACTGTTAGCTAAAATGTTAAATTACACATCGTATGATAAAAAGAATCTCAACTTCATCACGATTTGACATGACATTTCGGAACCATGTTCACTAATGTCGATCTGAGCCGAGGTTAATCTCAGCTCAGATCGATTTTTGTGAACTCGGTACATAAATTTCATATGAAATCGCGAATCATTGGAGATCATCTATATCTAATCGACAAAAACGCATCCATCCAGCGATTCATATAAAGCTCGTAATTCAGTTAAAAAGAACATCTTCCAAACATAGGTTATCATGCTTATCAGAATTAGGTCATAAGACTCATTCGAATGATGGATTATATACAATGCCTGAAAACAGGAGCGTTGCTAAGTGGGGCTTAGAAGGTATGCCATTTCCTCAATACTTTTTTCTAATCGGGACATTTTCGGTAGAATTGAATTCTGAGATATCGATTATCTGTAGCTAGTAATAATGCACTGTCTTAAAAGACTAGATTCGATACTTGGTTTTCCACACAGACGCTCATACAAACAGAGGTCTGTAGTACCCAATTCGATTAGTAGAATACCCAGGATGACTTATTTTGTAAGTTACGTGTTAATTAAATAGGAAGCTGCGTCACGATTACTACTCGTTTCAGTGAGCTGCCATCAGGTATGTTTTTTAGGCAAGTACTAAAAGAAGAAATAAAATTTGGCTGACGTTTTCATGAATACCACTGGCCAGCTTTAGTCGCTTCGTTAGTTAACCCTTTACCTAACGTAACGACCAAAACCGGCCAGCGCTATTCTCAAAAATCGCCAAATAATTCTCATTATTTTTTTTTATTTTTTTTGTCTCAAAAACATAGGTTATGACCCCCTCGTTGGAACGAGCTCGTCGAGCTCGTTCCAACGAAGGGTCATAACCTATGTTTTCGAGACAAAAAATGAAAAACTTTAGTTATTCAAGAATTATTTTTGCAAGTGTCGTCTGCTTTTCAGGTTAGGTAAAGGGTTAAAACATTGAATTACACATGGTGTGATGAAAACAATCTCAAATTCATCACGACTTGAAATGAAATTTCGGAACCTCGTTCACTAAAATCGATCTGAGCCGAGGTAAACAGCGGCTCAGATCAATTTTAGTGAACTCGATACATAAATTCCATATGAAATCGCGACTCATTAGAGATCCTCTATATCTAATCGACTAAAACGCTTCCACCCATCGATATATGCAAAGAAGAAGACATGCCTTGATTATGGAGTTTGAATATTAGTCATTCGGGACTTGAGCGTTCACAATTGGGACAAATCTGGTATACACCACTCCCCTTACACACAAACCTCCAACCAAAAAAAAAAAAAGACTCCAGATAATTGGTCATCTTCGCGACACCCCTGCTTGAAGAAAAAAGACATTTTGGGTTTTAAAATTATATTAGAACAGCGCGTTGAATTATCTGCAGCATAAGTAATAGAGGTCTGAATCTACGGAAAATTATATGCTGCTTTCAGAGGACAAAATACCATAAAATTATAAGGAAAAGTGAAGAATTGTACAAACTTCCGCAATTTGCATGCACCTTCCGAAAACCCCACCTTGTAAGCGATATCACTCCTAAAAGCGGATTTTATTTGCAGTGGTCTTGTTAGATAAATAGAGGATATCTAGTGTTTTTGAGTGGATACCGAAAATTATCTCATTAGTGACCGAGACAAATGTTTATTTTTCGCCTTTTGTCTCGGTCACGAATGAGATAATTTTCGGTAACCATTCTAAAACACTAGATTTTCTTTTTATTATACGCTTTTTATAAGAATCTGATCATTCCTTTCGATAATTCCACTCGTTTCAACCGTAAATTGGTGCATGAAAGTAAACAGCTGGTGAGCATTGATTCATGGAAGTATTTATTATTTATTTATTGGGGTTTAAGGTCACATGATTCACGGAAGTGATTTGATCGATACTCGGAACATGTAGCGTCTTGCGATCTGATTCAACTGGCGGGTATCATGCATCAATTCAAGGTGAAGACGTGTTGAATTATTGCTGGGAATGATCGGTATCCACTCAGAAACACTAGAGTGTCTTTTCATCATACGCTTTTAGAACAAATTGATCATTTCCAGTGATAATTTGACTCGTATTCACATTGAAGTGATGCTTTAAAAGCCGCCATTTTGATTGACACCGTGAAAGTGAACATTTCTATATCTTCACAGTGGGGGGTACGATGTCTATCTTCCCGCAATTTTTTCGATAATCTATTGTTTAGCGTATAATAAATAAATATTTAGCTCGTATTCTGGAATAGTGATTATACAGTATAATATCCTGAATAATTTGTAATGAATGCGGTTATTAATGATGCAGGCATGTTTGTTTTTGAAATCGTTGATTTCTTTTCAATAAAATATTGCGCGTTCCTTTACAAAAGGCAAAATCCAGACATAGGACAGGAAAGTATTATTTTTATGTCGAAGGAACCCACCAGCCATATTTGCGCATTTAAGAAAAGTTTCGGCTATTTTTGGACTTCCAGCCCCACCCTTCCCAGACTTAGAAATATTTTTGCAAACCAACCCAGAAAATGATCACCGCACTAACTTGGACAAAACAGCAGGGTATTCATGGAGAATCACATGGTGTAGGTATGCTACTTTCTTATAAAGACATGAATGTCCTTTCATCGCGACAAGTTAAGTCACGCCATCAGTGAAAATTGACACCAATGAATCTTCATTGACCGATGTTCACACTGCGGAAGCCTATTAGTGTGAAACTCGGACATTCATCTCATAGATTAAGACTAACGTATTTCTGTTATTGTCTCTTAAATTAAGACTTACATATCTCTGAATTAAGACATTTTCTTTCATAAATCAATATTTACGTATCTGTGAATTACGATTGACTATCTCTTATTATCTCTGAATTCAGACTAATGGGATCTTTGAATTAAGACTTAACATATCTTTTAATTCAGACTTAAGTATCTCTTAATTCAGGCTTAGGTATCGCTTAATTAAGACTTCTGTACCTCTGAAATGAGACTTATTATCTCGGAATTAGAACTTAGGTATCTCTGAATTAAGACTTTTCATCTTTTAAATTAAGACTTACGTTTCTTTGAATTACGACACATTATCTCTTAAATTAATATTTACGTATCTATGATGTAAGGCTTATTATCTCTTATATTTAAGACTTACCGTATCTCGTTGCGTAAGTCTATAGCCAATATGGGCAGTGTGTAACGCTGTGGCATGTTAGGGATGGGGCACTTTGTGGTCTGGTGTTTTGTAGTATGGTACGGACGTCTGTAACCCTGTTGCTCTCTCATTGCCCTTCCCGACACGAGGGTCTGCCTGTGTTGTACTATTAGTTACACAGTTTGTTGTTGGTGGCCTAATATGGTGTCAGTTAATTTCATATTGGACGAGAGCGAAGCTCGAGTCCAATATGGAATTAACTGACACCATATATACCATATTAGGCCACCAACAAACTGTGTAACGAATATATCTTACCGACTGCTGCATCGATGCACAGAACTAATAAAAACAGCGATCAAAATTAAATGAGAGAATTCTCACAATGTGTTCACGTGGCTTTGCCTTGTTACAATTTATGGGAGAGTGCCTACAAGCACTCTCCCATAAATTGTAACAAGGCAAATTCATAACATACCAAACAGTTTCATTTCGAAGGTAACATGACACACTTCCACAGAGTATGAAGCCTTTTAAGTTGCATAACCTGCACTTCAGACCACATATGGGCTTCCAACACTCAATATTTCAACTTGAAGCGTTTATCGGCTGCCGCCATTTTGAATAATCAATGAACAAAGGGGAGATTACTCATAGCTGTCAGTGTATATTGATGTTGGCAGGCAGTATATGGTTTCATATGCAGTCTGCATGTGGCGTCTTTGAACCAATGAAATTCCCAGATACTTGTAGGAAGTAAGATAGATAATGATATGCTCTGTGGTGTTGATGGGTATACTTGGTTGTCTTGTATGGTAGTAGTAACCTATGGGCTTTTACCTTTCATCTCAAGGCTGTTTGAACTTTCCAAACTGCACTTTGTAATGTCGTACGAGGCACACATACATGTGACAGATGTGCTGGTATATGCTTGTGTGCTAAATTCCATTATGATGGCTCCTCGTATGACTTTATCCTTTATCTGGATATTTGTATTGTGAACTTCTAGAAATTCGTGCTTGTGTGGACTGTTATGGACTGCTGTTGGCTGGCTCTTAGCTTCTAGACTATAACTTGTGACTGACTCGCATTACAGCGACGTATCTCGATCGAGACTGCTACTACCTTTTGCCATAACTTTAACCATGTCTTTCAATACTGGTACCGGGTAGCCAAGCCCCACGCTAGTGCTGTTCGCCCACATGACCATGTCTGGCGGAATTTTTTTTTTCTCTCCATCGCGAAAAATGTTGGTTACTCGGATGTCAGCATTTTATCTGAAAGCCGCTAATTTGAAAACAAAAAAAAAACTGTTGACCATTTGGCTAAATCACGATTCTCATTATGAAAAATACCCCTTATGTTTCAAATATCTTTTGTATGAAAGTGTGTTATTATTACTTTAAAGAGTACCTTTCGTTGAAGGAAAGTATTTATTTATTTATTTATTTATTTATTTATTTATTTATTTATTTATTTATTACGGTTTAATGACACTTTTAACAGCCAAGGTCATATCGTTTCGGTGACAGTTTTACGGGTGGAGGAAGTCGGAGTACCCGGAGTGAACCACCGAGGAACGACGAGCAGCTGCCAGCTCCCCAACTTCGTAACTCAGCACTGCAGCACAGGCAGGGTTAAATTGGCTAAAGACATGCGCACCATCGACGTGCAGTACGCCTTAGTACACGGCGTCATGTGGACAATCGGGGTCAGGCGCCTTGCCCATGGACACAACGCGGGAGTCCGAATCGATCGCTCAGGCGGTTACCCATCCAAGGACTAACCGAGCTCGACGTTGCTTAACTGAAGGAAAGTAATTCGTTAAGATAATAATAGTAGTAAATGAATGTATGTGACCTGTTTCGCCTTTTATTCACTGAAAGAAGTATAGTGAGCTGGGTTTCAATTTCGCACCGACGGTCAATGGCCCGGAAACACTGTCGGAAAATATAATCTCGCCTCTCCATGTCGGAAAATTTTGAGATCGGGTTTCGAAGATATGCCGGTGTAAAAGGAATGGAAATCCGTAGGAACGTTAGTCCCTCTGGACTATTATTCCGCGGAATTATAGTCCTAGGTCTAACATTTCTAGGGATAGTAGTCCGCCGGACTACTATTCCTAGAAATGTTAGACCTAGGACTATAATTCCGCGGAATAATAGTCCAGAGGGACTAATTTTCCTACGGACTTCCATTCCTGTTACACCGGATCCCTCGCTACTGTAGTGGTATTAACACTACCTTCTAACCTGTATTACTACTGTATTCCAAGACCACTACTATAGGCTATCGCTATGTTGAGTTCTGTTATTGTTGTAGCACCATGGTCACCCACATCCATCCTCTAATCAACTTCTACTGTTTTACTTCACTATAGTCTTCTAACACCGCAGCTACCTTCAACCAGCACCGATCTCTCCTGTGATCGGTTACAGCTACTACCGACTCCTTTCAGAACTGCATCCCTATTCATATATATTCAAATACAATGACAGAACAAAAACTAATGGAGTATAGTAAGCGTTATGGACAAATTAAATGATAAAGAGAAATAAATAAAAAGTACTAAACTGAAAGGAAAAGATAAACAAGAAAATGTGTGGGAAAAATACGAACACCGCGCCGAAAACCATAAAGTAAGAAAGGGCTGAAAAAGATGGAATACGACTGGCCCAAATTTTCGGCAAGCATTTCGGTCGGTTCGACCACCGAGGACTGGGAGTGTAATAATTGAAGACTGGTTGATGAAGTAATTTTATTCATATGACTTTTTGTGATATAAAAACAACATACATGTAGCTTTGTGGCATCAATTTAGATTATAAACAGACACAAAAAGGTTGACGTTTTGTGTTGAAATAGTATTTAATATTATACTTTCATAATGATTTTCCCAACCCTAATAACTAAACCTACAAACCCTTTCGAGCTCTCCTCCCCAATGCGTTCCTCTTCCGGAATCGCAGCACGGGCCTTTCTATGTATTTCGGTGAATTATGATCGGGCGAGATTGATTTAGGAGGTTTCACCTAGCAATGTGGTCGTGGCAAGTAATTGGGTCACCGCAATAACAGCACTTACTTCGAATCATATATTTTCTGTTGAGAAACATCGCATTTGTTTTTCAATGTGCGCTGTTTTGTGCGTCAAAAGCATGTTAGCAAAATCTTTGTTTTGTCTGAAAAAGGCACTTATCTTTTTAAAAACTATTTTAAAAGAAACAAGAAATACTCAGCAGATGATTGCTATTTTTTATCACAATCTTTTTATAGTCTTTTGTGTTACTCATATTGTTTGGTTTGTCACGTGAGATTGAATCGTTCTTTAGGTGTCTTCTCATTATGCCTACACCCCATTTTGCCTACACCCATATTGCCTACAACTCATTTTGCCTACACCCCATTTTGCCTACACTCAAACAACCTCACATCTCCCAGTTCTATGGACTTGTCCGAAAACAGGGAGTTTGATAAAAAAAAAAAATCGATTTATAAATTTTATAAATATGGATATAATTGGAACTTTCTTGTTCAGTATTTATAAGTCTGTACAAGCATACAAGACCAATGGGTCTCCATTTGTACAAACTTGCAATAGACCAAGCTTTAAAAAATATCAAATAAAACCATATAAATAAACGATTTATAATGGTTTTATTGAACTCGGGGACTAGATTTGCACCAAGTTGTATTAGACCAAGTTTTTAAAAACGATTATCAATTAAAACCATATAATATGGATATCATTGGAACTGGCTCATTGAGCCAGTTCCAATGGTATTCATATTTGCATGGTTTTATGGAGACATATCCAAATATGAACTCGGGGACTACATTTGTCATGTGAACATTTAACCATTTTACAACTGGAGTTTCAACAGGTGACTCGCTGTATCAAGGATAACATCATTGAATAACACTGGGAGATAAGGGTACATCAATACAACAAAGAAACAAACAATGATTTAAAGTTCAAACTAACAAACTAACAGTTTGTTTTAATCATGGTGAAAGCAAGTGTTTGGATAAAAAGGTCAGTCCAGTTAATTTGTGGGGGACAGAGCTTGCTGCCCTGTGTCAACTACTAGGTAATTAATCTAATTAACACATGGAAAATCTTTATTTAAGAGTGTAGGCAAAATGGGGTGTAGGCATAATGAGAGGTAACCGGTCTTTATGTGTTCAGTCAGCGCAATTAATTGTGATCTGTTACTAACTTTAATAGTACATTTAAGAATTCTGATTATCTTTGCTTTTTGTGGAGGGATGAGGAGATACTTTTCCAATTTTTTTCGAATGAAGATTTTAACCCCTCACACAGTGTACGATCCTGTCCCATAAGCTTGAAATCCATAGCAAAAATAATTTTCGTGAACCACCAGTCACAATACTATGAGATAGTTCCGGGGCATTTCGCATGAAAACCAGGGCGTTTCCTCCCAAGTGGATTTCTCCAAGAAGTTGAATTTTTTTAGGAGGGGAGTGTAGTGTGTGTGTTTGGGGGGTACCCTTTCCAGTGTTTTCGAATGTAGATGATAACACCAATGGATTAGAATACTCTTTAAAAAAACTCAGAATTATTTAAAAAGAATTCCTCATGAACCACCAGTCACAATGCTTTGAGGTGTAGTGTTCAGTTTCTTTCCGTGAACGAGATTCAAGTTTGTTCCACGAATTTCTTGTGTTCTTATGTTTTAATACGAAGAGATTGCATGATATATTCACAAACTGTAAGTTTTTGATGGGCCTTTTCTCGCGCGCTTGTACTTACACAAAAGTTTTTTTGTTGGTTTTTATCGTTGTTAGTTGTATCTGTCAGGAGTGCTAGTGAGACCTTGTGGGCCTTTTGTGAGCATAGACATTCTGTTTGTTGAATGCCTGTGATCAGGTTGAACAGAACCCACTTGCTGTAAGTGTGGGATTGTATTGTGTTCTGTTGGCTGTTGGGTACATATACATTATCATGACCATATGCATGTCCTGTAAGTTGTATCAGATTCGAGGTCGTTTTTACAATCAGATCGCAACGAGCCCGTCAATGAGGTGTCAGAACCTATGTGTTTTGAGACAACAAATGAAAAAATAATGAAAATTAATTGGCGATGTTTGAGAATAGCGCTGTCCGGTTTTGGCCGTCACGCTGGGAAAGGGGTTAAATAGTCCATCACCTATCTTTAGAGTCAATCGTGTGGAACATTGCAGTTGATCGGAAAAGGGAACCTGGGGTCACTTTTCTGCCCAACTGAAATACTCCGGACGTTTGGATTTAAAAATACCATAAATCTTTGAATCAGCGCAAGAAATGTTTCTCTATCGAGACTTGATTTAACCGAATCTTAGATGACATTACCATTAGGAATGAAGACACACCAAAGCTGTAGTTTTATGATTACGCCCCCTAATTCTACTGATTGTGTTTTTAGCTTGATAGTTTCAATGATGGATTTTCATTGTTTGGAAAATCTATAATTAGAGCGCGAAATAATATCTGTGTATCTTTTGTATCTTTAGGAGCAAGGTCATTAATTGTTTGAACAGTGGATCGCGCGAAAAGTAGGAAACAAATAGCCAATAACAACGTCGAATTTCGAACAGAATTAGACTGGTGGCCCGAGAGCTTGAACCTCAACCTAACTCAACAAACAGACGACACCTGCAATATATATACAGAAGCACACCTATGTTTGAATGGATTAACGATTACTGGGCGAGAGCGAGTGATGCAGAGATACCACAAGAGCCGTTAGGTTGGTAAACAGCCCTTATACAGCTACACTCCACTCACATTTAGAGATTCCCCCACCACAAATCTTATCCCATATTCCACCCAAAAACAGGCAAAGCACCGCAGCGCTTCACCACAGCATTCACAATGCTACAAACTGCTAAGGGTTAGATGAGTCCAGTAATCGTTAACCCATTTAAACATAAGTGTTGTTCTGTATTTATTATACACCCACTCCTCAAAAAGAATTCAATGTAATTAATCGCTAATTGAATAAAATAGTCGATGATTTGAACGGTTCAAAGAACTTTACTGTGAAACGGTCAATTTTTCAGAGAACAAGTCTTGAGTCTTTGACCTTGCCACGGTGTTGATTCATTTTATTTCCGAAAAGTGTCGATCCGAACACTCAAAACTCAAAAGATTGCGTTTCACATTTGAGATACACGCTAAAAACTAAAGTGTTCAAAACTACACTTGAAGTGCTGTATTTAACACTTACTAAGTGCTGAACTAGCACTTTGTTCAAGTGTAGATATCCCCGAACTTGACAGGTGTTACAATAATACCACTTGACAAGTGAAATGTCGCGACACTTAAAAGGAAACAACGCAGATGACGCGGATCAGGCTCGAACTCTCGAGCCTGATCCGCGTCATCTGCGTTGTGCCCTTTTAATTATGTACCCACCAAGCGCAAATCAAATTATGGCCGATTCTGGAAGAAAAACCAATGCTAGACACATGAGAAGTGCCATCCATTCAAGTTTCAGATGTCTGACGATTGTAATGTCTAAGTGCTTAAAGCATTGCACTTTGAGTGTTAAAATCAAACCCTAAGAGTTAGAATGGGTTTATCACCTTGAAAGTGTCAGTTTTAACACTCTAGTTTTTAGTGTGTAGGAAATTATGAGATCAGAAATTTGTGTTGAAACTGTGTGTGTGCAGGCATCATTATACTTGAAGGATGGAAAATGTTCAAGTATTTTAATTTAAATACGATGAGAACTGGTCGATCTGTTTAAATTTCGTGTTTTCAAAAGTGAAACCAAAGTAGAACTCTGGTTCGCTGTGCTGTGTGTGTGCATTAGGTATTGCTTGTAGACATGAGCCATTTCTGTACCTTAACAAAATTACTCACTGGACAACAAAAGACATTTGGGTGTGTGTGTGGGGGGGGGGGGGTCGAACGCTTAGTTTAACTGCAGCTGTTTGGGTTTCCACTTTCCATTCTGAGTGAACACTTTATTTTTCACTAGCCTATGAAGTTTCTCAATTAAAAATGAAATTTAGGCTAGCCTTCTTTTTATTTCACCTCAAATCCTGATAACCATTGTTTGAAATGGGCTGCATGTTCAATATAAGCTTTAGGTAGTCCAAAATTACTGTACACAAAGCGAGAAACAAATTGCAAGAAAATGTCATGTCTTATACTCTCAACCAGTTATTCCATCACACCACCACCATCACCACATCATTTCCCAGAGAGCATTTTCACAAAAAGCTGTCGAAATGAGCACCACACGAGTCTTTCTCGGAGTCTGAAAGAGAAATAAAGGGGGTGGGGGTTATTCTCGCCAAGTATCTCCAACTTATTTCCATTGATAATATATTTCAAAACTGATATATTCATTATTTTGTACATCTATACTTGACCAGCTTGTTACAGGAATAGCCCAATCATACTGTCCTGAATTTTCAGAATCAAAATGCAGACCTGTCCCTAGCTTAGATTTGCCCTGGTAGGGCAGTTAGGTGATGAAAATACTTAGCCCATTGCCCCGAAATTTGCCATAATTAAAAAATACCCCCCCCCCCCCACCACACTGTATGATTTGTTCTGAAAATACCATACCCTTTCCATGAAAACTGCTAAATTAGCTGGCTGTTTGGGGGGGGGGGACATTAGGATGCCCCCCCCCCCCCCATCTCATCAAATAGTGAGACTACATGTAGATTACATTCGATTTAAGGTTTCATGCTGGGAGTTGTGACCTTATGAGCGATCAATTCGGACTCCCGTGTTGTGTACTTGGGCAAGGCACTTAACCCCGATTGTCCACATGGGGGCAAGATGACGCCGTGCACTAAGGCGTACTGCGCGTCGATGGTGCGCATGTGTTCAACCAATCTAACCCTGCTTCTGCTGCAGTGCGGAGTTACGATGTTGGGGAGCTGGCAGCTGCTCGTCGTTGCTCGGTGGTTTTCTCCGGGTACCCCGGGTTTCTCCACCCGTAAAACGTCACCGACACGATATGACCTTGGCTGTTAAATCTTGTATTTACTACTCCTCCCCTTTATGGTCTCGCCTTTCTCAAGACTTTCAGTTGTGACTAGTGGGTAGGTGAAACATATTTTATTTCCCAGGTACAAACCACGGAATCATTTCAGCATTACTACACTGGCACCCCCATCCCCTGACCGCCCCCATCCCTAAAAGAATAACATAAATTAAATACCATAACCCTCACACACACGTAAAAAATCATCGTAAAAACGTCATCCATATATCGGTTCCACAAATATAAACTACTACTGGGCAGAATTTAAAAGAATTTTTCTAAAACCTGTCTTATAATTTTACGCATTATAATTTCTTCAGCTGATGGGGGATCTCACATGAAGACATCCCACCCCCCACCAACTTAGTAGTAGTAATATGTGAAATCGGTTATAGTTAATGGGTCTGCTTCAAAGAAGGTTTGCGTTGGGATACATCTGTTGCTTAATTGTCGAAGCGCGATTCGAATAGGATAACACAGCAGATAAAACTACTGACACAAATTTGAGAATTTCAGAACTATAGTCTCTACTACAAAATCAACAGCCTAAGAATATTCCCTTTTGTATGTCTGCTTGTTCGTGAATACAAGCTGTTGGTTATGTTGATTGTGAACAAACGTTTAGGAATTTGAGATCTCTCTTTTAGACTGCTGTATGTGGAGGTTGGATTGAGGCTAGGTCGCCCGTGGGGTTGAGTTATCACCCAAAATATCACTTTCAAATTATGGACAAAAACATTGTCGATGTTTCAGGCAATGGACCTCCGGGTTAAACAAGGAGGTCCATTGGCTGGAACTTCGCTTGTGCCTGATGTGATTTGCAACATATTTTCAATTGTTGCTTGGGTGGAGTCTCCACTTCGTGGAAGATTTGGTGATGGTGCGCTGGTTAGTGATGGTGGTAACAGCCAGTCTTGGGGCAGTCTTTGATTTGCTTCCAAAGGGTCTTGCCTTGTTTCATTTGGTAAAGCGCCTTAAGGGAGCTGTTGTTGATTACTACCTCGAATTACTCTTGAAAGCGATAAAAGTTGATTGGTTTTGGTAAGAGACTACGGGTTACCGAGAGGCTCCGGTGTGCTGGCGAATAAATGAAAGAAAAACTCAGAGAATAAAAGTGTAAGAATGAATGGATATGTGAATATAATAGTGCATGCAATTGAAAAGCGTCTTTCTATGAAGAGGTGACACAAAGGTTCAAAGGGTCGTGTTCTTTTTAATAAATATGTAATAAATGTTTTACTATACAGCATAGGTCACGTTAATAAAGATTTATTAAACTAATCTATATTTGCAAATGATGTTTCATCGCCAGACCGAAATTTAAAGATGGGAACTCGACCTTTAAGGGTGCTTTCATTATTTTTTCTATATATTGGTGTACATATAATAGGTGCCTTTTAAGTGATATCGCTGTTCTTTAATGGCAAAAAATCCGAGAAATGATTACAGTCGAGCCCCTTAATTGGATATCTCTTAATTGCATATCCCTGTTAATTGAATATAAACACAAAACCATTTACCATACCTTTAGTACAAATTTGATCTGTTAATTGCATATGGGTTGTAAACTCCTGTTATCTGTATATAAATTTTGTAATATGTTGAAAGAATTACTGTGACACGCACCAAATTCCCCTTATTTATCAACCTTTTTGACCTCACTGCATCCAATACAGGCATTTATTCTATTATATCTTGTTTGACAGAGCTCTGTGAGCTCTGTCAAACAAGATATAATAGAATAAATGTTCAGTTTACCTACAGAACACAGAAAACTGACCAAATCCCTGTTAATTGTATACTCCTGTTAACTGAATAATTTTCACTGGCAAAATGGATATTCAATTAAGAGGATTCTACTGTACTTTGAAATGTTTTCTTTGTTTAATTTTAATTTATTTTTCCTTCCAATATTATTATTTTCAGATAATCTGAAAAAAATCTTAGGTATTAGGAAGACAGTTATCATCAAATGAAAGGTTTCAGCGTGTATATGCAAAATGGGGTGATCGACTCTTCTCGGGGTGGGTCTGAGGGGCATCAAAAACTAATGAAGTGGAAAGGATGCCATGTGATACATCATTTTATAGGTCTCGGCGCGTGTAGTCCGAATACTTGGTATCTGTTCCTCTTCAAGAGGGTGGGAATGAGGGGCATAAGAAAAATCAAGTTTTAGAAAGGTTGTCATGTGAGACATCATTTTAAAGGTCTCGACGCAGGTAGTCCGAATATTTGGTATTTGTGTCTCCTCGATGGGTGGAGTTGAGGGGTGGGGGCCTCAAAACTCAAGTTTTAGAAGGGTAGTCGTGTGACACACCATTTTAAGGGTCTCAACTTGAATATTTCGAATATGAAGTATCCGACTCTCCGCGAGGGTTGGGGCCGAGGGGTGGGCCTCAAAACTCAGCTTTTAGAAAGTTAGTCATGTGATACAGCATTTTAAAGGTCTCAACTTTAATATTTTGAATATTAAGTATCCGACCCTCCCCGAGGGAGTGGGTCGCGGGCTGGGCTGGGGCCTCAAAACTAAAGTTTTAGAAAGGTAGCCGTGTGATACATCATTTTAAACGTTTCGGCTTGAATATTTCGAATATGAAGTATCCGACCCTCACCGATGGGGTGGGGCCGAGGATGGGCCTTAAAACTCAAGTTTCAGAAAGGTTGTGATGAGATACATCATTTAAAGGTCTCGATTTGAATATTTCGAATATGAAGTATCCGACCCTCCCCGAGGGCATGGGGCCTCAAAAATAGGAACTCGACCTTTAAAAGCACTTTCATTATTTTCTGTTATCTGATATATAGAAAAAGAAAATAATCTAAATTTTAATTTCTAAAAAAAAACAAAAAAACAAGGGAAAAAACTATATACTTTTAAAAATAAAATAAAATAAAAAAAATGGATAGATTCATAGATAAAATGAAAAGACAAAAAAGGAGTAGAGCATCGCGGATTTCTCCAAGGAGTGTTTTACAGCACGTTTGCACATCTCATGGAAGAAAACATTCCTAAAGTATTGAAGAGAAGATGTTGCCGTTGCATGTTAGGATGGGATCGACCGAGGTCACGACTGTCAAGTCACAGATTTCGAAGACGCGATCATCATGTGTTTCTTGCCAGCATTAAATATGGTCAGAAAGTGCGACGTGATGAGAATTTGGATGGAGACGGTCTTGCATATAGGAGAATCTAATCCCAATGAATTAGAATGTTTGGATTTTCGATTGAGAGCGAGTCATCTCACAACCGAAGTTCGAGGTCGTATGTTGCATTATTTACTGGATAGAGAACATTCGGTTTTGTGAAGGAGAAAAAGAAATCACTAAATTAAAAAAAGGAATTTAAAAAAAACATTCATGAAACAATTGCCAAAACAAATTGTTTTCACCAAATAATTGATTTTTCCAAAATAATAATAATAAACTTAAAAAAAATGGAAATTGAAAAATCGGCACAGTTCGATTCTATTTGGCTGAAGTAAAAAAATACATTAAATTTGAGATTGAATATAGAAAAGATAAAGGGTGAAAATCAAGAAATGGATGTCTCGAATAAGGATGAGGAAATTAGTTTCATAGACTCCAGTTCAAAAGAACTTAAATGGTAGGAAAATCCAAAAACAAGAACAAAATCTGAAAAAATGGATTATTTTAAATATAAATATTTCGAGAACATGATGAAAAAGGATTCTACCGAGACTTCACCAAAACTTGTTATCATAAATGAGTATCATCACAACAGCCATTTATTAGTTAATGAAAGAGGGGAGAATGGGAATGGAATGGTTTTTTTTATCCAATTCGCGAGAAGAAGACGAAGAGAAGTAAAAAAAAAACAAACAAAAAAAATTACAAAAAAAAATAAAAAATCAAATCAAATCAAAGTAATAATAAATAAATTAATGAAAACAAACAAATTTAAAAAATCATAAATATTTATTTATGAAAAATAACTTTCAATTTTTTTTCACAAAGTTACATCTTTTATCAGTATGTGAGCTGTCACTTTCCCCTTTTCATTTTTGTGTACATGTGGAATGATCATGTCTACTTTTGTTAATTTGTTCACATTCTTTAGGGCTTCTTCTCCGAGTCCATCTACGACGCCTTTATCAATTTTCAGATATATTTTGTTTTTGCCGTAGATCAAACTGAACTGCTTGATATTTTTTCTTCTTCTCTCAGGAGTTTGCAACACGAATTTTCTAAATCTGAAAATAAATCTTCTTGATCATCGTTCAGTGTTAATCCTATGCTATAAATTTCGTGTTTGTATTCAAACTTTATTACTTCGACATCATTCATTTGGATTGGATTAGGTTTTAAATAAAACGTCTTATTATCATTGTATTGAGGAATTCTTTTCAATTTGATTTTTTTTTCATTGCCACTTTTTTGATTATTTTTTATTCTATTTCCTATATACATTTATCTGATAACCATAGAGTATAACAACCGTTGTATATACTTGAAGTATATACAACGGGTGTTGTATATAATTATAATTTATGCGAACGACCTCTGACCTCTTTCAATTCCATTTTCATTCATTCATTCATGAAACATCGTTATATCACAGGGCAGGTTTTAATTGTACGCTTATTGCACTTTGTCAAAATCCTCTGATGGTGTCATTTCTTATTTATTTTGCTTCAATAAAGGCAACCTAAAATTTTGCTTCAAAACATTGTAGAAATTACTTGAATGTTAATAGTAATTAGTATGCGGCGACTGCGAACTATTTATAGTCACGGCCTCGATCAAAAGTACTCGCGGAACTGCGCTAATTAAAAGTTCGTCTGCTCTACCTGAAAAAAAAACACTTCGTAAAAATTGTAAACAAACGCAAAATTATTTGTTATATTGGGACTACAGCATAAAACACGGAAGAAAACTGGAACTATGTCAAAAAAAGAATAACTCTACTGAAACACCGTTTTGTTACTGTTAATAAAATAGTTGAAATTTATTTTGTTCCAGCGCAGTTACATGATGCAAGAAGTGCAATCGCACTTTACAATCGCCGTCATCGATTTTGTAATGTAAGGGACACAACTCTATGCGTCTTGTCCTATTTCTTTTGTCTCGTAGACTGGTTTTCTTTGGAGGCCCGTGGGAAGCATATATAAGTCGGGTAGACGCACGAGACGGGTGTCTGTTTGTTATCAGATAAAAACAATAAACATATAGTGTGTTTTTATATCTGTGTTATACAACTCGTTGAAATATGGTTCATTTTTTCTCGGCGAAGCCGAGAAAAAATGAACCATATTTCAACGAGTTGTATAACACAGATATAAAAACACACTATATGTTTATTGTCTATATAATAAAAAAAAATGTTTTTTATTAATTTAGTTTGCTTTTGTGTACTTCCTGTATGTATATGAAATGTGTTTTACTGATTTTAATCTCTTTAATGAAAAACTGGTTTCTTATTAAAGAAAATAAAATCAGTCAGAAACATATTTCATTTTTATAGGAAATAAAAAATATTTAAACACAATTTTTAACATTTAAAAACAATTTCTAATTATTAAAAAAATGTCGTTATTATTATTAATTAACCTCAATTGATAAATTGTGTGACGAATTTCGGCATCGCGAATTCGTCGAATTATAGAACTAAACCCGAAATGACCAGAGTCATAAAGGTTGAGACTAGTGAGAAAAATGTGTCAGAACTGAGATCTAAAGTACGTCGGATAAAATCGATGCTTGGAGGAGGTGATGAGATGAGAAACAACAGATGAAAAGAGGAAACGAAAACAAAACAACCCAATTCAATTGGCTGAAATAAAAAAGAGAAAAAACAGAAGAAGATCAAATATCAAACATCGTAAAAGCAGTGATGACTGAACTCGTGAAAAAATGTGACAGTGACTTGAAAGAAATTCTAACTAAAATCATGCGCGAACAAACGTTGCCCACTCCCATAGAATGAGAGCAGGCCGTCAAGGGATTTTTCAAAGCGTTCGACGTCAAAGGTATAAAAAGATTCCCCCCCCCCCCCAAATTTCTTGAACGAGATAAAATCTAACGTGTTGGACTTATTTCGTCAAATGCAAGGCGATTGTATTAAAACGAAAATGGTACTGAAGTGTCGGATGTATCAATGTGAGCACTGTGAGATCGTTGAAAAAACTGCTTATTTTAAAAACCGTGACTGAAGGCTCTTCCTTATCAGATATCTTCGAGAACATGAAAGAAAAAATGATACAATCGTTAGCGCAGTATCAAAACGAAGGCAGAAATTGGAGATTCGTACATAAATAGCCTTTTCCCACCTGCATTGTATTGTAGAAACGCATCCGCAGAGAGTATCAACATATGTAGAAACCTCAAAGAATTTAAATTGGTCGGGAATAAATTTTCTGACTCAACTACGCGATCGTTTTGAAAATCAGAATCCCACGATTGCGGTCAAATTTTGGATATGACGATTCGAAAAAAACATATTTCCACTTAGGATAAGTTCACAAAACAATCGCTAGAAAAACATTAGTTTATTATTAATTTCGAATGATGATAATCAACATTACTGTTTGATCAATGAGATGAGTCGATTATTGTCAGCACAGACTACCAAATGTAATGGAGAAAGATTTTTCTGTTTTAACTGTTTAAATTCATTCCACAGCAAAGAATCGCTGGAACGTCACAAGGAGTATTGAAACTCAAATCATTGCGTTGCCATTGACATGCCGAAACCTCACACTTACATTAAATTCATTCATCGCAGTAGAAGTTTGAGAGTGCCTTTTGTTGCGTATGCCGATTTCGAATGTTTCACTGTGAAAATGAGTTCGCGTTTATTTATTTTAATCTTATTTGTTTTACAAGGATTGGCGAACAAGTTATGCAACTTATATTAACGCCTCTCCTTGGTCAACTGACGTAGGTGTGTGGGATGACCTTCATAGGTCATCCCACACACCTACGCCATTGGGCCAAGTGTTCGTGTCAGCACGACGATCGGCAGAGTTACACGAAAAAATATCAGAAGCACACGCCGCCTGGTTATTCTTTTTACACAAAATGTTCTTTCAGCGATTAATATTCCTCGAGTCCATACACCTACACGAAATAGTGGGGAGATGACGGCGTGGCTCGAAAATTCGTGAACGATTTGGAATCTCAGATCAAAAAGTTATGCGAGCAATTTAAAACTCCTGAGAAGATGATCATTACAGACGAGCAAATGAAAGACTGTAAGAGTGCCACCGAATGTCACATCTGTAACGACTCGTTCACGGAAACATCGGCACCCGAATCCAAGAAAATGAGAGATCATGATCACGACATGGGCACATTTCGAGGTGCTGCGCACAGTAATTGCAATTTAAAACAACGAGTCGCAAAGTTCTTTCCGGTGATCCGGTGATATTTCCCAAACTGTCGGGTTACGATAATCATCTGTTCGTGAAGAGTTTCGGTAGTGTAATCGAAGGATACATAAACTGCACCATGAAGAGGGATGAACAATACATATCTTTCACGAAATGAATAGTCATAGATAAAAAGAAGAAGAAAAAAATAGATGGAGTAATGTCAGCAGTCCATATAAGGAGAGAAATATGTTTCATAGATAATATTAAATTCATGTCGACCAGTTTCGAAAAATTAATCGGTAATTTAGAAAAGTAGAAATTTGAGATCACGACTGAATACTTTCAAAATAAACGTCAAGTGGAGAGCGTATTGAGGAAAGGAGTCTATCCCTATGATTACGTGGATGGTTTGTACAGATTCTACGACTCGAAGCTACCTTTTAAAGACAATTTTTATTCGCAATTATACAATGCTGACATTTCCGACTATGAACACGCTCGAAAAGTGTGGGAAATATTAGTAATATTCGTATGAAATCCATGAGAGATTATCTTGGCAGACGTGTCCGAAAATTTTCGAGAAGTCTTTGACATTACGATCTAGATCCAGCTTGGTATTACACGGCTCCAGACTTGGGCTTGGAATCGCTGTTGAAGACAACTGAAATCCGCTTGAAATTATTATCCGACGTTGACAATCTGCTCATGTTCGAAAAGGGTGTGAGAGGTGGAGTGTCGACAATATCTCACAGATACGTGAATGTAAATAATTCCTACATGGAAGACAGATTCCATGCGCGATAACCGAGGAAATGCATAACATATCTACACGCTAATAATTTATATGGTTGGGCCATGAGTCATCCGCTACCAACAGGAAATTTCAGATGGGTCACGAATCGTGAAGAGATGGAAAATTGGAAATATTATCCCTGTCTTCTGGAAGTGGATCTTGAATATCCCGAAACGTTACACGATTCGCACAACGATTATCCTTTAGCACCTGAACAAAGGAACATGAATGAAGTCGATAAACTCATTCCAAATTTAAATGACAAACGTAAATACGCAGTTCACTGCGAAAATCTGAAACTTTACATAGATTATGGCATGAAATTAATCAATATCCATCGCATCATTCGATTTGATGAAGAGCCTTGGATGAATAAGAGTACAGATCTTAACACGAATTTGAGAACGCAGGACATGACCGAATTTGAGAAAGATTTTTTCAAACTCATGAATAATTGTGTGTACGGGAAATCAATGGAAAACATTAGAAAAAGGACTGACAAACGTCCGGTGACGATGGAAAGTCAGGCTAGAAAATACGTTTCGAAACCACACTATAAACGTCGAACCATCTTTGATGAAAATCTCGTCGCCGATCACATGAAACAGACGCATCAGACATTCGACAAACCGCTTTATTTGGGAACGTGCATTTTAGACATCAGTAAACAGTTGACATATCGATTTCATTATGAACACACCAAGAAGAAATACGATTCGAAAGCCAAACTATTGTTTACCGACACGGATAGTCTGGCTTACGAGATAGACACCGAAGATATTTTCCGAGATATATCTCCAGATGTCAATGCGTTACTCGACACGAGCAATTATCCCAGCGATTACGAATGTACATTCCTTTAGGTGTGAATGAAAAGGTGGAGGGAAAATTCAAGGACGAGGTGGAGAAAAGACAGAGCACGGAATTCGTGGGTTTAACGGCGAAGCTGTATGCTTACCAATTAGATGGGGAGACAATTAAGAAACGTAAAGGTGTCAAAGAAATGTTGCGAATAATGACATCACATTCGAAGAGTTTAAAAAATGTCTGTTTGCAAATCGTGATGTCTGCAAGACGATGAACATGATTCAAAGCGACAAGCACGTTCTCTACACGGAAAAAAACAATAAACTTGCTTTATCGGCTGACGACGATAAAAGAATCGTGCAATCATATAGAATGTTAGCTCACTGTCATTATTCAACAAAGTCAATCATTTCTCAAAACCGAAGAAGCGTTAGATGATTCAGAACAAGGCAGATTGATAATGACATAGAAAATCTAGAGGATAACGCACTGCACACTAACGATAAAGCCATAGAAAATATAAATGAGACAATTAACCCTTTACCTAACGTAACGGCCAAAACCGGCCAGCGCTATTCTCAAAAATCGCCAATTAATTTTCAATATTTTTTTCATTTTTTGTCCCACAAACATAGGTTATGACCCCTCGTTGGAACGAGCTCGTCGAGCTCGTTCCAACGAGGGGTCATAACCTATGTTTTTGAGACAAAAAATGGAAAAAAAATAGTTATTCAAGAATTATTTTTGCAAGTGTCGTCTGCTTTTCAGGTTAGGTAAAGGGTTAATAGCCACGAAAAGTTAATAAATAAAAAAAAAATTCAACATAAATTAAACTATAAAATAAATTGGAAAATGGAAGATACGAACACATCGGTAGATGATGTCATTTTTCCTAACAAACCTCTGTCTAACATCGATTTGTTGGATGCATTCAAGCATTAAAAATAAAAGATTTTCGCAGCGTTTTTTCCAGAGATGCATTGCCCAGAAAACCCCGAAATGGTGACAAATGGGGAATCTTGAACCTGGAAGATTTGTCTGGTGAGAGCACGCATTAGGTGGCGTGGTTCAAGAATGCAAGAAAAATGATTATTTCGACAGTTACGGAATCTCACCACCCAAAGAGTTGACGGATATTTCAAATCGTTGATTCATTACAATACTGAACGTGTGCAATCTCGGGATCAAGTGTTTTGTGGGCACTTGTGTCTCTACGTTCTCAAGAGATGGTAGTCGAAACATCATTTTCAAGACATTCTCAACGATTACATTAAGATAGACAGAAAAAAAAAATCATATAAATAATAGGAAATAAAAAAGAATAAAAAATAAACTAATAAAAAAAAAAATTAGATAGAAATTTAAAAAAAAAATGACAGTCGATAAATTTGGAAGAACTGACGATGATGAAATTGTGGAAAAAAGAGAAAGATTGAAGGTGATGGTGGAGTGTCTGTTACATATCTGAACGAACAGTTCGTGAGGATGTACGAACTTCGAAAGGAACATTTAAACATGAATAAATAGGAGCTTTATAACGTTCCAGAACCGACAAATCTCAGCGACACCGCCACTAAAAAGTATGTAGATCATGTGAGAGATAACTGCCTGCATAAAAGCGTGACCAATGATCTGGACTTAAAATTTAAACGATTGGTGAATGTGGCAGATCCTGTGGATTCGAGTGATGCTGCTACCAAATAATACGTAGACGTCGCAGAATGAAAGATCGTCGACGAAATGACAACCGACCTGAACACTAGATTGAATAAGATCGTCAATCTGGCACAAACCGGCGATGAGGATACCGAATCGACTGCAGTTAACAAAGGCTACGTGTATTCTGCTCTCACCAAATCTCAAATCTATCTCAAAGAACACGTGAACGATCTCTATCTCAACAAATAATCGGGAGGAATGACGGACTCCGGTGTCGACGTGAACGATAACAAACTATTCGGTCACGAATACAATCTGGAATACAATTCGAGTGCAGTCAGCAAAAAATAAGTGAACGACACTAAAGTTGAGAAAACCGGTGATGTGATGGAAGGAGATAAGGACGTGGGTGGTAAACGAATTAAGAATCTATCCGATCACGAGTTGATGACTGATGCCTGCACTATGATTTGGGTCAAGGAAAAAATAAAATCCGTGAGACAGTTGATAACTGTGTGGGCCGTGGAAAGTGGTGCATTGCATTCTGGCGAATCGAAAGGGTCCTTCGGAAATGGAGGAAGTGGATCCCTACACGATCAGGTAGGATATCCTATGCCGATAGGTGGACGCATCGTTCGAATGAGTCTGACTACTAGCGACTCGAAAAATAGAGCCGTCGTTAACTTGGTGGTAAATGGTATAGAAAACGATAGATATAAAGTCGAGAAGATGACGAATCAATATTGCAATACGAGAAAATTTGAGAGTTGAAGAGGGAGACAGAATTAATTTCAAGATGAAGACGACTAATCCCGAAGCTATTTCTTCTATAGTGTCTATGTTGATCGAACTGCTTATGAATCGAACTGAACAGGTGTGAAATACCTGAAGGGGGAAAAATAGTTAAAGATGAAGAAAGAGATCTTGCGTTTCAGTATTGAGTCTTATCTCTCCTTCATTATTGAGACTAGTTCTAGCCACGCGTAAATATTCGTGCACTTAATATTCTTGAATACTTTCGTCTCTTATTATACCTTCCGTTATGTCTAATATAGGCCCCTGCGAATCCTAATTTTCGGCTCGAAACGAATACCGAATCGAATCTTAAGGACATTCGAATCCGAATCGGATCCGAATTGAATCCGACAGTGTGTTAAATACATAGTAAAGTCAACGAACTGTACGATTTTCGTGACTGCAACGAAGACCGAATATAATACTGGAGGTGCCAGTGTAAATATATCATTATAAGATGGTTGATACGATTACAAGCATGTGAGTATTATGCAATCAATGATTATTATCAATCCAACTGGAACATATCGCAACAAAACGATAAGTAGTTTAACTGCACATTCTTGCTCCCATTATATTGATGCAGCAAACAGAAGACGATCGCGCCGAACATTCTTCACATAAGTATTTTTGTCATCCTCTCGTGTATCGAAAAGAGAACGAATTTCCGCCATTTTAACTTTCGTATAATTACATTCTATTGGGCTTTCGATTAATAGTCACGGTGTTAGAGCACATGCCATGATGTATTATTATGCCTCACGTTTGTAACATCAGCCGTGATTGGTTAATTTGACACCTTCTAAAAGTCATAGTACTGGAGTTTTGGGGCAAAACACGGGTACTATCGGAACGTTTTTCCCTGGAGACAAGAGAACGAAGAAAATGTAAGCGCCACTTCCATTGATCAGCGTCGATTGGAATTTCTCAACACCAAACGCTGGCTCAGTGTCCGTTTAACTTTTTTCACCATATCGGTAGACACAAACTTACCAACAAATATATCATCTTCAGTGGGTGTGTTTTCAATTTTAACTGCAAACAATGAATTCAAAAGAATCAGAAATATTAAAAAACTCACTCACGTGTTGTTCACCACTTCAGTGAATCCTGAATATGGGTCTCAGTTATGACTTCAATCAATTATATTTCCACAAGTTTAGTACTCCTCGATCTTACTGAGCCTCCTCCACCTCAAGTTCAAAATAAATTGTTTCACTCCGCTTAATTCTATCAACTGTTGTCGCCCGATAAACATGAATTTATATTCCATTAATTTAAATCACTTTTCACACAAGCATTAACAATGAATTATAACACGAACAGCATGATGCAGTTGTAAACATTGGCATTTGTTGATAAAGAAACTCCCAAAGCGACGGCACTTGTGACAAGTCATTTTCGAAGAGACGGCATTCTTTTTTTTTTTTTTTAAACAATATTTTATTTCATTAAATTGAAATGGGGTTTGGCGAACAGGCTTGGCCTATCTTAACGCGTACCCTTACATAAAGAAATTACATTATATAGTGCTTGTGCAATTGTGTAAAAGTGACCTGATGTTAGTATAAGGATACCACTACATTAAGAGAAACATTTGTTTCGTCCACAGTAAATTCCAAAGCAATTCTGAAACACACCCATAGTCATGACGTGTACACTGCCCATATCATGAAAATTGCACTCAGTCCATTGTACCCAATCATATATATGCCCTCATAGCATGCTTGCCTCAAAAATGATACAGATGGGAGATTACTGTAGACGCTACTCTGTTAGGCAGCACACCATTGAGAAAGGCCGAAGGCCCCTCTCAATTGTGTGCCACACAACAGAAGAGCGTTGAAAACACAAGTCGTTTAAGCAATGCAACAGTGCTCATTGATCACGTCGCTGCATATATAACTTGGGCACAACCAGATGATAAGGTATAAGCAGTGTACCCGTTATTATGGCGAAAACTCGGTTATCGTCTCACTTCAGTTTCCATATTATCATTAATTTTCAAACCTCTTTGTATTGATAATATACTCTTGTACAGTATTGAATACGAAAGTATTGTGAGAATCTGATTTATACGGATTACCTTGGAGTAGAACTTCGATATTCTTGTCATTATTTTCCAGTTTCTCGAGCATCGTTTGGCGTTCACGTACATAGAGAGGACATGAGAGGAGGTAATGACTTGAGTCTTCATAGCGATAGCCACATCGACATCCAGGGTTATCCTTGATAAATCTGTCAAACATATGGCCATTCAGTTCGCTACAATTAAGGCGCAGTTGACAATGGATTATCTGTGCTTTTCTTCCCCCTACGTAGTAGAATTTAGGGACAGTGGGGTCATCAATTGACAGAGCTCTTTTAAGGACATTTACTGTTTCACAGTTTCTGATATTCTCACCAAGACTGTTCCAGAGTCTCACCGATGATGGCAAAAATGAGTTTGAAAACCGAAGTGTGTTGCATTTAAATTCGCGTAACAAATTGGATGTTCTAAGTGGATAATGGGTTATTTCTGACACTGGGCGTGGTATTAACAAACGTATATAATTAGGTACTTCCGTGTTAATAATTTTAAAGACAGTTATAACTTTGTGTCGTTTTCTACGTTCCTTTAATGATATAAATCCCGATTCTTTATAAATAAGATTATGACTTGTGCCCCTTGATACACCAATAATTGTGCGTAATGCATCTAAATGTAAATTTTCGAGAAGTATATTTTTCGTATCACTACAGTTATCCAAAATTACATCCGCATAATCAAAGATTGGAAGAATGTAATACCTATAAAGTGTTTCTAGAGCGGCTCTGGACAGTCTATACTTTAAACTTCTGAGGCAGTTTATCATTGGACTCACCTTTTTGAAAATATTATCAATATGGGCATCCCAGGAACCGTTTTTAGAGAACGTCACCCCCAAATGTTTATGTTCACCCTTTTCTTCAATGTATTGTCCCTGTAAGTAGAGAGTTGGACAATCAATGGGACTTGTTTTACGGGTTATATTTAGGGTTTCTGTTTTTTTAGGATTGAACAAGACCTGCCATGTATTTGACCATGCAGCAATTTTTTCCAGGTCATCATTCAGAATTTTTGCTGAGAGCTTAGCATCTTCCACTGCTAAATACAAAGTTGTGTCATCGGCATACAGCCTTATATTTGAAATAATATCATTTACAATATCATTGATATATATATTAAATAGAATGGGACCTAATACTGAGCCTTGTGGAACACCTGCCGGTACTAATTTGCTCTCGGACTGTTCTCCATTAACGACAACACGCTGATAGCGATGTGTTAGGTAGCTTTCAAACCATGATAAAAGATCACCCCTTATCCCTGTTGAATTAAGTTTATGTAGAAGACCTTTATGCCAGACTCTATCGAAAGCCTTACTGATATCACAAAATACGACTCTTGTATCTGTATTTGGGTCCAAGTTTGAAGAGATATCATGGTCAATGTCAAGTAATTGATAGATCGTACTATCCCCGGGAATGAAGCCAGATTGTAATGGGGTTAAGAGATTGTTTTCAGTTAGAAACGAGTACAAGTGTTTAAATATAATTTTCTCCAATATTTTACTTACACTACTGGTTAGAGATACGGGACGGTAATTTATTTTATTATGTATTGATTCTTTCTTATGTATGGGTACGACTCTAGCCATCTTCCACAGATTTGGAAAAGTTTTACTCGTTAGGGAAAGATTGAATAACCTGGTCAATGGGATAGCAAGTTCGTATGCGCATAATTTTAAGATTTTGTTGTTAATTGCATCAGGACCACTGGCCTTTTTAGGATCTAGTTTAAGAAGAGTAGAGATTACTTCTTGTTCAGTGATACTTATTTCCTTCAGATCAAAGTTACTTAAACTTAGGGGAGGTAAATCTTTGTCACTGACTGAACTCGATTGTTCTATAAAAAAGTCGTTTAACAGATCAGCTACAGCTTTTGCTTCACCAACTACTTCACCATTTTCTTCTAATGATGGAAAACTTTCATTAATGTCTTGTTCTTTAGAAAAAGATTTTAAAGTGGACCACCAATGTTTTTTACCATAACTGCAGGTAGAAATGTAATTTTCAAGTTTAATGTCGTACTCAGCTTTGGATTTTCTTATTAATGTGATAGTTTCATTTCTAATTTGTCGAAAAAGTGCCCAATCTTGCGTCCTATTATGCTGTTTTGCTTTATGATGAGCTCTATCACGTGATTTCATCATTTTCCGTATGCGAGAATTCATCCAGGGCTTATCCATGGGCCGAATAAGAACCGTTTTCTGGGGAATATATTGGTTGGCCGTATCTATGATATACTTGGTCAGGCTTTCGGTAGAGTCATTTACGTCATTATTAAAAAGGTCATCCCAAGTTGTTTGTGAAAAGTGGTTCCGCAACCCATTGATATCCATTTCATTATAATTGCAGACAGTCCTTCGGAAAGGTTTATTACGAGACTTTTGTGATTTTAAAACTACACCAATTGCGTGGTGGTCACTACAGAAAGGTGGGATTATTAGGCATTTATCTACTTGATTTTTGCAGGACACTAAAGCCAGATCGATTAGACTACATGAAGTTTCGGTGATATGTGTAGGGGTTTCTATCACTTGTGTCAAATTAAAATAATTTTCCAGATATGTAATCTTAGGATGAGTTGTCACGTGACAATTGGCATTGAAATCACCTATTAAAATGCATTTTAATGACATATCACTTCTTGCCGCTTGAACTGAATCTTCAATTAAGTTCCAGTACATGTTGGTACAAGCAGGTGGTCTATATATAACACCTAGGATATATTTTTGATTTTGAAGCCGTACCTCCGTCCAAATTAATTCTAAACCTGGCCGTTCCAAATCTAGTCGTCGTTTAAAAACAATACCCGTCTTTATGTACACAGCCACCCCTCCTCCAAGTCCATGATCCCGGTCTCTACGCAACGGGGTATGATAACCTGGGATATTAATAACCTTGCTGTCCACATCCGCAGTTAACAAAGTCTCAGTTACACCGATAATATCACAATACCCTAACTCTGCGTGGAGTAAATCTTTTTTATTACGAAGTCCCCTTATGTTAATGTGTATTATGTTAATAGGCCCAGGGTTGAGTTTAACGTCTCCACTTAAAATTAACTGAATGAAAAGCATTATAGTAAGACCTTGAAGACTACCAGTAATTAGTAGATTGACTAAAAGTACTGTCATAAAGCTGAGTGAGGAGCGCGAGTCTCCGCCATGGAAAAGCCCTATCCGTGATCGGTATGTGCTCATGTCATCACCCATTAGGATAGGTTATATTAGAACCGCAGCTACGTATATTGCATGTGGATAGGTCTTTTCCAGTATGGGTGTCAGAATGCTTGGTGAGGAAATACTGTGGTAAGCTAACTGGGTCACTTTTTGTGCTAAGAGAAAATGAAACATGAAAACAAAAGTAAATACAAAAAATAAGAATAAATACAAAGGTACTTTGTTTCATCTGAAACGGTTAATGGTTAGTATGGATGGTACACATTACTCTTGATGTTCGTCCAACAGAAAATATTTTGCTGAAGGTTAGCAATGCTGTAAAATTGTGAAAACCAACTTTCAGAACAAGGCAGAAAATGTCTCCCAACTAACTCCTCCTAATTAATTAAATGACCGCCATGCATGTTTTTTTTTGTTTTTTTTTTGGGGGGGGGGGGGGGGTTTGTGGGGCCTCACCTCCGCAAAACATGTCTGCAACAAAACTTTCTAGTGATGAAAACTTAATGCAGACATTTCGTGCAGAACGAAACGCATATGTATTGGAATATTTATCATAATTTGTTTCAGCCAGAACTGTATTAAACTCGGTCTCCTTGTCCGTTTTTATGTATTTGGACCACTCACATTAAGAATGAATACAAGAATTTGGTTATATCCTGTCACGAAATCATTGTGCGCTCATTGGTATTATTTATACACAGTTTGATTCATCGTTAAGGCGTCATCCAACAAAACAGTTTTCGCTTGAAAACACAATGTTTCAAAATTCCATTCTCTTAATAGAAAAATATAAATTCAAAATTTTATCTGATTTGCTTTCAAACCTCATACCTTCCAAAAACAGCCGGAATGGAAACCATAACATCATAATTCCCTCTCACAAGATTAAAATAAACTTGGTCTTAAAAATTTTCAGTTTACAGAAAACAAGGTTTGCTGGATGGCTCCTTAACGAACTGAATAGAAGCAGGAAAGACGCAAATTTCTCATTAGATGGCTCCTTAACGAACTGAATAGAAGCAGGAAAGACGCAAATTTCTCATTAGTTCACTTGTTACTTGTAACACTTTTAGACGGGTGCAGGAGCACATGCAGTGTTGGATACTCATTTACGCATTGTTTTATTAGATCTACCTCGCTTGAAAAATTGGAAATTTACACATTTAAGGATGAAATGTACGGATATTACCAAGTGGAGCGACGGAATTTCCAGAGGGAAGGTATGAAAACTGATGTTCAAGCCTGAGGCCAGAAAACCCACGCCCATATCACCTCCCCCGCCCCAATCACACACGCTCAGAAAACACACACGTACCTCCCATCTATATAATCAGGGAAAAACAATATTCGTAAGATTTAATGAATAATTTGACTATGTGTGTCCTCCTGCTGTGTGATGTGCACCGAGTATGCGCTCGGTGCACATCACACAGCACGAGACACATCACAGTCAGAAAACGCAACTATTATCTAATTGGGTGCTGGAAGTCCATATATGGGCTTGATTCTAAAGTTTAGGAGCTACAACGTAGGGGTTTTATATTATTTGGATGTGCTTCACATTATCTACAGAGTGAAGAGAAAAAAAAAAAAAAAAAAAAAAAAAAAAAAACCCTTTGTCTGTTAGGATCTACCGTGCTATAACCCATGGGAGGATACCTCTCATAAATTGCAGCAGGACAAGGACCCGTCGACAAATTTTTTAAGGACCATATTGGTGTTCACGCATATTGGTCTTCATTTCCACTGAAACATGAGTCTCTCATAATCTTCCAAACGTGTGGAGATGGGGGGGGGGGGGGGGTTCTTGTGGGAGGAAATTACATAAGGGGGATAACAGAGGTGTATAATCCGAATTACACATCTTTATCTTTAGTTCCAATAAGACCACAAAATCTCATTCTTTAAATGAGAAATAGGATTTTAAAACTCACATCACATGAGGTAATACTTAGAGATATGTGAGTGAGGCGGGTTTCAGTATCAATACACACATGTATTACAAATGGATGTCCAATCTCAATAAGTGAGCTCTAGAGTGTGGGAGGTAGAGGGATTATCAGATATTTTGTAAATAGAACAGATCAGTGGCAGTAGGTATGCTCGTATACACTTACTTGCTACACATAAATGTGTCACACAGAGAAATCTATTCTCAAGCTGTAAAATTATAAAATTAAACACTTACATATAGTGGGGTTTGGATTTCATATTTACACAAAGAATATCGCTTTCTCAACGAGTCAATAAACTTACACGGGGGTAAACAGGGACGAAGTGGTATAATATTTAGGGATTTTTCTAAATGGGATAGAAGTTGCGTATAATTTCATGGGGTAAAAAGGTGAGGTGGTGTAATATTTGGGTTTTTTTTCTGAATGGGATAGATAGACATTCTGTATATGACAGTATTCATACTTCCATGCACATATCGTGTACACTTACTTGCTACACATAAATGTGTCACACAGAGAAATCTATTCTCAAGCTGTAAAATTATAAAATTAAACACTTACATATAGTGGGGTTTGGATTTCATATTTACACAAAGAATATCGCTTTCTCAACGAGTCAATAAACTTACACGGGGGTAAACAGGGACGAAGTGGTATAATATTTAGGGATTTTTCTAAATGGGATAGAAGTTGCGTATAATTTCATGGGGTAAAAAGGTGAGGTGGTGTAATATTTGGGGTTTTTTTCTGAATGGGATAGATAGACATTCTGTATATGACAGTATTCATACTTCCATGCACATATCATGATTATACTTAGACATGTATGTGTCACACAAAGACTTCCATTTCCCAAGGAATAGGTTTTGAAAACTCACATCACATGTACTTAGAGATAAATGAATGGGGCGAAGTAGCAATATCAATACAAAAATGTATTACAGGCAGATATCTACTCTCGATAAGTAAAAAAACTAAGATTATTACTAGAATGAATGCATTTGTTCGATGGGCATTATCAGAGGTTTTGTAGATGGGGTGGATCAGTAGCAGTAGATATTCTTGTATACACATACGAGTTACATATAGATGTATCACATAAAGAGATTACTTTCCAAGCAGTAAAATTTAAAATTCAAACACTGACATTTTGTGGGGGTGGGGTTCAATGTTTACACAATAATATATCTTTCTCAACGAGTCAACATTTGGTTTACATATTTACATGGGGGTAAAGCGGGATGAGAGAATTGGGCGGTGTGGTATTTAGCGTTTTGTTTATTTAATTTGAGTAGCCGTATATGCATGTGACTTGTGTACACATACTTGCTATACATGAATGTATCATCCGAAGAGATCTCTCTTCCCAAGCAGTAAACTTTAAATTTAAACAATGCCATTTTGTGGGGTGGAGGTTTAATATTTACTCTAAGATTTATCTTTCTCAATGAGTCAATATTTGATTTACATACTTACATGGGGGTAAAGTGGGTTGAGAAAGAAGGGTGGAATAGTGTTCAGAGTTTTTGTGACTTAATTAAGTAGCAGTATATGTATAAGACATGTACACACATACTTATTACACATAAGTGTATCATGCAAAGAAATCTATTCCCAAGCAGTAACATTTAAATTTAAACACTAACATTGTGTGGGTGGATGTTTAATATTCATACAAAGATATATGTCTTTCTGGATGAGTAAACTTTTGGTTTACATACTTACTTGGGGGTAAGATTATTACTAGAAAGCAGGAGGCGGGTTGGCATTAACAGAGGTTTTGTAAATGGGGTAGGTAAGTTACAGTATATATACTTGTATACACATGCGTGTTACACATAGATGTGTCACACAAGGAGATCACTTTCCAAGCTGTAAAATTTAAAATTTAAACACTGAAATTTTCTGGAGTATATTCTTTACACAAGAATATATCTTTCTCCAATGAGTCAACATTTGGTTTATATACTTACATGGGGGTAAAACGGGATAAACAGGTAAGGCGGTGTAGTATTTAGAGTTTTTGTGACTTAATTTGAGTAGCAATGTATGCATGTGACCTGTGTACACATACTTTTCACACATAGATGTATCATCCAAAGAGATCTCTCTTCCCAAGCAGTAGAATTTAAATTTAAACAATGCCATTTGTGGGGTGGGGGTTTAATATTTATTCAAAGATATATTTTTCTCAATGAGTCAACATTTGGTTTGATACTTACATGGGGGTAAAGTGGGATGAGAAAGAAGGGTGGATTAGTGTTCAGAGTTGTGTGACTTAATTAAGTAGCAGTATATGTATAAGACTTGTACACATATGCTTGTTACACATAAGTGTATCATGCAAAGGAATCTTTCCCAAGCAGTAACATTTAAATTTAAACACTAACATTGTGTGGATAAACCAGGATGAGAAGATAGAGCAGTGTAGTATTTAGAGTTTTTTGTGACTAAATTTGAGTAGCAGTATATGCATGTGACTTGTGTATACATAGTTGTTACACACAAATGTATCATCAAAAAACATCTCTCTTCCCAAGCAGTAAAATTTAAATTTAAACGATGCCATTTTGTGGGGTGGGGGTTTAGTATTTATACAAATATATACATTTCTCAGTGAGTCAACATTTAGTTTACATACTTACATGGGGGTAATGTGGGATGAGAAAATAGGGTGGTATAGTGTTCAGATTTTTCTGTGACTAAATTAAGTAGTAGTATATGTATGAGACTTGTACACACATACTTGTTACACATAAGTTTATCATGCAACGAAATCTATTCATAAGCAGTAAAATTTAAATTTAAACACTAACATTGTGTGGGGTGGGGGTTTAATATTCATAAAGGATATATATCTTTCTGGATGAGTCAACCTTTGGTTTACATACTTACTTGGGGTAAAGTGGGATGAGAAGGTGTTCATAAGCAATAAAATTTAAATTTACACACTAACATTGTGTAGGGTGGGGGTTTAATATTCATACAGAGATATATATCTTTCCGGGTGAGTCAACCTTTGGTTTACATACTTACTTGGGGGTAAAGTGGGATGAGAAGGTGTTCATAAGCAGTAAAATTTAAATTTACACACTAACATTGTGTAGGGTGGGGGTTTAATATTCAAACAGAGATATATATCTTTCTGGATGAGTCAACCTTTGGTTTACATACTTACTTGGGGGTAAAGTGGGATGAGAAGGAGTTCATAAGCAATAAAATTTAAATTTACACACTAACATTGTGTAGGGTTGGGGTTTAATATCCATGCAGAGATATATATCTTTCTAGATGAGTCCACCTTTGGTTTACATACTTACTTGGGGATGAAGTGGGATGAGAAGGTATTCATAAGCAATAAAATTTAAGTTAAAACACTAACATTTTGTAGGGTGGGGGTTTAATATTCATACAAGGATATATATCTTTCTGGATGAGTCAATCTTTGGTTTACATACTTACTTGTGGGTAAAGTGGGATGAGAAGGTAAGGTGGTGATGTATGCAAACTTTTTCGTGAATTATTTGGGTTGCAGTTGTGTATATGGCAGTATATATATACTTCCATGCATATCTAAGATTAATCTTAAATCTGTCACACAAAGATTTCTATTTCACAAGGAAATAGAATTTGGAAACTCACGTAGCATGGGGTACTACTTGGATATATGTTAATAAGCTGTTGCTGATCACATACTTCAATTTATCTCGCCGATATCTTAACTGGTGCTCAAATTGCTATTGGAATTTTAGAAGTTCAGAAACTCAGTGCACACATACGCATACATATATAACATGTATACACATATGAATGTGTGCACTGAGCCTCTGAAATAGTAAATACATATAAACACACACATATATATATATACACTTGTATATACATACTTGCCTTTAAGTATAATTAAGAAGCACAGGTATCTCATTGTTATAAAAGATGGCACCAGTGGTGACCATATCCTATAGTGTAGTTGCATTACCCTATGAGGGTCATTTATCCTACCTCTTATCTTACCGAGAGCCCAAGCAGTACCCCAAGCAGTGCCGATGTTCATTTTGGAAAATCAGAAAGACAGAAGGTCAATTCACACATGCATATACATGTATAATATATACATATATACATATATACATGCGTGCATTGAATACCTGATTTATCACACATATGTAAACTCATTTACCAACATATACACAGTGAAATGCCCTTTCTCAAAAATCTGAACTAAACTTCTGGCATTTAGTTGTATTTCTCCAGATCACTAGAGATTTGAATGTTTAGAATTCTGTTATTGTTATCTTTGATGAAGAGTTTGCCGTCATTTGACCACGTATTCTGAATCTTTTTGAGTTTTTTAAGTTTTAAGGCTTCCACTAAAAGATTATATTTGAATTTTGTTAAGTCTTCATTTATGTACACTTTTTTTCCCCGAACTAACGTATCTTTTAATTTCTTTCTAGCCGAGAATATGCGTCTTCTTGCACTGTAGTTTGTGAAACGAACTATCAGCTGTCGAGGTCCAGCACCTCTTGGGGGTCCCACTCTGTGTGAACGATCAATGTCAGCCTGCACTATGTGGGCCCCAATCTTTTCTGCAATTTCTAAAACTAGACTGTCAGTTGCTTCACCCTCCACCTCATCAACTCCACTGATACGAAGGCTTGGCCTTCTTGTGTATTGTTCTAGATTGTCAACTCTGAGTTCCAACCTGCTGACCTCACCTGTCAACCTACTAACCTCCTCTTTAGCCAATCTCAGCTCCTGTGTTAAATCTCGTGTAGCCTCTTTCACTGCACCCTTCACAGCGTCATTGATAAGTGTCTTTACGTCCTCATACAACAGAGCCTTTAATCTCTGGGCTATAGCATCAACATCAAGAGTGGGCCCACCGGCAGCCATATCTTTGCTTTCCTTATCAGTCACTGAATCGGACAATTCAAGATTCTCGTCAATTTTCGTGAGCCTAACTTGCTTTGAACGGCGTGATACACTAGATATATGTTTATGTGGGCTGAAAAGCTTTCGCTTTGATCTTACAGGCATCACATGGAAAAAAAAAACAGTTTATGCTTAGAAATGCAAACGAAATGGACCTAACGAAGTTAGGAGACTTGTTCATCAGATTCCTCAGAACTAACACATCGGGTTTAGAAATCTCAAATTTTCACACTTTACATACTCTACAAACTTTGGATTAAAACATCAGTCTCTCAATTTCGTGTTTAAAATCAAAACCATCCAGGTTATTTAAGAAATCACATCATAGACAGACGAGCCACACCAAGCGACACAAGCGCCATCTATATCGAAATGACGTCATGTTTTTGGATTCGACTACATTGTTGTTACAAGATTGATGGCATGTTGCAGTTAACGTTTAACAATGAAAGTCATTTTTTGTTCGGCATAATAAATTAATTAGAACGTTTCTTTTTATGTTCTATCGGTCGATAGTACCTGAGTTTGTGTGATTTTTGAAATAAAACCTTCAGCAGCTTTGCTGCTTCAGGTTTTATTTCAGAAATCACACAAACTCAGGTACTATCGGCCGATAGAACATGAAAAGGAACGTTCTAATATTATAATATTAATGTAAATCAATTGAGTAACGCGTAAACTCATGTGAGGTCAAACAGAAGGATTTGTGAGTCACATTTGCTTTTATTATTATATTGTAATTCTGTGTCGATTTATTTATTTATTTATTTATTGGTGTTTAAGGTCACATACTTATGCACAATGGCTAATCGTGACCGTGACAGTTTTACGGGTGGAGGAAGCCGGAGTATCCGGAGAGAACCACCGAGCAACGACGAGCAGCTGTCAGCTCTCCAACATCGTAACTCTGAACTCTGCACCGCAGCACAGGCAGGGTTAGATTGGTTGAAGACATGCGTACCATCGACGTGCAGTACGCCTCAGTACACAGCGTCATCGTGCCCCCATGTAGGCAATCGGGGTGAAGTGTCTTGCCCAAGGACACAACGCGGTTGCCGCAGGTAGGATTCGAACCGAGGACCTCTCGGCTTGCAGCCTGCACCTCTACCAACTGAGCCACCGCGCCCCCTGTGTCGATTTAAAGATAACAGTTGGCGACTCGACGAGTACAGTTTACAGTTCGATCAAGAGGAACAAAAATGTTTTTCTATCAGGTTATTATATTACGATCGTATATTAGTTTTTGACAACTGTATTGGAGGGAAGTTATCAATAAACCATCTTAACAATAACTACAACAAAACTGCCCCATGGATTCGAAATTTCGAATACCATCAATGGATTCGAATTGAATCAAATCGAATCTCACGGAAGATTCGAATCTGAATCGAATCTCGAAGCCTCACAGGGGTCTAGTCTAATATGTTTCTCATTTTTTTCACTCTAATTTTTGTTTATTTTATTTTATTTTATTGTATTTTTATTTTTATTTTTTTTATTTCTTACTTAAATGTATACAAGAACAAAGCAAATGTTCCCTTCCTCGTTTTTTTTAAATGCTGTTCATAAAACTTTCCCGTGATTTCTTCACCGTCTAATGCTTCTATCTCATAAGTAACGGGATCGATGTAGAACACTCGAACCACCACGAAAACTTCTTCCGTCCATCTAGGCGTTATAACCTTTTTCAAAATGTTTTTCCACTTGTAAATTCTCACTCGATCACCCACGGCAAATTTCGGTCGTTTTGTCACCGCCGCCATTTTAATGGATAGAGATTCGCGTAGACTTCCTTTTCGGTTCGAGGATCGCTAGCTGCCACGGGCGTCATCTTGATGGAACTGTGGCGCGTATTGTTATAGACGTCAACCAAATCGTCTAAGACATTCAAGTATTTCTTAGTCGAGTTGGCCGTGAAATATCTGTGCATTTTCTCCTTCGTGGTTCTATTCCATCGACCACGCTCACCTTATCCGGTTTTCTGTGGAAGAGATGTCGACGAGTCGACGAACGTGAAAGTTGGATAATTCTCGACCTTTATCCACCCAAAATTTCGCAGGTCTTCGCGATTTATTTTTCAACGCTCTCATCCATCCGTATTTAGAAAACACATCTATGACCGTCAATAGATGTTTCATACCTCAGTTGTGTCTTGATAGCATATAGGCGATATATATTTAAATTCAAGGAGTTGCATCTTCATGGGTCTTCCATTAATTGAGATTCCTGTGTTTAAAAGCTTGGACCATAAAACCATTATAACAGTAATCTGTTCCAGTTGCATTGGATACTAAGGCAAACGATCTTCGGGTAAATCTCACAATAAAATACAGGCGACCTTCCAAAAAAACTATTGCAGTTTTCAATTCAGTGGCGCGGTGCTAGGACTATGCCTGGTGGAATTCCTGCTTGGTATATGTATATCAAGCAGGAATTCCACCGGGCATAGTCCTAGCACCGCGCCACTGAATTGGAAACTACAAAGATGTTTATATCGAAATATATTAAGTGAAATTATCTTTGACTACAGCTTGTGTTAAGTAGTCGTCAAAGATAATTTCACTTAATATATTTCGATATACACATCTCTTCAGAAAAACTATCTACAAGTGATCCTTCTTTTATACATTTGTGGAATAAAGGGCTGGATTAAAAATATTTACTGGTCATTCTTCTGATAACATTAAGTTTTGAGAGAGGTGTGACTTTCTAATCCAGTCACACTCGAAAAATGGTATATAGTCTCCAAAATAAACACTGGTCTACTTTCGAGAGTTGTGTGTATAAACAAGGTTTTCACAATTAGAGGTTGCTAGCTCGGATAAACCCAGGAGGTGTCAAGGTATTAAATGAGTAAATGTAAGGTGGGAATTGCTTGTATAAACAAGATAACTGCAGGCTTGTCTCCTCTATTACTGAGCCCCCCCCCCCCCCGCCCCTCCGCACACACATACATGCTTGGGGTTCTCCTCCCAAACGATTGAATTCTAATTTAGGTCAGTGGCGTTTACTCGTAGGTGAGACTGAACAGACATAAGACTAGTCGCAATTTGTCCTGCGGAAGGCTACAGTTCAGCCTCCCAAACAAATGAATTCTAATTTAGATTAGTCGCGTTATGAGGCTGTACTGGTTCGTTTACAGAAGAAGCGAGAATGAATTCTAATTTAGGTTAGTCGCGTTTACGCGTAGGTGATTAGTCGCTTTATTGGCCTGTATTGGATTTGTTTATTTGATCGTTGACGGGCATAGCGCGATGCAGGCAGCCTTGGATATTCTCCGCTGTAGATAGAGGTTATTTTGCATTAGGGCCGTTGGTGGGCCTGAAGTCTGTTCGGTTCATGGTCGTGGGTTGTGAGTGTTTTTGTAGCTGACAGAGTAATTCCTTTTAACCTCGATTTAGACTGGGCCTGAACTTATCTATGAAGAATCTTTCCTTCGCTAGGAGTGCCCTTTCATCGTTGCATTAAATGATGGGAAAAGACACCAAGTTCAGAATTGACTGGACTGAGGCTGGCACGAACAAGAATATCGCGAATGTTTTTCGGACGCTTGAAAGCCACGACTGGAGGCTTGGAAATGGTTGGGATAAGGCTGGATCATTCTCAATAAGCGTCCAGTGTTTTCGAAGTATGTTGGAAAGATTTGAAAGATCTGGGTGAAATGTAGTGACAAAAGGTATGCACGTGTTCGGTGTGTGTGTCCGATATCGTAACAGATCATTCCGTGCTAGTGCGTCAGCTTTACTAATGGTACTGTCAACCCGTTCTCGCTTGCGGCTTACAAGATGAGACCGAAGATCAGGAAAAAGAAGCTTTCTTATCAGCGGACTCAGAACAGATTCTCTTGATTCTGACAGCGAGACTGTATGGAATGTTTTTGACAATGTGCTTAGGATGGCAACAAGATGGAAGCAAATATTGGTGTGAATCTGTAGGTTTGCAATATAAGCTTGTAACAATATGATTGTTGTTAATGCGTGAGGTGGTATCAAGAAAGGTGATGCTATTCGACTTGTGAAATGTGTTGCAGAAGGATACAAACTCCAAAAGATCAGATTTCGTTCCACTCCACTCTAAATCAATATCATCAATGAACCTGAGCCAAGATGTGGGCGAGGGAAATGGCGAGGAAAAGAGAAAAAGCTTCTCAAGACGACCTAAACAATTTTGGAATAAGAAGAGGCCATTCGCGTGCCCATGGCCGTACCACTGATCTGAAGATAATTCACGCCATTGAATTGAAAATTGCTTAACTTCAGAACAAGTGTGATAAAATCTACAAGGTGTTCTGTAGGTGGGGGGTGGGGGGGGGTCTAAACATGAACGTGTATCCAAGACCTCCCTACAGGCGTCACTCCTTTCATCATGGGGTATGTTTGTGTACAGGAAAACTACATCCATCGTGCACAGCAGAGTGTCATCTGGGAGCTCACCCAGTTCATCCATTTGTCTGAGGTAGTGAGTGGCATCTCTCAGATGGGACGGCAATTTCTCAACGAGAGGTCGCAGATGGAAGTCAGCAAACTGAGAAATTCTTTACGTGGGGTGGTTGTTACCAGAAATGATAGGGCGACCTGGATTCCCTGTTTTGTGAATGTTTGGTAGCAGGTAGAATCTAGCAGCACGGTGGTTCCAAATACTCACGAGTTTCCTCGGAGATGTTCCCCTCTAAACAAAAGGATGTGATTGTTTCATATACTTTCTGAGAAAATTCATTGGTAGGGTCACGATCTAGTTATTGGTAGAAATGGACATCTAATAGTTGTCTCTCTACTTCAGCTGTGTATACCGACTTATCCTTGATGACCTCTGAGGAGCCTTTGGAAGCGGGTTTAATGAAAATATATGTATCATTATATTTTTTTATTTTAAATCTGTCACTGGATCTTTAGTTTTTCCCAAGAGCTTACGAAATGATGCCCTGGCTTCTTCTTGACCTTTTTCTATCAGATTATGTTTCATCTCCTCTTTGAGGAACTGACGAGATTTTTTTCTCATCCTTTCTTTCAACGCCTCGAATTAATCCCTTTCCGCAAGAATGAAGCGATATTCCCCATCGGAAATTCTTCCGTCTTTCAGAAAAGTGGATATCATGTCGCTTGTGGAAGTGATTTTCGCATCGGCCAACACTTTGATATTTTCGTGTTTCTTGGCCTTTAACTATAGTTTTTTACTCACACATTTTCCAACCGTGCTCAAGAATCCTGTCGCGAGAGCTAGCCCTCTATAACCAACACGACTGAAATGGTAGCCACAGTCGATAGGAGACCCACTCCAGCAGCACCCAAACCCACTGATACGGTAATGAGAGTCAGATCTAGAGCGTTCACTAATTTAGTAGTTCGCGCAAACTTCTTGTTGAGCGCTCGACGTCTCTCTCTTTCCATCGTTAAATAATGTGGAATTTTATTGATCTGATCGATGCGAAACGCGTTGTCTCTATCTTCCAAAGGAGGTGCCGTCGGAAATACAGTCGCCGATAAGTCGGGATAAAGTTTGTTACTTTCTGATTCCATTTCTTTTTAATTCTATTTATTTAGTTATTTATTTTTTATTTATTTTTTATTTTATTTATTTATTTATTTATTTATTTATTTATTTATTTATTTATTTTTACTTCCTAATTATAACATTATGTTATTTTTTTTCACATCACAAAACAATATCTCAAAATAACAAACTGCGACTGGGCACGTTTTTAAAAGGCGAGTGCAGACCGAATAACAGTCCTCGGTCGTCGAACAAATTGTTTCCTCTCTTTAGAAAGAGAGCGTCTCCACGAGCTTGAAATACCCCGCTGCATTTCGCGCGTTTCAGATACAATCCTTTACCACCCGTTTCGACTCGATACCGAACACCTCCTCACTTCAGAAATTATGCGCTCCCATTATTTTCTGCGCACCAGAACTGGCCAATCCAGATAGACCTCCTACACCCAAAGCCGGCAACACGTTTTTCGGTGAGAATGGGTAATACCTTGGTGGCCGATCCCGCCAGCAATCCTAAGAAACCACCTTTCACTTTCAAATTATATCTAAATTGCGCGGGACTCAGTCTCACGGTCAGTCCTATTCGATTACGATGCGATTTGGCTATTCTATTAATTTGAGTTTTGGTCTAAGAGATTTTGTCTTGTCCAGTCTTGATGACTTAATTTCAATCTCACAGCTTCTCCTCGATTTTCTAATGCTCTGCGAAGTTTGTCATCCTGACCTTCGGATATGTTTACATTTTGTATAATGTATCTCGCCATTATTTGTTGCTTTTTTTAATTTTAATTTTGTTAATTTCTTTTATTTAATTTACTTTTTCTTTTACTTCCTATTATATATGAAAAGTGATCTAATTCTTTTTTTTCTTTAAAAAAAAGAACATATGTTAATTTAATTCATTTTCCTATTCTGCCCCCAAAAATTATAAAAAATATATTTTTTTGCATTGGCATGGCGGGGGTTCGAACCCACGCCGAGAGAGTTTCCTTCGGCACCAACCGCCTAGCGAAACTATACTGAACCACGCACCCCACTCGGCCACCGACAGACCCCAAACAGGGAATGCTAGTTAACCAAGTATATACGAGGTGCCGAAGGAAACTCTCTCGGCGTGGGTTCGAACCCCCGCCATGCCAATGTAAACAAAACCAGCGTTCTTTCTTAATTCTATGGCATCCGAGAAATTTGAAAAAGACAAGTACTGTCGCTGATTTCTTCTGAGGTGCAGTTCGTAGAATTAAGTGCTTAAATGCAACTATCTGATGTATATTTTTTTGGTTTGTTTGTTTAATAAACTATTTAACATATTTTGTTTTCTTAAATTTCTCTTATGTAAAATCGCATCCTCACAGGTTCGCCGCAAAGATCTAACAGTTGTCCATATTGATCCGTTGATTCAGTGTTAATACTGCATAAAGTATGTGTTATCACAGGCAAATAGACTGGATTTCGAGATCGCTCTATGATCTTATAGCCCGGAGAAACGTCCGAAAAAACGAGTAGATCGTAGGTTGTGTGTCACCATTCACATAACTGCCAGAAATCAAGACCACGTTCACCAAAATGCTGTTGACAGAGAGAATGTCCACCACATTTTCCGATGTCGCATGTCCTTTGTACGTGTTTCGATCGAATTCCAATATCTTTCCAAAGATGTCATCTCCTCTAAAATCCATTCGATAACCCTCTCACATGTTCAATGTCGTTTGCAGGGTGTTGACGCTGACAGTTATGCTGATGGCAGTTCCGTCTTGACCGTCAATTTTCTTTCTAGTCTGAAAGAGTTCGTTCAAATCGACTATGCTGCAATTGCCTTTGGGAATGCGAATCGTAAATCAATCCGGTCTGTTCGAATATCTGAATGTATTATTTTTTTCCGTGAAGTTGGGAAACGAATAGTGCGTCTCCAGATTTACCAGTGTCATTTCATACTTCTTATCCCTCTTCAATTCGATCGGTGGGTTCAATTTCGCCACGAATTGAGTCTTGTCATCGCTCACCACAATCGAAAAAGAATCTTTTGCAGTTGTATTATCGGTCGTTCTTTTCGTGTTCTCGGCTATCCATTCTAATAATTGAGTTTCGTGGTCTTGCAACATTTTTAAAAATATTTTTTTAATAATTGTATATTTTATTTTATTTATTTATTTTTTTTTTACTTTCTCCTAAATATGATTTTTTTCTCATTTATTAATTGCAATCGTCCAGTATATAAAAATCGTCGAATCCATTCCTATATTTTCTATAACATTTACCACTCGTCAGATCGATCACCACGAAATTAACCCTTTACCTAACATGAAAAGAAGACGACACTTGCAAAAAAAATTCTTGAATAATTAATTTTTTTCATTTTTTGTCTCAAAAACATAGGTTATGACCCCTCGTTGGAACGAGCTCGACGAGCTCGTCCCAACAAGGGGTCATAACCTATGTTTTTGAGACAAAAAATGAAAATATTTTGAAAATTAATTGGCGATTTTTGAGAATAGTGCTGGCCGGTTTTGGACGTTACGTTGGGTAAAGGGTTAAAAGGTGTACAATCCCACACCAACTAAGAAAATCTCTTGAATTCTTTTTTGGTCATGTCATTGGCCACGTGATCGTCGTAAATGTGATTGAGACTCTTAAAATCTTGACGCAACAGACACAGTAAATTCGCATTCTCTCTTATGGTCTGTCTCGGCAATCTGAAATAATATTGAGATAGATAGAAACAGTCCATGCTGCTGTCACGTCCTCGAGCGTAGTAAAATTCGCATCGATTCTGTTTCTCCAACATCAAGACATCGATTATCACGAGATTTCTGTGCATCGAATTCAAGTCTCGAAGATCTGGCACGTCGTTCGCATTTTTATAAAATTGACATTCCACATTGGACGTTTTATCATTGTCAAGTTCTCTCGACGTTTCTTGCAAGATCGTTGCAAGCGGTGGGTCACATTTTTCGAATTCGTCTCGGTGATCAAAGATTCTCATTATAAGGCCCTTTGGCAAGTTTGCGCTCAGAGCTTTTTGCAATAATTCGTATTCGGATTGAAGAGACTCTTGCCAAACACGAACAATCTATCGTAATCCAACCACTCCGGTCGCAACAACATTTTCATCAATAGATTCCTCTTTCAACAATTCGATTTTCCAACTATGAATCCTCTTATGCTTTGAGGAAAGAGTTTGTGATTCGACCTCTCAGTCTTTGATGCATTCCACGATAAATCTTTAATTTCCTTTCTTTTTGCTTATTTTTTCCAGGTTATTTTTTATGTTTTTATTTTAAACTAATATTTCTATATTTTTTTATAAGATAAAAAAAATTAATTTGTTTTTTCAATTTATATTTCTTTCAATCCAGATCCGCTGTTCAAGGTTTTAGAGAGTTCCTCTATTGGGACAACTCTAGACCCCTTGACATTTCCAAGTTTCGTGTTCACTAGAAGCGCTTCCGATTTCGACGATAATTTTGCTTGCTTAGCCGGTCTTATCAACTTCTGAATTAAATCAGCACTCCTCTTGCCAGCCTTCGTAGCGATTCTAGTGCTCGCTTCTGTCGCGGCTTTTTCACCCACGTCCATGGCGGTTTTCTATCCAACCTTTACGGCGGTAGAAGCGATCTGTTTTGTCACATCACCGGTGAAGGCGCATGACAGAACTCCCATCATCGAATTCAGCAAACCCGATCCGCCGCAGACGTAAGATCTCATGAATCCTCTGTTCTTTATCACTAACGTATTTGTTTCTTTCGTATTATTTCGTTTTTTTTAATTGAATAATAATTATTTTGTTATTGAATTTTTTTTTTACTTTCTATCTTATTTACTATTATTTTTTCATATTTCCCTTTCAACCTGTTCGTGATCAATAAATAAGTATCTGCACTCAGCACCTTCTGTCGCAACAATTCGTCACATATGCTTACCAATTCGTTTGTCACGCCAGTATTTCCGGCTTCTCGACTCGCCATCAAGAGATCAAATCTCGCTAGCAGGGCGCTGGGATCGCATGGAATCGTCGTCATTCCCTGTCCGGTGGCCGATTTGACGAACGCTTTATTCGCATCCCATATGGGTTTCACCACGTTCTTCGACTTCGAACTTCTTCTCGCTTTCGGTTTCGTATCTCTCAGATCTTTATTCTTTCTCGTGACATTCGTACGAACCAGAAGATCGCCGTACGTTTTGTAATCCTCTTCCTCATATTCGTTAAGTTTGGCCAGCACGAGCAGATTTCACAATCCTCTTACTTTCGTATTCTCGATCTTCGACGATCAGATTATAATCGTCGGTTATCTACTTTTTTGTCACGCATATAGAGATTGCCATCGTCTCCCTCGTGCAAGCCGAAGACATGGTCCGCACTCAACGGATTCGTCTTATATAAATTTGCTTAACCCTTTACCTGACCTGAAAAGCAGACGGCACTTGCAAAAATAATTCTTGAATAACTAATTTTATTCATTTTTTGTCTCAAAAACATAGGTTATAACCCCTCGTTGGAACGAGCTCGACGAGCTCGTTCCAACGAGGGGTCATAACCTATGTTTTTGCGACAAAAAATGAAAAAAATAATGAAAATTAATTGGCGATTTTTGAGAATAGCGCTGGCTGGTTTTTACCGTTACGCTAGGTAAAGGGTTAATCTTCGGGTTTCATATTGCAGGCATGTACCGTCGGATCGCCGATCGTGCTCACTGAAAACGCCGATAGTCCCCTCTCAGAATCGATCTCAATTCTATCTATCTCTCAGGGACTCGGTCGAAGATACTGTTCAGAGGGAGGACGTTGGTATGCAGGAGACGATGGTGTATTACGAGGTTGGCCAAAGGACGTGTAAGACGGAATATAAGGTTCGTAAGGTCTGTAACTAGGTGTCCTACTTTTTTTCTCTCAAGGGTTTCAACTCTTTGACGAATTCTCTTTTCATTTCTTCCTGAGCTTCTGTCAAAGGTTTGAACAACTTGCTCGTCTCTCGTTTCATTTCGATCTCGCCCATGTGTTTAGCCAAATTGCTATCTCGAATATTCCTCTTCAATTATAGAAATCGACGAACCTTCTCGTCTCTCAACTTAGGATGTTTGATCTTTAAAAATGACATGCTTCTATCTTTTTTAAAACATTCTTCATTTTGTCCGTTTTATTTTGTTTTTTTCGAAATTAAATTTCAGTTATTTTTTCTCTTTATTCTATATAGAAGATAAACAAAAATAATGAAAGCACCCTTTAAGATCGAGTTCCTTTTTTGAGGCCCCTACCTCAGCCCCACCCCCTCGGGGAGGTCTGATAATTATATTCGAAATATTCAAGTCGAGACCTTTAAAATGATGTATCACACGACTACCTTTCTAAAACTTGAGTTTTGAGACCCCACCCCCCTCGGGGAGGGTCGGATACTGCCTATTCGAAATATTCAAGTCGAGACCTTTAAAATGAAGCATCACGCGACTACTTTTCTAAAACTTGAGTTTTGAGGCTCAGCTCCTCGGACCCACCCCTCGGGGAGATACAAATACCAAACATTCAGACTACACGCGTCGAGTCCTTTAAAATGATGTATCACACTACAACTTTTCTAAAACTTGATTTTTTAGTCCCCTCAGCCCACCCTCTCGGGGAGGGACAATAACCAAATATTCGGACTACACGCGTCGAGACCTTTAAAATGATGTATCACACGACAACCTTTCTAAAACATGATATATTGATATCCCTCAGACCTACCCCCGAGAAGAGTCGATCACGCCATTCTACCTGTACACGCAGAAGACTTTCATTTGATGATAACTGCCTTCCTAATACCTGAGATTTTTATTTCAGAATGTCAGACAAAATAATAATAGTGGTAGGAAAAATTAATTAGAATTAAACAAAGAAAACATTTCAAAGTAATCATTTCTCGGATTTTTGGCCACTAAAGAAGAGTGATATCACTCAAAAAGCACCTATTATATGTACACCAGTATATGGAAAAAATAATGAAAGTACCCTTAAAGGTCGAGTTCCTATCTTTAAATTTCGGTCTGGTGATGAAACATCAATTGCAAATATAACAAAATCCCCATTGGAATAAAATGGTCAAAACCACATTGTGTGCAAACTCGTCGGTCAGGCGGTGTCCAAAACGTCGCGCATGACAAATTCCAGTTGGAATTTGACTCTGGAAGGACCTTTTTCGGCTACGTTTTTTCTAGCCCACTTATGGCGGGGTGAGAACGAAGGAGCTCATTACAAATTCCTAAGAGAAAATTGTACTGAGTGATGTGCAGAAAAGGTTGTTTTCGGAAATATCCTAGGCCAGCGATCTTGACACTTTCGCTATTTCCTATGGAAATTTACATTGAAAAAAGGTCGTCTTTTTCTAGGCCACTTAAGCTCTTATTCCCACAAACAAAATCCCATTGGATTAACCTTTGTCGAAATACTGGACCAGGCGAAAATTGACTAAGTCCGATTTTAGCTCGGTTAGAAAATGTTTCAAGCTAAATTCCCATTGCTTTCTAGATTAAATTTGGGTGGGCCAGAAATGCTTTTTTTGCTGGTCTAGAATGTTTTATTTGCTTATGCCGAGGATGCATAATCTTTGTTTTCAAACGAGACTTGAAACAATATATTTTGATGGTGATTTTCGCGTACAATGCTGGGCCGATTAGTTGAATAGTGATTTTAGTGTACAACATTGGGTGAATTTGTTGGATGGTGATGATTTTTATGAATATCGTTGATTTTCTTTCTTAAATGAGCTGAGCGGATTTGTTGGCTGATGATTTAGACGACAAGCACTGGCCAGATTTGTCGATCGATGAGTTTGGCGCATAACGATGGTGGATTTGTTGAATGATATTTTGGTACATAGCGCCCGGAGGTTTTCTTGAATGATGAATTTGGTGTATAGAGCTATGCGTATTTGTTGAATGAGAGTTTTTGTGGAGAGAGTTTGGGCGGATTCGTTGGTTGATATTTTTTGTGCTTATCGCTCGGCGGCTTTGGTGAATGATAATTTTCGTGTATAATACGGGATGGATTTGTTGGATTGCGTTTCGTATTACACTGGGTGAATTCGTCCACTTGTGATTTTTGCGTAAAGAGTGGGTGACGAATGTTGTTCAAATGTGATTTTTGTATATTGCGCTCGGCGGATTTTGGAACGGCGATTTTTGTGTGTAGTGCTGAGCTGGTTTGTTGAATGGTGATTTCATGTATAATGAGATTGTATCGAATGGTTATTTCCGTAGAAAAAAGATGGGCGAATTTGTTGAATCGTGACTTTTGTGTATAGCGCTGTGTGAATTTGTTGAATGGTGATGTTTATGTTTTGAGGTGGGCAGGTTTGTTGAATAGCGATGTTTGTGTACAACGCTTCGTGGATTTGCTGAATCTTGCTTTTTGTGTAAAGAGGTGGGCGGATTTGTATGAAGGCGTTTTTTGTGTGAAGCGATGTGTGGATATGTTGAATTGTTATTTTTATGTTGTGAGGTTGGAGGGTTTCTTGAATGGAGATTTTTATGTACAGCCCATTGTGGATTTGCTGAATACTGCTTTTTGCGTAAAAAGAGCTGGGCGGATGTTTATGAAGGTTATCTTTGTGTATAGGGATATGTGGATTTGTTGAATGGCGATTTTGGTGTTTAACGCTGGACGGATTTGTTGAATGGTGATTTTTGTGTATAGACTCGATCGCTAAATAAGTTAACTCCACCGGTTTTATAGAACTCTTCTGCAATGTGGAGACTAATATAAATTACTTCCGGTCGGTATGCGGAACTCAAAAAGTGCTTTGGTTTACATTGTGGTGCTATCGAATTGAGTTCTCAAAACTATGATCATAATTTTGGAAAAGCTCTATTAATAAGTAACTAGGTGTCCTGACTGCATTACACCGACAACGTTGCCAACGATCATGCCGTCGTTCTTTGTCATGTGCAATGTACAAGTCGAGCTTGATTGTCATTTTGTGTTTGGGTTCGAATTAGCTGACGAGAATACGTGTTTGTGTGGGTGTATGTCTGTGTATGTTTATGTCTGTGTGTGCGGATGGATATATGTGTGCTTGTATATGTGTGAGAGAGAGAGAGGGGCGAGAGAGAGAGAGAGTTGTGCGGACTTGAACATATCAGTATATTTTTAAGACCTGGTGTGACATATAGGACTAGTGGGCCGGTGTTTTGATTATGTAACATTGTATGTACCTTTACCCTACACCAGTTAGCACAATTCACAGAAATAAAAGATATACTTACTTACACACTGTTGAATACTGATTTTCAGTATTTTTAACACCATTTACTTGATGAATGAATTTCGTGCAGATAGTGGCGTAAGAGAGACCATTTAAACAAATGTGTTCAGGAATTCATTTACGCGAGTATTTGGTTTATTTTTTATGTGTTTACCTGGTTGTAAAGGCATATAATAAAAAGGTTATTATGACGGTAACTGATCTGGTGTTCTGTAAAGTTATTTTTTTGTGTTCATCGTTGAGCGGATTTGTTATATTGTTTATTTAAGTAAAGAGTTAAACAATATTTATTTCTGTGGTGAAGTCTTTCCAGTGATTGCACCTTATGGACTATGGCTGTAAACATCATTTCGTATCATTCATTTAATGGAACTGTTATATTAGTTCGGAAATAAACTAATAACATCCTTTATGAACAGCATTCATTCGTGAGGCTGATGAGAAGATTATGAAGATCTCCTCTGATACGGTTGTTTTGTCGTTTGATGAACGTTTGATCGAAATAGATTCTAAGCGATTAAGCTAAATAACACAATTGTTGGCGGAAGCGACTTTTTTGTTTTTGTTCTTTATTATTAAATGCTGGCAACAGAAGTTTACACTGTGTTTGGTATTCTCGGAATAAGTTAAGCTATTTTCCGAGTGCAACATTTCGGACATATCCCAACCAGAGCATCATTTCGACGTGGGTTTTCTCTCACTATTGCCGCCCCAAAGGCATTATGCCGTTAACTGGTCGAGTGTTAAATTATCTTTTTCGTCCTTAAAAATTCTTTGGAAATCTCTACCCTGATACAATGTATGGGGAGGCACTCTCCCATACATTGTTATTAGGCAAATCCTAACAGATAAAATAATATCACTTCAAAGAGATAATATGAAGCATATCCACAGAATATGAGACCTTTAAATTCCGGTGCCGGCATTAAAGAATATAGCCCAAATATGGGCTTCCTGCATTCTACCAGTTAAAGTCAACACTGTGTCGCCCAGAATTAAAAAAGAAGAGACAAAAAGGAAATACGCTGTAGTATGCCTTTTAATTCCTCCAATCTTGTGTTATCACAAAATCAATGTACATATGTTATAGATATGAATGAAAGGTACTTTCTCGGACAGGTAAGTGAGATATTGGCATGCATGATGACAGCTATCATCGACACATCTGAAACATCCCCTTTGTTGTCAACAATATTCACGTGTTATGTTCGTTGTAAGACGGCGGAACAGGGTGTGGATCTGGGTATCGTACCAAACCACCGCACATACATATATGGAAAAGAAGGGGAATGAGGTGGTTGGTATTTTTAAGCCAGCTTCACCCTCCCATTACAGTTTGTTTTGTTTACCGACAGGTTAGAGCGGGATGGGCCAATCATACTTGAGTACTTTTAACAGAGCGTTACAAGAATAATTTAAACAAGTTGAAAGCAAAAATCACTTCGGCTATGCGACCACTTTCAGGCTTTGAAAAAAATTACTTCCACGGCGTTTCGGTGGGCGCCTTGAACAAGACTCGAAAAAAGTTTAAAAACATGTTGACAGATAAGACGATTTCGGTCCACAATTTTTACATTTCGGAACTTCGGCCAACGTCTAGGATAAGGAATACTATGAGGCGAAGCACACAAACACCCACTCGTGCTGTCTCTCATCCTAAATGCCGAAAACAAACAAAACCTCCACTCCTTCTACCCCTTCTTCTGTTTCTTCGTCTCCTTCGTTTTCTATTTCTTTCCCTGCTTCTACTGCTTCTGGTGTTAGTATGGACTAATCAGAAATATACCAACATATCGAGTCAAACCACTGAGCACTACTCGGGACCGCACATTTGATTCCAAATTCTGCCAGTTTCGGAATTCAAGTGCATTTATTCTGACGAAGAGAACTGGAACTTCACGGATGTTTGTGAAAGAACATCCTAATGATTGGTAGCTCAAATTTAGGGTGCATTAATCGAAATTCCCACCCATACATCTAGGTAGATTGTTACCCCGGCGCCAAATTCAACAATGTTCGATCTATGTGCACAGTGGAAATTATCCACCTTCGATTAAAAAGGTGTTAAATATTGGTGTGAACGCAAGAAACGATAATCCTGATCTCGAATTTGAGCAGTTTCGTAACATTCTTAGCGACATGAAAGTAAGTCTTAATTTGTAGAACTAAGCACCAGGGGCGTAAATTCTGGGTTGGGAGTAGGGTTTGATACCACCACCCCCCCCCCCCCCAAAAAAAGGAGAAATCTTCCTATCACGGATTTCGTCTGGCAGAGGGTGGGCAAGAAATTATAAAAAAACCAAGTTCGAAAGACATCCTTGCTTGCCCGACCAAAATATCCACACGCTTTGGTGTACTCTGTTGGGCAAAATCTCTTGCGTGCCCGACAAAACTATACACTGACTAGAAAGTTCAGCAAATGCCCGACTCAGTATATCGGTAAACGAACAAGACAAACTCCCAAATTGCAGTTTTAATTCCAAAGTTCCAGGAGAGATCCTATCTTCAAACACAAATGTCATGTATCTTGAAAATCTGAATAATCATGTACACTTTAAAATCGGCTGGGTTAAAAATTAACCCAACTCATCTGGGTTATTTGAATATTAACCTAATTGGGTTCATATTCACTCAGCCCAGTTGACCTGGGTTGATTTCTAACCCATCTGATTTTAGAGTGTCGGAAGGTACGGTACATTACATATTATTTCACCTTTTGTATGTTTAAAATGCAATATTTTATCAATGTAACGTATATTTGCAGCGAATAAGTCTTTGATAAAAGCAATTAGGTATGTTCCAAATAGTTGGACGATATCACTGAGCCGTCGGGCACCGACATTCTACACCCCCTCTCCCCACCCCCATCAATTTTTTTTAAAAATGGTTAGTTACGGCCCTGCTAAACATCTCTACGAAACTCCCATTGGCAGGGGTGGGGGGGGGGGGGGGCGATCAGCGACAGCATGTGATTCGGAAAGTGAAGGACAAAAAAGTAATTCCTAAAATTGATGATGTTGGATGTTTTTCATTTTTTGATTTACTGGACTACGAGTACCGCCAGTATTATATACGGTCACTGGTTAAATGGTTAAATCATCTAGACCTAATCCAAGTAAAGGCAGTGGTAGCAATCTCCTAAAAGAAGTTAAATTTGGTACCTCGATTTTTTAACCACACGGGGTATAGACAGCATGTATACCAATATTGATATTGATCAAAGAGTTAAATCTGTGAAAAAAGATGCGTTCGAAAAATATCTCCTAATGCAAAACACCCGACGAACAAATTTGAGAGTTTTCGAATTGAGCTTAACCCTTTACCCAACGAATCGCCCGCATCCGCCCGCGTAATATGCAAATTCAGCAGTTGAAAAAATATTATTTTTCAAAAAATTTCAACAAAACCATATCATGTGACCCCTCGTTGGAACGAGCTCGACGAGCTCGTTCCAACGAGGGGTCACATGATATGGTTTTGTTGAAATTGTTTGAAAAATTTAAAAAAATTATATTTAAAATAATAAATTTTGATATCGTCTGCGTTGGATAAAGGGTTAAAATGAAATGACCTTCAATTTAATGGAGAAAAATTACAAATCATGGGTTGTCCACTGAGCAAAAGAATCAGTCCTGCTTTTTGCAAGCATTTACGTAGTCGATTAGGGTAAAATACCTTTAAAAAAATGTGCAAGACATCCTCTCGTCTATCTCAGATATTTGGGAGCGCGGTAGCTCAGTGGTTTTGTCACTGGGCTTCAAACAGAATGGTCCACGATTCGATCCCCGGCAGGGTAAATGCGCAGCATCCTGGGGCAAGGCACTTCGTCCCGATTACCCATATTGGCACGCGGTGGCACTGTGTACTAACGGTGTACTGCACGTCGATGGTGCACTTGTATTCAATCAATGCTAACCCTGCTATTGCGAAGTTAGTTTGTTGGGGATTTCGGCAGTTGCTCCCCATTGCTCGGTGGTTCTATTCGGAAAAAACAGCTTCCTCCACCCTTAAAACTGTCCGACACGAGGTTGCCCCGTCTGTCAAAAGTGTCGTTAAACGCCTCTTTATTTATTTATTTATTTATTTATTTATTTATTTATTTATTTATTTATTTATTTATTTATTAATCTCAGATATTTAAATGGCATTGTTAACATTTGGGAGTATTTTAAAAGAAGGTTTCGATTATTGTTTAGAAATTTTAAACAATCATGATCCAAACTTCAAATTAAAAGCTACCACCAGTCAAGATACTGTTGATTTTTTCGACGTGACCGTGTGTGTATAAAATATAATTCCAAGCATCCGGTCAGTTAGATTACAAAGTGTATTTTAGACAAACATATTCACGCCAATTGCAACATACAAAATCATAGCCATTGCTTGGAAATGTGTTATCTTAAACACCAATAAATACATAAATATCACATTGCAGCTGCAGCCCATCCGTATTCACCGCAGATCAAGTGATGAGGTAAATTTCAATAAGGCTTGTTCCATCCAATTTGGTTTCATGAGAATAGTGGAAGCTGAGTATACAGCCCCAAACGTATAGTCCCAGACTTGTAGCCATGCGTGTATCGAGCCAAGACAATAGACATACAGAATTATAAACACAAAATTATGGTCAGACTTGTTGCCTCAAGGTAGACCTATGGGAATCCCTGCAGTAACATTCGCCAAACTTATAGCGTCATATCTGAGGTACTGTTGCATTGTAGCTCTCAGCTTATAGTCCAACCCTTATAAAGCCAAACTTATACGGTATGACCACCAAACTTACAGCCTAAAGGGAATTCATGTTGTTAGTTTTGTAGTAGAAATTTACTGTAGGAAATCCAATATTGGGCACAAATCACAAGAAGAAAAAACAAAATGAAAAACGTTCAATTTCTCGAACGCGATAATATGGTGGAACTCTTTCTGTTACAAACAAAATCATTAATTTTTTGGTATGATCAACAATCGACGTTTGTGTTGTGGTGATAAATGGGCTAACCACTGACAGATAGCCTTAACCATTTTCCTCCATTTGAATGTGTGTTTGCACGAAAAACCAATACATTTGCGTGTTCGACGAATTCTCGTTTTGCGCTTGTGGTTTTCTGTGTAATTTTCATGGGTTCACATTTTCCAACCTAAATTTTAGAATAACCTACCTCGGTACATTTTCGTTTTAACTTTTTAGCTGTAAACTAGTTTTCAGACTGACTTATATTGTCTGAACAATTGATTTTCGATATAGTTATATCGCTTGAAATTATTAGACGAACTAGAAAGGTCCAATGAAGAAGCAACTAATTGTTGAGAAAAAACACCTTTTACATCAGTAGAAAATATTGTCAAGTTTCCTCTCTGAGCTGTATGTTGTTTTATTTATTTATTTATTTATTTATTTATTTATTTATTTATTTATTTATTTATTTATTTATTTATTTATTTATTTATTTATGTATTAGGGTTTAACGACACTGTAACAGCCAAGATAATATCGTGGCGGTGACAATTTTACGGGTGGTGGAAGCTTGAGTACCCGGAGAGAACCACCGAGCAACGACGAGCAGCTGCCAGCTCTCCAACATCGTAACTCCGCACTGCAGCACAAGCAAGGTTAGATTGGTTGAAGACATGCGCACCATCGACGTGCAGTGCGCCTTAGTACACGGCCTCATCGTGCCCATGTGGACAATCGGGTGAAGTGCCTTGCCCAAGGACACAGAGCGGGAGTCCGAATCGATCGATCAGACAGTCAACCATCCAAGGACTAACCGGACTCGACGTTGCTTAACTTCGGTGATCTGACGAGAACCGGTTACTGCAACGCCACCGCACCCCCTTGTTTTCTGTATTACAAATTACAAAAGGAAACTTGGCTTTTTATGGTAAGCTAAATAAAAGCAACTACTTCAAAAATAATCCCTGATTACGGATACCTATCAGTATCATATCTACAAACACTAAGAAAAGTATCCTTTGACTCTTGTTTTGCGAATGTGTTTTCACAGTAATTTCAAGTTTTTTTGCTCCCCAGGACAAAAATTAGCAAATTTCGTGACTTTTATGTATTTTATATTAACGTTTTATATTAACCCTTTACCCAACGCAGACGATATCAAAATTTATTATTTTAAATACTTTTTTTTTAAATTTTCAAACATTTTCAACAAAACCATATCATGTGACCCCCTCATTGGAACGAGCTCAATGAGCTCGTTCCAATGAGGGGTCACATGATATGGTTTTGTTGAAATATTTTGAAAAATTTATTTTTTTCAACTGTTCAGTTTGCATATTATGCGGGCGGATGCGGACGGTTCGTTAGGTAAAGGGTTAATTGAAAGAACAGTGTGTGTGTGTGTGTGATATATCACCATGCGCAAACTGTTTATATAATGAGCAAATAAGTAGTCACAGAACATCAAAAGACGATGAAAACGGCGCTTTCATATTTTTAAATGGATTTCATCAGACAACCTGCGGCAACCGCGTTGTGTCCTTGGGCAAGACACTTCACCCCGATTGCCTACATGGGGGCACGATGACGCTGTGTACTGAGGCGTACTGCACGTCGATTGTGCGCATGTCTTCAACCAATCTAACCCTGCCTGTGTTGCAGTGTGGAGTTACGATGTTGGGGAGCTGGCAGCTGTTCGTCGTTGCTCGGTGGTTCTCTCCGGGTACTCCGGCTTCCTCCACCCGTAAAACTGTCACGGTCACGATTAGCCATTGTGCATAAGTATGTGACCTTAAACACCAATAAATAATAAATACATTTCATCAGAGAATAATAATCAATCGTACAAACTGATTGGGAAATGTGCAAAAAAGCTAGCATCTGTATCCGTATTCTGTTCTATAGGAAAATGTTGGGCGTTTGTGAAATATGTGCACGTCAGTGATAAAAAGTTGTATCTATAGTAGTGATTCAATTAATGATCAGACTGAATGATGTCGGTACGTCCACCTGTCGTTACAATGAGATAATAACAGATTAATCGATTAATTTCTGTTAATCCACCGGACTTAGCTGGTCGCGAGTCTTCACAAAAGGCAGCGTCTTATTCGATAAATACTTCCTAACGTCGCTCGTCACACGCGACGGCAAGAAGTATTCTTCTATTTAAATTCTGCCTTTTGTAAAGTTGATAACCTACAATGTTTTATTTTTTGGTGCCAAAATGTTAGCCAACGAAGATTTTTGGGTGCTAAATAATTTTTTTTTGGAATTTGCTAAACTGACATCCAACAGCTTGAAAACTCTTTACCGGTCCGCGATGTTGTCGAATTCTCTCTGCGATGGTTGATTTTTTCCGTTACAAGAAAAAACTTTATTGTATGATCAACAATTAAATTAATGTTGCGTCTATTATTCCATGTCTGTAATTCAGCGTCTCTAATCTCGGACCAAAAATCTTTAGACTTGAAATTCTACATCAAAACTGCCAACTGGCATGGGGAAATCCTCTCTCAAATCTGAAAAAAAATTATAAAACTGTGAGATGAAAGAGAAGAACATTTCGTTTCTTTGAATATTCTTCACAAACAGAAGAAAAAACGAAATGAAAGATAAATTTTAATTACTGGTACGCGATGTGGCAGAACTCTCTGTGACAGCTGATTTTTTGGGTTACAAAAATAAACATTTATGTTATGATTAACAATCAACTATTGGGTTGTGATAGTAAAAGAGCATTTCACTGACAAATAACTTTAAGACTTGCCCCCACGCTCAAATGAGTGTGTGTGTGACAGCCATGTACGTGTGATATAGGGGAAGAATGTCTCTTTTGCTGATTGTTTTCTTCGTTGTTCAGAAAAGAAACACTTTCTAATAATTTACTTTCTTTTCTTATTACAAAAAGGCCCACACTCAAGTACACTCAAAGGGAAAAAATAGAGGGTGAGGGTTCTGTTTTGTCTCGATGAAAAAACTTGTAAAGCGTTGAGTAAGACAGGGCCACAACAAATGCATTTATGAAAATACTCGATTTATGAAAATACGATTAAATTATCGACAAGCTTGAGTAACAAACGGAGATAAGAAGAATTAGGATGAACCAGCTTAGCTTTTGTTCTGATTATATCAGGCTAAATTCAATAATCATTACATGGATTTTAGGAATCCTCATAGAAATCGCTCACATCCGGGTATAATTTACTGGATTTAACCAACCTCTCATTTATTAAAACATATCTCCAACTAAGATCTGGATACTGGTCAGGCTGCGTCCGCCGGTACTTCTCCATCTCGTAACCACGGGCCGCTAAGAACATCTTATCCCACACGTCATTCCAACTTGTCGATAATTTCTTGGGACCACTTTTGAGTTTTCTTTAGAGGCCAGGTGCTGCGTATATGACCAAATTAATCGTCTGCTAATTATCTTCGCCTCATTGCCTCTTTCTCTATCCTTTCAGTAAGATCTTTCAGTCGCTTCGCCCAATCAACATCAGATATTTCATCGGCATTTCTTCATCTTTATCTCTTCTTCATCTAGAGTACTCTTCTTCGCCTAGTGGGCGATTCAGATTCATTTTTTAGACTTGATGATGAGAATTGAAATTACAGTAATTTTAAAGGCAAATGCGTGGTGTCATTAGGCTCAAAATCCACCCAAATAACGCTCATATGCCTACTGGGTCGAAAGGCGGTAAATTGGACTACATCGGAAATTAATCGATCCTTTGTGATGCTTACTATCACGTCGTCGGAGATAGTATCAGAACATCTTTTTAACGCTGAGACATTTGGTCAGGAGATAATATCAGAACATATTTTTAACACTGAAACATTTCGTCAACAACATCATCAGCCCGATCAACTACGAAGAGGATCATTCATTGTGAACTAACAAGAAATGATTACACAACGGCGGACAAATACTTGGGCACAAGGAAGAGGAAAGCTGGTGAAGATTTCATTGTAGCGATTCGGAAATGGAGACAGGCCACGCTGCAATGTAGAGTGTACAAGAAGATGATAGAGATATTCCCCAGTATAGAAAATAACCTATTCCAAACAAGTAGGTGATATTCGATAAAAGTGAGGTATATGAAGAAATATATTTATATTTTCATAAAAAAGACAGTTGAGACATTGCACTGTGACATCTGTTGAATGATTTCAGCGATAGTTGGCTGTCTGACAAGCACACCAATTCCGCCTTGCTGCGATGTGACGTTCAGTCATGAAATTATTCGAGGTCGTCGAGCGAACAAATTCCAGCTGTGCAGGCGATTTCGGATGGTCTGGCCACTGACTCGCACATCTGTCGCCCGGTGCAGCTGCTGTCCAATTTCTGAGGTACTTTGGTGGCGGTTACGTAATGCTGTGGTTCGGATGAAACGATCCTGGTTAGCAGTTGTCACCCTTGGACGACCTGACCGACGTCTGTCATCAACATTGCCTGTCTGGCGGGGGCGTGACCACAACCTGCTAATCACCGATTGAGTGGTGTGGAGAATATGAGCCACTGCAGTCTGTCTGTTGCCAGCTTCCAACATGCCAACGGCACGTAAACTTTTGTCCCGTGTCAGTCTTCGCATGCCTCAAAAGTTACGTTTCGACCAGAAACTATTGATGAACGAATTTATACCAAGAAAAGAACGATGAGACCTCCGAAAAAGCCCGCCCAGTACAAATGAAAATTTCAAAACGAACCCCACAGACATTAACGCGGCGCTCGTGCGAAAAACCTGCACGAAGTTCTCGTGGGCCGGTGACATTCATGATCGACACTAAACTTGGTAACATACTGATGTGTCCAATCACGCGTATTCAATACCATTTTTCGAAAACATTAACATCATTTTGGATATCCCCTACTTTTTGGAATAGTATATAAGAAGACTATTTGGTGAGACACAGTATCATAATTGGCCGTTGCCTTGGTTTAAACCCCCTGCCGACGATGATATTCTAGTGGGAAAAAATGAAGATTTGGAAGATGAGAGAGAATGGTTGCTTGCGATCATTGTGGCTTCGTACCGGCCATTCGCAGAGCCCACACTTTCTACAAACAATATTGAATGTATTGTACCAAAGTGAATACTTATATCTTGTTGAATGAATTCAAGTAATCCTGTAGATGTATGTAAGATATGAAAACCGAATCTCTTGCAGTTTCAAACTTTCAGATCGAAGATCCTAAAAATGGGGCTATAAACGATTGATTTAGAAGAAAACGCATAACTCTTATCACGGATTGAAAGCGAAAGAAGACATTGTTGATAATTTCAATTCTTTGAACGTAAGAGGCCGCTTTTCCGGCCCAGGAATACCCTTTACCCAACACGAAAAACAGACGACACTTGTAAAAACAATTCTTCAATAACTATTTTTTTTCATTTTTGTCTCAAAAACATAGGTTATGACCCCTCATTGGAACGAAGTCGACGAGCTCGTTCCAATGAGGGGTCATAACCTATGTTTTTGAGACAAAAAATTAAAAAAATAATGACAATTAATTGGCGATTTTTGAGAATAGCGCTGGCCGGTTTTGTCCGTTACGTTGGGTAAAGGGTTAAGTAGGGTGGCTGTTAATTGAATGTGTGTGTTAGACTAATCAATATTTTCAACGTGGAACCCCAAGGCTGCACGTTGAAAATGTTAATTGGTCTACCCCCAAATAATGAATATGGACCCTTCTTATTTCTGTTCTTGAACAGACATGGAAGATCCCACCAGGGTTAACAGGGTTAAGTAACTAACAAGTGGTGTGTAAAGATTTACCACTTATAACTACCGAGGTCTGTCGATAATAAAATTAGACTTTTTAATGAAAGATGTTAAAAATGGCCAAAAATATGAAGTAATGCGTCCGGCAGTACATTCGTGATATCTCCGGCAGTTGGAGTCCGATTTTCAAACGCTTTTTCAGCTCTGTATTTAGAATAATACATACTAAAATCCTCAAAGAACCGAAATGAATTGAAATGTTACGATTTCAGCTTTATCCAGTGAAGCTTAATTCTGAACCATTTCTCGGCATTCTCAGCGTTTTTTTTTGTTTTTTTTTTGTTTTGTTTTGTTTTTGTTTTGTTTTGTTTTTTTGTGGCTGTAACTTCGGGAGTTTCGGATGAAGTGAGGCCAAACAACGGCGCCTCACTCCGTCGTTTATCATTGCCTCTATACTGTATAATTATGCTGTTTTCTGACTCATACTCACAAAAAAAAAAACAAATTGACGTAAAAATGTCGAAAAATCGAAAAACAACAAATACTTTTTTGTTAATTTTTAAAGCTGTTCATCATACTGAAATTTCGTCAAAATTGGGCAATCATTTATTTTGGCGACATAGACGTCAAAATTTCGCTCCGAGATATTTTTCCGTCGGGTGAACAATGATTGCATTTTTTAATATGGTGTTTAGGGGAGAATATATATCCAACATTTCAGAACCAAAGACCTAATGAAATTGTTAAAAAGACATTTTTTACATCAAAATGTCCAAATTATGATGTAATTATAACGAAATTATAACCATTGGAATGGACAGTCGAATAGCAAATAGCATATGAAATTACAAGCCGGTAGTATAACCATTTGAACCCTCGTTTCCTGGAATGCTGTCGTCGCCTTTGTGTACACTTACAGCGATATAGGTCAGTCCAATATCAATATACACGGAGGATAGAATAATAACTGCAGACTACAGCCGTCCCATTGCAGACTGCAGTTATTGTTTTATCATCAGTGCCCCGTGAATAGACCTCTTATAATAAGACAAAAATATGACGAAATCTGCCTTGGACCGCAAAATCGGTCTTGCGAGTTCAAAGGATTAAGAATTAATGCGTGTCATAAATTTGACGGTTTTATTTATATTAAAAATGCAAAAAACTCGAATAAAACCGCCAAGTGACGTGAAAACGTCAAAATGCCCTATTTTTTTTTAAAGAACACCTGTCTGCTTTTTTTTTTTAGCTCTTTCGCATATTAAACGAACTTCAAGTTTTCGGCTAAATGACCCATATGACGTGCGGTCAATTTCGCAGTTCGCAACATATTTTGGATGTGATTTTTATCGGTGAATATATTCTTAAAACTTGAAGGTTGAGATATCAATAGACAAGATAATATTATAAGTTCATGAAACAGACGTTAACCCTTTACCTAACATGAAAAGCAGACGACACTTGCAAAAATAATTCTTAAATAACTAATTTTTTTCATTTTTTGTCTCAAAAACATAGGTTATGACCCCTCGTTGGAACGAGCTCGACGAGCTCGTTCCAACGAGGGGTCATAACCTATGTTTTTGAGACAAAAAATGAAAAAAATAATGAAAATTAATAGGCGATTTTTGAGAATAGCGCTGGCCTATTTTGGCCGTTACGTTAGGTAAAGGGTTAATTTGACGCCAAATGTTCATGCGTGTAGGTCAACGAAAAGTATTCTAAAAGTTGCGATGAAAGGAAAAAGAAAAAAAAAGTTGACAATTTCAACACACCTTTTCATCTTCGTTGAATGGTATAACTATGCTTCACATGTCTTCAACAAGAGAAAAAAAGTACCCTCCCTTTCATTCTGTCCAAAACAGTGCGAACGTGTGTCTGTATTACTTTAAATCATGCATGGGTGCGCGGTGGCTCAGTGATAGACTGTTGGACTTCTATGCTAGAGGTCCCGAGTTCGATCCCCGTCCGGGACGACCCGCGTTGTGTCCTTGGGCAAGGCACTTTATCCCGGTTGCCTACATGGGGGCACGATTACGCCGTGTATTAAGGCGTACTGCACGTCGATAGTGCACATGTCTTCAACCGTAGTAACCCCGCTTGAACAGAGTTAGAATGTTGAGGAGCTGACAGTTGCTCGTCGATGCTCGGTGGTTATCTCCGGGTACTCCGGCTTCCTCCACCCGTAAAACTGTCACGATTAGCCATTGTACATAAGTATGTAACCTTAAACACCAATAAATAAATAAATAAATAAATCATGGATGTGCGGGGAGGGGGAGTATCTTTTACCCTGGATTGACTGCGTGACTTCGTGTAAAATGGGAGCAAGATAGAAATGAATGCAGATCGACGGTATTAGTTTTCAATATGAAGTGAGACCAAACAACTCTTACTTATATTTAGGTTGCCCAGAAAAGGGCAGTTTTTTGTTGTTGTTCCTTTTTTAGTTTTTGTCGGAAAAATCAAAGTGAACAGACACCCATTTTCTGTGAGTATCTCCCAGGTACATCGAATCGAACACGTATTTTTCTTGTTTCAGGATGCTTTGGTGAGAGTCTTATTTTTCGAGCTGATCCGCGCCCCATCTTTGAAATCCCCGGTCTATGTAGAAATGGTAGCGTATCGTTTACCTGGTTTCCTTAAAGTCTTTTGTAGTGGGGGATATTGGATTTGTATTAGATCGATTTCTGTCATATTGAAGTCCACGGGTGATATCTGCTGACGTAACTATTTCATTGTGACAAGGCTTTCAATAGTATTCAGCTTTTAAAATATCCGTCAGTCTGCTCTCATTTGAATCCCGGGGTCTCTTGATGTTGATGCGTTGTGTGGTATCGATCCATTGGTTAGAGAATGTTCTTTTCTACCTCCTTTAGTTAGTAACGTTGGATCAAATCTTACGAACTCGTCAAAATCTGATAAAATATTGAAGTAATCAAAATATATGTACCTCCTTTTCAATTTCCGCAGCTTTTAAGTCAAGGTAACGGGTGTCTCAGAAAACAAAAACTGGAGGTCTTTTTCTGATTATTTTTCTTACTGTAGAAAGGGTGATTCTTATAGGGGTGTCTTTGGAAAGAGTTGTGATTTCTTCTTTTAACCCTTTACCTAACACGAAAAGTAGACGACACATGCAATCAAAATTTTTGAATAACTAATTTTTTCATATTTTGTCTCAAAAACATAGGTTGTGACCCGAGGGGTCACAACCTATGTTTTTGAGACAAAAAATGAAAATGTAATGAAAATTAATTGGCGATTTTTGTGAATAGCGCTGGTCTGTTTTGGTCGTTACGTTGGGTAAAGGTATAACTGATATATAGACTGGATTGTTTCAACAACTTTGCTATTTCCTCTCGTTCCGAACAAGGCACCATTGTAACAGTGATGGCATATCCTCTCCACCCACAGGGCCATAACTAACCTTTTTCCGGGGATGGCGGGGGGGGGGGGGGGGGGGGGGTAGGACGTCGGATCAATCATATCGCCCAAGTATTTGGAACAAAACTAATTATTTTTATCAAAGACTTATTTCTACAAATATACTTTCCACTGATAAATACTTACATGACAAGGAAGTTATATGACAGCACGGTCAATTACACACCAGCTAGGTACAGGTACCTAACTATCTGAGTGCGTTCAACAGGTCATGGTGACAAAAACCATTTGTTATTGGTTAATCTCTCTCTTCATTTGTATTTATTTATTGGGTTTAACGACACTTTCGACAGCCAGGGTCACCTCGGGTAGAACAGTTTTACGGGTGGAGGAAGTCGGAGTACCCGGAGAGAACCCCTAAGCAACGGCGAGCAACTGGCAGACTCCCCAAAGTACTCCACACAAGCAGGGTTAGTAGAGGAAGTCGGAGTACCCGGAGAGAACCCCTAAGCAACGGCGAGCAACTGGCAGACTCCCCAAAGTACTCCACACAAGCAGGGTTAGTATTGGTTGAAGACAAGAGCACCACCGACGTGCTGTACGCCTGAGTACACAGCGCCACCATTTCCCCATATGGTCAACAATCGGGATGGGGTGCCTTGACCAAAGACACAAAGCAGTTAGCCGGGATCGAAACGTGGATCTTTCGGTTGCCGTAACCGCTGGGCCACCGCGCTACCTTCAGTGCAAGTGGAATTGTACCGATATACTGAGTCTGGCATTTAATGCATTTTCTAATCTGCATGTGTGTATTTTTGTCGGGCAAGTAAGAGATTTTGCCCAACTGTGTACTCCAAATCGCGTGTATATTTTCGTCAGGCAAGCAAGGACGTCTGCCCAACTTCGTACTTCATAATTTCTTTCCTACCTCTGCCAGACGAAACCCATCATCGGGAGATTTTTTCTTTTTGGAGGGGGTCCCCCTCTCCTCCCCTCACCCCGAAGTTACGCCCCTGTTTCCATCTCTTTATGTGCCACCAAGTCATAAATTTCAGTGAAAACGTATTTTATTTATACCCATTTACATGGTTTGTTGTAAATATTATTACGACCACTTTTTTTTCTGACCTTGGATCATTGAGTTTATACATCCTTCTTTCGCTAACTTGAACGCTTTTGAGAATAAGTCAACCTGATTCTCAAGGTGTCATAGACGGTTAATATTTGTCCACCTTTTATACTCTCCCCTTCCGTCTCCCTATTTTGTTAAACAAAATGTTTTGTGCACTTTTGAAATCGTCAATGACTCTTAACATATCAATTTATTTAAGAACTCACTTAAATTGGTAGGTTAAGTGTTCCTAACATTTTGTGAAATTTGGTGAGTTTCGAGAGTAATTTCCCCAAAGAGGTGGCAGAGAATGTTTAAAGGCGGATAGTATCGACTGGGTATTTGTTTTAAAAACCCCAACCATAATACACAAACGAAAAAACGAATGTCAAACTCATATACGCGGGATGATGGAAGAAAGGTTTTTTTCAATGAGCATTGTAGAAAAAATTCTATAGAAGACTCCCCAAAACTATTATATACAAACAAATATACTGTCTTATCCACATCATGTGGATGATGAAGTAAAATAACTGTTCTCAGATGTGTGAATGTTAATTTTAAATCTCACATAACTAATGAAACCAGGTCTGTCAATCGGTACGTGTACCGGTTCCCTCATGCCCCAACCGTCACCGGTACTGAAGCTTTTGTCCCACGTGTACCGGGACAAACGTATTTTATGGGGAAATTCCTAGCCGAACGAGGGTGAACGAGCTACTAATTCGTCCCCTGAGTTCCAATGTGTTCCATGTGCCTACTGGCACATGGAACACATTGGAACTCAGGGGACAAATTGTGTATGGCACACTTACACGACATACTTTCAGCCTATTTGTGAATGAACATATCAAAACGTTCTAAAGGGGCATGTGCTGCACCACCACCTCGATGAGGCCGACCATTTTAACTTTCCAAACGTGGCATCAAAGACAATGAAAGCACCGTCATCGGCTACTTCAAAGAAATTATTCTGTGGCGACATCACAGTAATCATAAAGCAGGATTTGCGTGCTTTATGATTACTTTGATGTCGCCGCAGAATAATTGGTTCGATGTCATGTTTGGCTTTGCGATCTTGGGACTGGGTCGGTTTAAATACGAACTTCACCCATCTGATTGTGATGTCACCCAACTGTTGACTTGTCCCGGTACCGGAACCGGTTTCGACTGGACAGGCTCTGTCCCGTCCCGGTACCAGTTATGTTGGTACCGGCGGTACTTTGACATGCCCGATTAAAGCAAAAATCCATTCATGAACAGTTCTAGTTTTTATGTTGTTAAAAATTACTTTCTTCTGTGTGAGGCCCAGAAACAAACATCTGCCTTGCACAATTCAAATGGGTTTTTGTGATAGGTTCAATATGTAAATCTGAATTCAGGAAAAAATGTTGTCTCATTGAAATCAGATATGGCTGATTTTTTTTACTCAAAGAGGTGATTTCTAAAACAAATTCTTCAGTTCAGATTCAATGCACACTCAAAACACAAATATTTTACATTGCTTTGCTCCCATTGAGACACTGTGTCGTTGTCAGTCTCGACGGAGATCGCAAACTAGCTTTACAGACTTCTTAAGCCCCAGTCACACAGACAATGCGACGACGATGCAACTTCTTGGCGACTGATTTCATTTGCGACTGACTGGCGATCGCTGAGACCGGTGCAACCACTTCTTTCCATATTTGGAATTAGGGTATGATCGCTGCTCAATCAGCGATAGGTTTTGCAACTTGTCAGTTATTGATCGACAGCTAATCGTCAACTGTTCAACGCAGATGCGGCGATAGGCTTGCAACTGGTTGAGACCGATCGTTGACTAGTCAGCGAATCTTCGGTGACTGGTTGCAACTGAACGGGGCCTGCTCGGTGACTAGTAGTCGATCGATCACCGACCAAAATATAATGCATATAAAAGGGGTGCTTTTCAGAATCAAATCATTTCCATATATCATGTCCCCCTCCCCCATTATAGAATCCTGGCTACGCGCCTGATTTTGTCATATTTGAAATAATAAAAATATCGTTAGTGTGAACTCTTTAAATACTTGTGACAAAATGATGCTGTAATGCGCAGACAGGTTTTTATAGACGGTGACATGTTGCAAACCCAACGGCGAATGATCGGCGCACGCTTGGAAACCACTTTGCAACCGATCGACAACCAGTCGCCGATGAAGCGCCAGTCGATCACCGCCTCATCACCGATCTATCACAGAAAGGTCGCCACTGGGTTGCAAAGAGTCAACGCCCTTGTCTAGATGAAATCGATCGCCGCACAGTGGAAACCAATCTGCGATTAAAATAACACCGCTTGGAGATCTCTTGGAGACCAGTGAAATCTATGAGCGACCAAATCGGTCGCAGCCAGTCTTTTGTGCATGCTCAAATGACTGGTTGCGACCGAATGGGGTTTGTGACCGCTCTGAAGCCTCGTAGCGACCTCCGTGAAACATTTCAGAGAACGCGATTGTCAAATTTTTTGGTCGCCAAGAGGTTGCATCGCGGTCGCATTGCCTGTGTGATTAGGGCTTTAATGATGAAAAGTGTATTTTTTCCCACCACCATTATCTGACTCAAGTGATGTGGTCATTTACAAAACTCATTTAAGATCTGTCCTTATTTTTTATATGTAACTCCTTCGGGATGCCTTTTTCATATCTGATACTTTGTCCCCGACGAAACAGTATTTCCAGAGTTGAAATCTATTTTGTACGCAGGTTTTGAACAAGGCAAATGTTTCTTCAATCACACACAGATGTTTGGTGTCGCTATGGGTTAGGTGTATACTTTGTCGATTTGCACTTCGGTTATTTTGCAAGTGCACATGTTTTGTTTTACTTACATCCAATCATTTTGTGTATACTTTGCAACTTTCACAAGTCAGGTATGTGGAGAACAAGGGGGGGGGGGGGGGTAACTTAGTGTATGTACGCAATGACATTTTTTGGTGGAGCTGTAAACATTTGCTGATACTTTTGTTCATCTTCCAGCGATTGGATTCAGTGAGTAGCTGTTGTAAAGGGGAGACCGAGTACTCCCCACTCAAATAAGTAACATTACTATATCTGCACTAGTGACAACGATATGAGCGCAGTTTTCATATGTCAATGGTATATTTCTAATTAAAAAATGTACTATGAACGCTTTTTGAATAAAAAACTTTCCTCAGTTCAGATTCAATGTAGTCAAACAAACAAGTGCACAGCTGCTTTACAAACATTTTACTATAGGAGCCAAGGCGTGTGGAGCAACAAGAAAAACGAATATACTGCGTGAAGCATCACTGACTTATATCGTCATGAAAATTGACTGACGATAAAGTTATCTTCCTTGAAGTTATTACACGCGCGAGGAAAATCCAGCTAAGAAGCAAGTAATTTTTAAGAAAATACTTATGACATCAGTAGAAAATGAAGCCAAGTCCCCTTTCAGAGCTCGCTGGTGGTTTCGTTTTTAAAAAGTAACAAAAGGAAACTTGTTTTTTATGTTTTTTATGGCAAGCTAATTTGAAGCAACAAGTTGACAGATAAGCACAGCATCCTCTTTCGTAAATCACGCGACTTACATAAAGTCCCCGTTGAACAGAAGGAAGCGTGTGTTATCCCAATATTTACAAAAGATAACCTTGCCGAAGTAACACACTACCGTCCCATTTCACTGTTACCACACCCCTGGCCAAAGTACTTGAAAGAATAGTACTAAAGTACTTTTTTCGATATTTTTATGAAAACAATTTACTCTGTGAGTTGCAATCTGGATCTCTTCTTTCCGGACATTGTACAACTTTCCAATTCATGGAACTGTACCATTCGCCCAGTCACTCACTTGATAAATGGCTTTGAACGTGGCATTTTATAGAGTTTAACACAAAGGCCTTGTTTTTAACCCTTTACCTACCGTAACGGCCAAAACCGGCCAGCGCTATTCTCAAAAATCGAAAATTAATTTTCATTATTTTTTTCATTTTTTGTCTCAAAAACATAGGTTATGACCCCTCGTTGGAACGAGCTCGTCGAGCTCGTTCCAACGAGGGATCATAACCTATGTTTTTGAGACAAAAAATGAAAAAAATTAGTTATTCAAGAATTATTTTTGCAAGTGTCGTCTGCTTTTCAGGTTAGGTAAAGGGTTAAACTACACCAGTACAGATGAGTGATTACTTGCAAGAAAGAAAACAAAGAGTTCTCGTGAAGTAGACAGTTACCGATTACCAAATTATTAAAGCTGGTATCCCATAAGGCTCTGTCATTAGCATCTTTCTCTTTCTAATCTACATTATTATGCCCCACGTTTGTAACATCAGTCGTGATTGGTTAATATGACACCTTCTAAAAGTCATAGTACTGGAGTTTTGGGGCAAAACACGGGTACTATCGGAACGTTTTTCCCTGGAGACAAGAGAACGAAGAAAATGTAAGCGCCACTTCCATTGATCAGCGTCGAATTTCTCAACACCAAAAGCTGGCTCCGTGTCCGTTTAGCTTTTTCAACACCGGTAGACACAAACTTACCAACAAATATATCATCTTCAGTGGGTGTGTTTTCAATTTTAACTGCAAACAATGAATTCAAAAGAATCAGAAATATTAAAAAACTCACTCACGTGTTGTTCACCACTTCAGTGAATCCTGAATATGAGTCTCAGTTATGACTTCAATTATATTTCCACAAGTTTAGTACTCCTCGACCTTACTGAGCCTCCGCTTAATTCCGAGAAACATGAATTTATATTCCATTAATTTAAATCCCTTTTCACACAAGCATTAACAATGAATTATAGCATGATGCAGTTGTAAACATTGGCATTTGTTGATATAGAAACTCCCAAAGCGACGGCATTTTCGAAGAGACGTCATTCGTTCGAAATGACGTCATGTTTTTGGATTCGACTACATTGTTGTTACAAGATTGATGGCATGTAGCAGTTAACGCTTAACAATGAAAGTCATTTTTTGTTCGGCATAATAAAATAATTAGAACGTTTCTTTTCATGTTCTATCGGTCGATAGTACCTGAGTTTGTGTGATTTCTGAATCGTTCTAATATAAAATTAATGCTATTGCCGAAATTATTGATGCCATAGCTAAACTTTATGCTGACGACACCTGTCTAACAGACACAAACAGAGATATTCATAACCTAACCATATCCTTTAATAGGAACCTAGAGTCTATTAATAACTGGTCTCACCAGAGGCTGGTCTCATTCAACCCCGCCAAAGTAAAGAGTTTTTGTCACTCGGGCTTCTCAAAACTAGGAAAAGACGAGCATTCAGATTGGGTTCATGAAGATTTATTATATGATCATGACATCTTCAACTCAAACCATACAGAAAAAAACCAACAAATATATATATATAATTTACATTATAATTCAAATTTATCACAGATGGAATACATATTGAATCATAGGACATCAAAATATCGAAAATACAAATATTCAACTGTATGTGATTTTACGAAAAATCGACAAACAGTAAATGTTGATCAACTCACCAGATATGTGATGTAAATAGTATATTACAAATCTTCGCAGATAAGCAATAAACAAATCAACAAATATATTTTCGTTCCGAACGGATTGGGGATCTACAGATGAATGAATATGTTTTTGGCGGGTAAAAGGGAGCTGTTGTTAGTAGAAGCATGTAAGTGCAGTGAGCTGTCAGTCAGCAGTCGCCAGTCAGTGTCGTGGGCATACGTCTTGCGTATATAAAATAATAATAAAAACACGTGGATAGACAATTAACAATCACCTGTAACCGAAAGTCGAATTACCCAGTGACACTTCAACTGCCGATAATGAGTATTGTAGGGCTTGTTACACGTTTTTGTTTATTATGTTAAATGCCATATTGATACACACATCTCAGTGTTCGACAACAGCCTCGTTTCTCTTACAAATAAACATAAACTTCTTTGACTAATTATTCAATCAAATCTTAATTAGGACTCACTAATTATTGAAATATGCAGGAGAATGAATGTGCAGTTAGCATTTTCTACGCAAACGTAAATAAATTGATTTTAAACTGAGAAACTCCAGAAAAAAATTAACCTGATTTTTATCTAACCCCTAATGGGACGTACTCTGGAGGGTGCTCCAGATTATTTGCTGCAAAATATAGATCATCTGCAGTATGACGCTGCAAAAAGCATAACAGGCTTAAAACGTCCCGTCTCTGCAGATGGTGTTCTATTTGAACTAAGAGACGAAGGATTGTTTCGATGATAATTCGCCAAACTTCGCCGATGGGAAATGATGAGATTCTTTCAATACCCACTCCATCTTTGCAGTAAATAATTACTTGAACATGTTTTTTTTAATATTTTTTGTTCGAAACGAATTTCTCTGCCTTTTGTATTGTCAACTCAGAGGTAAATACCGTTGACATAACAAATGCAGGCGGTTCACGTGCATCATCTTCTATCTAAAATCATAATGTGGTGTATTATGTCACGAGCTTTTCTGTTGTCATTCGTCAGTTAAAAATGTTCTCTTCAAGCGGATAAAATGAGCTACTTTCAGAAGATTATAAGGTGAGAGACGTAAAAATTGGATTCTTTGTTATAGCTAAAAATTTCGCGCAGTGCTGATTGTAGAGTACGGTAATTTTTCGTTCCGTTATTTCCAACAGAAATGGCCGAGGCGTCAAACTCCACAGAATCGTTATGATACACCATTTCCGTTAAAGTGGTTTCGCACCCCACTCTGTCCGTCACGCCAACCGAGCAAAAACAACTTTCGGCGTTTGAAGTTTTCTAAATATTGGGATTTGTAAGTCGTCGTGCACGTTTAAGATTAAGTTACAAAGAAGTCTATGTCCATCAACCTTATTTATCATCAGCACGAGCCCACATATTTTTTATTTCATTATGTACCCATGAACTCCAGTATTTAAATCGTAGCCCTGTATATGAGTTGACCCACAGTTACTGGAAGTTTTGTCATTGAACACTTTTTCATCAATAACAATGGATGCACCCCAGAACCTGATCTCGCGTTACGCTTACAGTACATGACCCCGTGTTACACTTACTTATATTATAAATATAGGTCAGGTTCTGACGGACATTCGTCATTACTGATGAAAAAGTGGTCAGTTGTTGTAGTTAACCATCACCTTGTATTATTCTGCTTATAGGGCAGACGAATACCTTCATTGATACTATTTATTAATGCTATTATTCCATTAACCCTTTGAATACGAGAGACCGCTTTTCCGATCCCGCAACATGATACATCATACTTTCATTAACCCTTTACCTGCCCTGAAAAGCAGACGACACTTGCAACAATAATTCTTGAATAACTAATTTTTTTCATTTTTTGTCTCAAAAACATAGGTTATGACCCCTCGTTGGAACGAGCTCGACGAGCTCGTTCCAACGAGGGGTCATAACCTATGTTTTTGAGACAAAAAATGAAAAAACTAATGAAAATTAATTGGCGATTTTTGAGAATAGCGCTGGCCGGTTTTGGCCGTTACGTTAGGTAAAGGGTTAAGTAGGATGGCTGCTAAATTAAAGTGTGAGGTAGACCAATCAATATTTTCAACGTGCAGCTACAAGGCTGCACGATGAAAATATTAATTGCACTACCCCTGATAATAAATATGGACTCTTCCAATTGCTTCCATTGAACTGACATGAAAGATACCAGTAGGGTTCAAAGGGTAAACAAATGAAGTTAGTTCAACTGGTTCAGTCCTGAGGGACAGAACCCGAAGCCCATATGGCCACATTTGGGCTTTATTCGGGAGTGCAGGTACGGCTTAAAGGCATCATATTCTAATGGTGTGCTGCTTTACATTATCTATGCCGTGAATTTATTTACTCTCTGTGAGTTTGGCTTGATTTATTTGTTTATTGGTGTTTAAGGTCATATTCTTATGCACAGTGGCTAATCATGACCGTGGCAGTTTTCCGGGTGGAGGAAGCCGGATTACCCGGGGAGAACCACCGAGTAACGACGAGCAGCTGCCAGCTTCCCAACATCGTAACTCCGCACTGCAGCACAAGCAGGGTTAGATTGGTTGAAGACATGCGTATCATCGATGTGCAGTATACCTTAGTACACGGCGTCATCGTGTCCCCATGTGCACATTCGGGGTTAAGTGTCTTGCCCAAGGACACAACGCGGGGGTCCGAATTGATCGCTCAGACGGTCCCCCATCTAATGATTAACCGGGCTCGACGTTGCTGAACTTAGGTGATCTGACGAGAACCGGTTATCGCAACCTCAACATGTGTGCAGGGTTTCATTGTTTAAAAGGTTAGTCTATATCAGTTAACCCTTTATCCTAGATATTTTTTTAAAATAAACTAAATTCCTCTCATGGGGAACAATTTTATCTCTATTTTCCATTAAAACCATTCAGATATTGTTGTCAAAAGAACTTGAACATTAGGTACAAGTCGAAATAAGTTGTAACCCAACTGCAATAAGCTACGTATATTGCTGCTTGTGCACTGATAAAACCAGCATGTGACATCATTTTCTGGAAAGCTCTCAAAATGATGTTAGTTTCTGGTCTTATCAGCGTAGGAGAGAAAGATACGTAATTTATTGCGTTATCCTACAACTTTATTTTGGCTTATACAGTATGCCAATTCAAGTGACATCCAAATGTGTATGGTTCTGTTGAGAAAGTTCCAACATATTAGTGGCTGTATTTACCTTATGGAAATAATGTCAATACTGCTTTTGGCTGCAGTGTTCAGATGTATTTTATTAAATTTGAAACCTTATGGACTGTAGTGAGCACCAAATTGAACACAAAACTTTTAATTCCAGTATTGTTTGGCACTTGGCCATAGTTTGTGGGCATCCGTGACCGGGCAGTCGCCGTTAGTCTTGTTTATTGTTCACATGGCTCATAGCGTTGCTGAAAAGTTTTTTAAAAAACTTTGGAAGAATAAAGACTGATTTTTTACCAAACACAGATGGTGAATTTGTACTTTGTCAACCACAGGGTGAACATCCACATTACTTTCTCGCCGGTATCGACCTGAAGGGCTAACGACTCTTCTTGAATCCTCACAGAATAATATTTAAAGGGTTGGTTTTGTTTTGTGAATGTTTGTCTTTTTGTCGCTCCTCCTCTTGGTGAGGGTTGTTGGGCAATATAGTGTAGATATCCTGGAAATGTACAAAAATGGTTCATGTTTGTTAAATGTATACTGCAATTGCTTTGTCAATTTGAACGATTTATTAGAAAACATATTGGGAGAGGCTGGAGAGTCCTCAATGAAAAAAAACTTTTGGAGAGAGAAATATATTTTATTTGAGGTGTAGAGAGTAGGGATGTTGTTCAGCAGGACTAAACCTCCCTGCTCCCTAATGCTGGCTACCCTAGACTCCTGTCGCGGAGCATATGCCACTTTGTCGCCGACATTCTGGCGCCGCCACTGGGCAGAGAGAAGTAACTGTTTTATAAAAAATATAAATATACCAACATCTTTTTGGACGGTATTTTCTGAAGGTAAACGTTCTTTACAGAAAATAAAAAGCCGTGGGATTAAATATCCTATATCTGGAAAGAAACTTGTGCTTTAACTCTTTACCCAACGAATCGGCCGCATCCGCCCGCGTAATATGCAAATTCAGCAGTTGAAAAAATATTATTTTTCAAAAAATGTCAACAAAACCATATCATGTGACCCCTCGTTGGAACGAGCTCGTCGAGCTCGTTCCAACGAGAGGTCACATGATATGGTTTTGTTGACATTTTTTGAAAAATTTGAAAAAATGATATTTAAAATAATAAATTTTGATATCGTGTGTGTTGGCTAAAGGGTTAACTTTGATTAACCCTTTGAACCCTGGTGGTATCTTCCATGTCAGTTCATATGCAGCAATTAGAAGAGTCCATATTAGGAGCCTTAGCGCTGCACTTTGAAAATATTGATTGGTCTACCCCACCCATAACTTAGCAGACATCCTACTTAATGAAAGTGTGATGTACCATGTCCCTGGGCCGTTAAAGCGGCCTCTGGTGTTCAAAGGGTTAAACAAATTACGACATTTTCTTTGTTAATGTCAATATTTTGTTTTGAAAAACAATGGGGGATGAAAAACACTCCTGGGTTGGAGGAAAGAAACTCTTTTTTTCTGAGAGGTGGGAAAGGCATTTTTGAAACTATTAATAGCAAAAGATATATCTGAAGGGCGTTTTTACTTTTTAGGTATAACAATACCTAATAGATACATTGGAGTTACCCGCCTCGAAAATGATGCAATCTCTGAAACTAAGCAGCAATTGACTATTTGGTGTGTCTTGTGGAAATCTCTAACAAAGATGTGCACCTGCAGTGGAGTCCGTTCTGTCAATTTCTCTCTCTTATTTGTTACGAGCACCCAATCCCCACCCCACCCCCAGGTTTCAGGACAGAAAACGTTGTCGCCTACGGGAAAGAATTAGTTCTGTTATACCTGTAGGATAAATGTTTAATATTTTAATTTGGGTCCATAATAACGATTGTTAATAATGATTGCTTGGTTTCTGAGAAAAATGTAGTGTTGGCGTGTGAGGAAACCTGGAAGAAAATATTAGTATTTGAGGCCTAACCTTTTTTGAGCATCCACGTTGAGATGAGAACATGATTTGGAGGATTTTAATGTTTTTGGAGAAGTATAAAAAGGAGGCACCATGGGGCCTTAATCACTCGCCTGCGAACGTTTCTTTGAAGGATTTAAGGTCAGATTCGGTATTAATGGCCACTAAACACTACAGAGATCACATATTTGTTTATTTATAACTCTATCGTCCATGTCAGATGATATTTGTTTTGTTTTTTTGTTGTTTTTTTTTTGCTGTGAGCTCGTTGAGATTTGAGGCGACAGAGAGTATTTAACCCTTTACCCAACGTAACGGCCAAAACCGGCCAGCGCTATTCTCAAAAATCGCCAATTAATTTTCAAAATATTTTCATTTTTTGTCTCAAAAACATAGGTTATGACCCCTCGTTGGAACGAGCTCGTCGAGCTCGTTCCAACGAGGGGTCATAACCTATGTTTTTGAGACAAAAAATGAAAAAAATTAGTTATTCAAGAATTTTTTTTGCAAGTGTCGTCTGCTTTTCATGTTAGGTAAAGGGTTAAGGATTGGAACTAACCGTTAGACTATATGGACAATGAAGAGATTCTATCGAGGTACCGTTTGAACAGATGAATGATTTTGGATGTTTGTGAAATGTTAGAGGAACGGATTCACCGCCCGACAAGGAGACCTCAGTCAGTCACTATCTGCGTTACTACAGGTATTGTTTGCACTGCATTTTACTATAGTAGCAGTGTTTGAGGGACATTCATGGCGCGAGCACGCCAATAATAATTTCGCTCTGTTAACTCGGTAACAATAGCATTGAGCGAAAAGTCCTCACAGTTTATTTGTGTGCCGAGGAATGAAGCAAGTTTGTGAGCGATTAAGGTCTGACTTCATGAGTTGGCAGCTTTTCCTAACGTGATTGGTACTATTACTTGCACTCCTATCGGGATCGCGGTGGATGAAGTCGCTTATCTCAATAGAAAACGTCACCATTCTGTCAATGTGTAGGGAGTTTGTGATTCCGACATGCGTTTCAGAAATGTGGTGGCTAAATGGCCATCAGTTATACAACTCCAGAACGTTGTCGCCGCCATGAAAGGAGGGAAACACCAATCAGATGGTTAGTTGACGATAGTGGTTACCCACTGCGCTCTGAATGGATGACACAGAGCAAAAAAAGGAACTACACAGGAAGAAAGGAAGAACACCAAGGAATTCGTAAAACAGCACTAAAATTAGGGTTGCGCTTCGACATCTTGACGGGTGAGAAATAAAAAAAAAACAACAGTTCGCTCGGACTAAACACATTCATATTCAAGTGTGCGAGGATAAGACAAGAACAAATGTTCTGCTCAACTGCTTTGATGTGGTATCTACGATCGTTGCTTGGACATTCTCACAACGAGTGACGGTCAATCGAACAAAAACGGAATCATCTCTTTGCATCTTAACGCAGGGGCATGTAAAGAGCCAACCTGCCACTACACCAACCGATCCTGTCATTACCCATGAGACTGGGCGTAGGGGTAGTAGAGCGCATTAGAAGCTGAAATGCTTCACAGTTAAGGTGTAAGAAGCCTATACACGAACAGCAAATGCCCACATGTCTTATGAACACCTAATCTGTTTGTAATCATTTCCATCATATCCAAAATCCAATTTCTAACTGCCCACCCCTTAATCCAGCCACATCCCCCGCCCAGACTTCCCTTGACAAAACCGTGACTCGGGTTCGTGGTTACGTCAGGTACACTAAGAAAAATTACTCTATACCGAGGAACCTCACACCGGCTCATTTAAACTACACGAACCCACACTTTTCCGTCAGCAGCCGCACCAATCGGTCGATACCCTGTCTAATGGATATAAGGTATTAGATAAATGCTTAATATGTCATAAGTTTGTTTCGTGAAACAGAACTGTTAAAGCTAAGATCTCATCCCTAAGATCTGAGACCATATTAAGATGATTTTATGACATTGCTTCATGAACCTGGCCCCTGTATTTCCAGTATCGCTAAGAAAAGGGCTGCTTCTTCCTGTTTCGTCCATGACCTGAAATTTTTAATCTCTGTTTTCCAGTACTTATCAGGTGGCATGGTGGATGGCCAGATCTGTGTTCAAACTGCAACTTGTCAGCGTAATATTTGTAACTGTTGGTTGGGGACGCAAGACGTGTGCTTTGAGTGATTTCGTTTCATTGATTTAATATAAGGTTTGAAAGATTTTAAATGATTTTTTGTTTTGCCACCAAAATTCACCCAGCATTATTCGCATGAACTTTTTTTACCGCATTAAATAACGCAAAGTCCATCCAAATCATTCTAAAGAAAAATACAAATTTATTTACCTATTGGACGTCCCAAGGCCTCATGTGGCTTGATGGACCCCATTTAAACAAACACTTGTCTTATCCATCCATTCATATACATCTGACTAACACAGATTGAGGGGGCGCGGTGGCGTTGCGGAAACCGGTTCTCGTCAGATCACCGAGGTTAAGCAACGTCGAGCCCGGTTAGTCCTCGGATGGGTGACCGTCTGAGCGATCGATTCGGACTCCCGCGTTAGGCCTTAGGCAAGGTACTTAACCCCGATTGTCCACATGGGCACACGATGACGTCGTGTAGGTGCGCATGTCTTCAACCAATCTAACCCTGCGTTTGCTGCAGTGAGAAGTTACGATGTTGGGGAGCTGGCAGCTGCTCGTCGTTGCTCGGTAGTTCTCTCCGGGTACTCCGGCTTCCTCCACCCGTAAAACTGCCCCGGTCATGATTAACCATAATGCATAAGTATGTGACCTTAAACTCCAATAAATAAATAACACAGATTGAGCACCGTTGGCCCTGGCAGTCACTGATGAAACTCATTTAAACAAATGAACAGACAAATCCATAGGGTTCTATGTTAATCTGAAACTCTTCTCTAACTCCACCACACACCACCTCCACCCTAAAACACAAATTATTCCAGTGTACACCTTAGACAAACTTTTTATTTGGGAGTCATCGTAATGCTATATACCAGATAGCAAAATGAACTTGAATCTGATCTCTCAACTGGTGGATCTGAAGAAGATTTTTTTTAAGAATTTTCCTCATATTGCACTAAGTTAAGATATATATATATATGAACCATCTTAAACCCAAGGATTCTATTTGAACCTGAACACCTTAAGGATGCTTCACACCAAATATCAAAATATTATGGCTGGTGGATCTGAAGAAAACGATTTTTAAATAATATTCTTCACACAGCACTAAATGAATATGCATAAGGAGCCTGGGTATGAACACAGGGACTTGATTTACACAAATTTGAATCTGCCCTCTCCCCTAAGAAAATATTTGGAATGGTGGATCTAAAGAGGAAGAGTTTTAAAGAATTTTAAAATAAAAATGAACCCAGGAACTTGATTTAAACAAACTTGAATCATTCTACTAATAAAATTGAATACCCAATTTCAAAAGAGAAGAAACCTGTTTAATTTTTTAAAACAAATTTTGTGATACTTACGGAGTTTTGCTCCGTGTGTTGCTCTTCATGGGCGTAACAACATTATTTGCACAAACTTGAACTGACATGTGTAGAGGGGCAGTCATACCACTTTTCGTCCAATTACAGTTAAAACTAGAAGTCCTGTCATGAAATGCGCACAAATAGCACGTTGATATGCGCGTTAATGTACGCGTTATGGCCCAAGTAAAGCTATCAAATTCTGTACATATGGCCTGTGCACAAGCAATGTTTCAGGCAATGGACCTCCGGGTAACCCGGAGGTCCATTGGCAGAAACATTGCATGTGTTTACTATGAGTAACCAGGAGAACCTGCCGTGTTTTGGATGTCATTCGATATGGCAATTGCGCGCAATTCCAACGCACAATTAAGCCTAAATAAGCGCACTATTCGTGACAGGACTTCTAGTTTTAACTGTAGTCCAGTTATTTTTGAGAATTTGATAATGAAAAATCGAACGGACGATATACTGAAAGTGATCAGTAAATCTCAACTTTATCGAGCTATTTTTTATACCAGTCTAAGGACTAAGTATGACATGAACATTCTAGAACTGTAGTTTATTTCATGAGATTTTGTCTTTAACCCTTTAAACTCGGTGTGTTCATATTTTTTTGCGTGAAGAAAAAATTGGTAGTGGACAAGCAGAGAGCCCTTTCCAACAGTATGTTATGTCACGTCTTAACTAAGCAAAAATAACAAACGAACACATAAATATGATTTGCGACGAGGCTAGTGGCTTACAGGCTTTGAAACGTTTATTTACATAACCCCGACATAGCTTAAATACAGCAGTAGGTTCGAAACAACACACGGAACGGTTAATGGATGCAAAAACCTCGTTTAGAAACAGCCGTGCCAACCAAAAAAGAGGATAAAATCCCTCTTCTTCAGGGAGAAAACCTTGGAAACCTTTATCCGAAGTCAAATGCATGGATGCCGCGAAAGGGTGCTCGGATGTGGATGACTGCAACATCATATTATCGAAGGCTAAAGACATTGCACATAATCGGGGCGGCATTGGGAGAGCTTGTCTAGAAATGACATATACACAATCTTCCAGATTATCCCCCCCCCCCCCCCCCCTTAGAGAACAAAGAAAAACGATCTCACTGGATAAAACTTTCTCTCGGAAATTTACGCCAAATGATGAAACTGGTTCATGAAGACAGATTGTATTGCTATGCCAGGAAACGTGAGAAGAGAACAAACATTGCACCCTAGTCAAATAACTTTAGGTTTTGTCTTCATTATAAACTCCATCATAGTAGAAAGTGAGTAAGCAAAAGAATACAATAGCAATTCGAGTAAAGACATTTGTCAACAATATTGTGATGTAGGCGAATGAAACAATGGCCACTCCATTTATTTGTAGACGAGTGCAGCCGAATGAAACAATTGTTCACACAATTAGTACAGGCCTGCACACTTATAATGCCTTTAATCTGCAGCCCTGGTGATATTGTTTGGTGAGTGCACAGACAGACAGGGAATTGGATTGCGACGATCAGGTTGAGATACTCTGTTCGCTTATCTACACACAACATCAAAGAATCTGACGTGTCGATAAAGCAATGCCACACAACTGCATATCAGATGTTGTTTTCGTTTATCTCGCTTGATTAGGTCTGGATTCCCCAGTGTTTTACTTCTGAAGTCTCGACCCTCTGGTGCAAGTATGTCGCGACAAGATCGGGATCTGATCGAATAGAGAGCGTTCTTGGTATTCCGGTACTGTCTTACTTCTGTTCATATAAAATAAATACAGTCAGGACAATTAACATGTTTATATACCAGACAAATTGTGTAGTCTGCGCTCTAATGGAATTCGTTTGGAACCAGTATAGCCCTTAACCTTTTAAAACAGAGGAGCCGCCTTTCCGGCCATGGATATGACACGTCATTTGATGACTGTAAAGTGAATGTGTGGGGTAGACCAATCAATATTTTCAAGGTGCAGCCCCAAGGCTACACGTGGAAAATATTAATTGCTCTACCCCAGATAATGAATATGGACACTCCCAATTGCTTCCATCGAACTGACAGGGAAGATATCACCAGGGTCAAAGGGTTAAATAGTCTTTCGCCTATATTTGGATTTACCCGTCTGGAATGTATGAGTTGGTTGGAAAAGCGAACGTACACTCAGGTCACAGGCTCATTCTGTGAGGAATTCGAAGATGTTATCGTTTGGAACCAGCCTGGCCCTTCAACAGTGTATCGCCTATATTTAGATATTTACTCGTCTGGAATATTTTAGTGGTCGGAAAAGTGAACCTACGATTTGCATTTCCATCCAACTCAAACAATCCAGACGATTGTATCTGAAAATACCAAAAACATTCATGTTCTTTGAATCAACGCAAGAAATTGTTGTTCAATCGAGACTTGATTTGACCGAACTTTTTATGACATTACCATTAGGAAAGAAGACGCACCACAACCGTAGTTTATGATAACACCGCATAGTTCCAGAAATTGTGTTAATATCTTCATGTTAGGCCTATCAAGGCAAATTAAATATTTATTGATTGGAATGTCTATAGCGGAAGCAGGAAAGAATATTTGTTTATCCCTGTGAATAATGGGTACGCCACATTAAATCAACGATAGTCTGCATGCAAACTTCAAGAATCGTGGGTAATCAAATAACCCATAATAGCGTTGAATTCCTTATAGACTTCGACTGGTGGCATGAGAGTTTAGGTGTCGTCTTATATTATTTGTAAGTCGTTAAAAAGTGACAAACCCGCCAAAATATATTTTTAGGTTTTATTTTATCGGGAAATATATTTTCAGGTTATAACGGTAGGCGCTAACACCAGTAAAATGGGCGGTTTGTCCTACCCTCTTACCCTCCCTTGCTTAACCCAGAGTGGAAACAATTCATCCACACAACAAAGTGCAATAAATAGATTTAATACTTTCCAAAGTGTGATTTACTGGGATTTCCGGGTTTGATTATAACCAATAACTTCACAAGTGAATTATGCAATCAACAATTGTATCATGTAACCGTTCGCGCAAACGAAGACGCTTTGCCGTGGGTGTAATTGGGACTTCATTGGGTTTTTTTTTTTTTTTTTGCTTTTTTTAACCCTTTACCTAACATGAAAAGCAGACGACACTTGCCAAAAAAATTCTTGAATAACTATTATTTTCATTTTTTGTCTCAAAAACATAGGTTATGGCCCCCTCATTGGGACGAGCTCGACGAGCTCGTTCCAATGAGGAGTCATAACCTATGTTTTAGAGACAAAAAATGAAAAAATTATGAAAATTAACTGGCGAGTTTTGAGAATAGCGCTGGCCGTTTTTGACCGTTACGTCAGGTAAAGCGTTAAATAATATAATTATCGATAATAATGAAACGTAACAAACAGAGTAATCGCTTGACTGGACTGGTTACGCGAAATAATTCATTCGAGGCGAGGGACTATATTGTAAAACACTCGTGCGCATTCGCGCACTCATATTTGTACAACGTTCCTCGCCTCTCATGAGTTATTTCACGTAACCAGTCCAGTCAAGCGATTATTCTCTATATAATCCAAATTATACAATGGTCGAAACAGTGGCTTGTCGATTTTAACGCAGCCCAAACCAAGGTAATGTCATTTACATTGAATAATGACTTTCCAAAACCGAACATATTTTTGATCGTACTCCCTGCATAATACTGACGAGCATAAGCATCTGGGTTTGACTGTATAAATCAAATCTCTATCATGGGACAAACACATAGATGACATATGCAAACGTTCATATGTCAAACTATCACAACTCCGTAAACAAAAATATATTATCCATAAAAACACTTAAGAAAATGTATCTCTCATTTGTACTCCCGGTTCTTGAGTACGCTAGTCCCGTGTGGGGCTGTGTCAACGCTAATCAGCAAAAGAAACTAGATGATAAACACACATGAAATGCGAAAAGCTTCGAATGTCATACCATTCGCAGCATGTACGGTGCTGTTGAAATACTCTTTTCTACCATCTTGTATTAACATCTGGAACTCATATGATGAGCAAACTAGAAATGCTCAGACTCTTCAAATGTCCAAATCAATGATAAGCCCTCAATTATACAAACCCCCCGAGTACTTTTATGTAGGAAAACGTCAACTAAACAGAATTCACAGTCAACTAAGAAATGAATGTAGTGATTTAAATGGGCACAAATATCAAAATCATATTTCTGACTTCCCATACCGTACGTGTGGTAATTACATCGAAGACTCAGAACACGACTTTATGAAATGCAACCAAAGTTATTAGATACGAGCTTTTCAACAGATTGAATAAATATTTGAATAAATATAAAATCTCACACGTCAATGAAGTGTTATTCGGTATACCCTCTCTGTCTGTTGCTGATAACGAAACAATTGTTAGAGGTGTGCATATATTTATTAGAGATTCCAAACCTGTCAACTGTCAAGAATTTTGAGACTGAGAATAATAATAATCTCTCTCTTCTTTTTCTCTCTGTTTATCACTATCTATCCCTCTCACACTTCTTATATTACTCATTTGTTATATTTATGTAATCTTCTACATTGTTCATGTACAATATTTTATATTTATTACTGTTTTTGCCGCACTAAATAATGTTTATGTTACTTGAAACAGAAAGGAGGGATTGCTACGTATTAAGCACTTGTCTTCCGATCCGATTTGCTGTAAAAAATAGGTGCAAATAAAATATATTTAAACTAAACTACCCCCTGCCCCGGCTATAAGGAATGAGAACAACTGGAGAGTGATAGCAAATTACGTCGAGTTATGTCGGCCAAAAAGTTTGCTTCACCCTTTTGTCTTATCCACTGACTTTTGATAAGCACAAAGATACGTTTTCAGTAATGTCTTGGAGAAATGAGCGAAAGGTTTACTGATCTCGAAAAATAGGTAACTGTACTGTCAATCATAACTAGAGCGTGACGAACGTTCGAGGTTCGACTCAGTTTCAAATCTGCTCACTGATTCGATTGCGTGCGAGCGTGCGTGCGTGCGTGCGTGCGTGAACAAGTCTAATCATTATGTGCTATTTGTGTAAGCAAAGCCTACGCATGTAAATATTAAATGAACGCTCTTCTCATGTTAGATGCTTGTGGCTGAAATAATTGCAACTGTACAGATGTGCGTTGAGGAATGTAAGCATTCGATAACGTTATTAATTGCTTTTCATTCCTTGTCAATCAAACTAGGTACTGTCTCAGCATATATTGAAAACAGTATATAGTTTTTCCTGTTGCTTTTTTAAAACGTGCACCAGATGTATTTAATGGGACAGCGTGGGGCTCTTTGTTCTCCGCTAATAATAGGAATTGTCATAGCTGGATGGTTATCTCTCTGGACTATTTTGGTGAGAGGTGACAGTTTTAATAAAATTTCGTGCAGTGTCTGCATTCATCTTCATAGATGACACCTGTGATGGGCACAGTATGTGAACACATGGATGTACTTGTTTCACAACTCTACAAATCCTCTGAACCATGTTATTAACTATAAATTTGTCAATCACAGACGTTGAGCGCTTGTGTATGATTAACTTGTTTCATTGTAAAGCGTGTTGAAGTGTGTAAAAAGCCACAACAGTATGTCCGTGATTATCAATTTGGACAGCCCAGTCATGCAAGAATCACCAGATCCCTACTCAGCAACTTGCAAATAACCGTTTTTTATGTCGCTAGCCATGCTATCCCACTAAAGCATTGCATAGGTCATGGGGTACTTTCTCATGTTTATTTAAGTTTTTTGTTTGGGACGTGCAGGCTTGGCACTTTCAGGAGAGCGATTTTTTAGCTCTCCTTACTGCCCTCCTGAAAGAATTAAGGAGAGCGGAAAATTGCCCTCTTAAATATTTTGGTCTGGGATGATTGAGATTACATGTATTATGCTCACATTAAATTTTTGTTGTAAAGCAAAAATGTAATTTAACTTCGAAGTCACATAACATCACGTTATTTCATTTTGAAAGTGGTTTAGTGGTAAAAGGTGATGGCTGCAACCATACCCAAGCACAGTTGCAATCATTTGAAGCAAAATGGGTCACAGCAATATTTTTTTTTTCTGTCAGTTTCATGTTCAACAACTGACATCACAGTTTGAGGGGTAATTATTCAAGGAATATTGACACTATAATATACTACCATTACTACTATCCTGTCACTTGAAGCACTTCCACCAGGATGTGACTGTAGATTCAAGCAGATCTGTTGTCCAAGAAAGTCATACGCCTACCACTACCACCTTCAACCCCCTTAGTGGTAGGCGTATGACTTTCTTGGATAACAGGTCTGGGTACACACACATGTCTTGTCAAGTGTGTGTTCGGTTGTTGAGTGAGACATCTAGATGTCTAAGAGATTTTGCTTTACCTTAGTAAAGTTAATAAAATCACTGATGTAGTGTGTTGGTTTCAGTTTCAATGAGTTCGTTCAATTGGATACTTAAAATGCTGTGTAAAGCTAATTGCTCTCCTAAGCTGATTGAGGAGAGCGATTTTTTGCCCTCCTGCATTTTTCAGAATGCCAGGCCTGGACGTGACAACCGTTCCTTATTTATAGTTAGTTATTCAACATTTGTTATCAACCGATAAAATCGGTTGACGATAAAATCGGTTGATAACGAATGTTGAATAAGTGGGAAAAAGTAACGGTTGTCACGTCCGCTATTTTTGGAGTTTAACACTTTAGACAGCCGGGGTCACATCATGTCAAAACTTTCCCGTGTAAACGTTTTGGAAGTCAGAGGATCTCTTCAGCTCCTATATCTTGCTTCTGTCGACGCGTCGTGATATGATTACATCAAGCTGGGACTTGATAAGTTCTGATTTGTCATATAATCCATAACATCAATCTCCAAAGCAGATTCTGTGTGTGGTTCAATATGAATAGCAAACTAGCCCAAGTTTAGAGAGTTTCGCTGAAACCATCGACTTTATAATGCTGACCTATGGTAGTAGTCTTCAACTTACGTGGATAAACTCTTCGAAGACTTATTGGATTATGTCTGTTATAGACTATTTGGCCATAAATTCATAAATGCCAAATAAAGTGGTGTTGTTGTATATTGAGACTGTGTCAAATTGTATGTTAGTGCTGATATACTGATGTAAACCTATGGTGCCGATAAATAATACTTTGGTTCAAAGAGTGTGGCGGTTTTAGAGGCACTGGGGCGATTAACCTCACTGGCTGCTTTTGATCACACTGATTTATTGTTACCTGACAGAATGTTTAATTTACGCACATAATATTTCCATTGAATGTAAGGAGATATAATTATTTATGTCTGTTATCCTGTAATATGCCAGCATGATTCCAGGAAAATAGACTTAGTGTTCTGTGTTTGCAGGCATAGTTACCTGCCTTGTCATGACACTAACCCTGCTCGTGAATAAGGGAAGCAAAGCAAAAATTACACAACGTAGGTTCACCCCCATCTCTCTCTCTCTCTCTCTCTCTCTCTCCCTCTCTCTCTTTCATAGACTTAGACAATCCTAAGGCAAAACTACACAATAGCCCTCCGCGAAGAGACCTCGGGTAGAACTAGAACGACAGTGGCGATGACAAATAATATTATTGTCCCGCTAAACGAACGTCTTCACCTTAGCCTTGAGAAGCAACACGCCCACTTACCATTACACACACCTCTGCTCTCACACACCCTCACACACACACGCATGTCCATCTGTGAAATATAATTAATAGATGACGAAAACAAACCCAACTTATTGCGGGGATATAAAAACGTTTTCTTAATAATTGGCTCAACTTTTCTCGACGTCAGGGTTACAAGTAAAGTTTACACCGGTGTGACAGGAATGATAGTCCGTAGGAACGTTAGTCCCTCTGGACTGTTATTCCGCGGAATTATAGTTCTAGGTCTAACATTCCTAGGAACAGTAGTCCGCCGGACTACTATTCCTGGGAATGTTAGACCTAGGACTATAATTCCGCGGAATAATAGTCCAGAGGGACTAATTTTCCTACGGACTATCATTCCTGTCACACCGGTTATCATGAATCGAATCTAACAAAAAAGAACCCCGAGCTTCAAATATTAGTGCATATTTAATATGTACATTAGTATTTTACTAATAAGGACTGGATCCACAAGTTTAACAATAAAAACGTTGTAGTATTGTCAGTTGGCTGAACCAAACCGAAAAAAAAGATTGGAGGGAAATTACCCATAATTACAAGTGATCGGTGTAATTGCCGTATTTGTGTGTCTGAAAAACAGAAACATCCGAGGGAACCTAACGACCAGTACAAGATTAGTGCGAAAAAACTGTTGTTAAGCAATCAAATTTTAACAGGAGAAAGACCAACGAGTGAAAACAATGGGTGAAGCCACAGCTGAGGAACACACCCCCAGTGGGTTCAATCATTGTTGATCGGTAAGGCCTAGAACAGACGTGGAACTTTCGTCGCATCGAACTCAATTATTTAATGAAAAACTATTCAAAAAATGTATGGGATATCCAAACTGATGTTGATATTTTCGGAAAATGGTATTGGATACGCGTGATTGGACACATCAATATGTTACCAAGTTTAGAGTGGATCATGAATGTCACCGGCCCACGAAACTTCGTGCAGGTGTTTAGCACGAGCGCCGCGTTAACGCCTGTGGGGTACGTTTTGAAAATTTCATTTGTACTGGACGGGCTTTTTCGGAGGTCACATCGTTCTTTTCTTGGTAAAAACTCGTTCATCAATAGTTTCTGGTCGAAACGTAACTTTTGAGGTATGCGAAGACTGACACGTGACGAATGTTTACGAGCCCTTGGCATGTTGGAAGCCGGCAACAGACATGCGGCAGTGGCTCAAATTCTCAACTTTACTCAATCGGTGATTAGCAGGTTGTGGTCACGCTATCGTCAGACAGGCAATGCTGATGACAGACGTAGGTCAGGTCGTTCAAGGGCGACAACTGCTAACCAGGATCGTTTCATCCGAGCTACATCATTACGTAATCGCCGTCAAAGTGCCTCAGAAATTGGACAGCAGCTGAACCGAGCAACAGATGTGCGAGTCAGTGGTCAGACTATCCGAAATCGCCTACTTAGCTGAAATTTTTACGCTCGGCGACCTCGAATAATTCCACGTTTGACTAAACGTCATATCGTAGCAAGGCGTAATTGGTGTGGAGCGCGACAGCGCTGTGATAATCGTCGGTGGTGCAACGTTATGTTTTCCAATGAATCGAGGTTCACTCTCGACTTCGACGATAGGCGGAACAGAGTTTGGCGGCAGCGGAACGAACGATACCATGACGCAACCGTTAGGCAGCACGATCTTTTTGGTGGTGGGTCGGTTAAGGTGTGGGGAGGCATAACGATGACAATCAGAACAGCACTACACGTCAACCAAGGGCGTTTCACAGGGCAGTACTACCGTGACAACATGCTAGCAGCTCATGTGGTGCCATTTCCGTGACGTCACGGCTGTCGATTCATTTTCCAAGATGACAATGCAAGAGTACACAGGGCATGTGTCGCTATACAGTTCCTCCAGGAGCAGAACATCACTACACTGCCTGCCTAGGCCACCACTAGGTCCAGACCTTTCACCAATCGAACACGTCTGGGATATGCTTGGCAAGCGCCTACGACAACGCCAACAGCCCCCTACCAATGTCCAGGAACTCACCGCTGCACTGCAGGAAGAATGGAATAACATCAGTCAAGCTGATGTTGGACGTTTGGTGAGGCGTATGCCACGTCGGATCCGAGCTTGTCTTGCGAACCGAGGAGGATTTAAAAGGTATTATGGTCTTGGACTGAATGTGATAAATTCTCTGACTGACCGTTCATGTCTTCCACAGCTCAATGCGTGGAATGTGTGCTTGTCAGACACCCAACTATCGCTGAAATCATTCACCAGATGTCACAGTGCAATGCCTCAACTGGTTTTTTGATGAATATATAAATATATGTCTTCCTATATCTCACTTTTATCAAATATCCCCTACTTCTTTGAATAGTATATTTGAGTTCGCTGCAACGATAGCACGACGTATGTTGTAATTAAGTTCGACAAGACCCGCCAGCGTCGTTCTACCCGTCTGACCATGTCGAAATTAATTCAAAAATATAATTAAACTCGTCTTTGCAACAGACGTCGCGCTATTGTCGCAGAGAATTCAATAAAGCGTACGTTTTTTTCCGAATTCAAATATATGCTAATGGGGGAATCCCCACGCGAAACCCGCAATTTTCCAATGCTTGGCGTAATTTTGTGTCAAACAAACTTTCTGGAAGTCGTTTGAAGATTGCGCAGTTTAAGAAAAATTGTTTCGAAATGGAGAATACTCATACTGATACATGCCGAACTGACAACGAAGAAGATGTGTAAGTAAATCTCTTCATTCGTATCATTAATGTTATAACGCCTGATACAGTCATGGACATAATTCTTTGTATGGAAGTATGTCTGATGTCAAGGGACGCCCATAAGCAACTAGTAAAGTTCACAACTTCAATACTCACAATCCACAGCTTCATCATCAAGGGGTGTGCGCATGCATTTGACCAGAACTTTCCCGTAACAGCTTCCCGAGTGCTACCAGCTCTCACATTTCTGTTGCCATTATTTGCCCGGTACCGTTCAGTCCTAGCCAATATGGATCTAATCTGTTCTCGTGGTCATCACTGGTTCGTCACGGGGTCGGTTGTGAGGTCAAGCTTTCTGGGAGTCATCAATTAATGGCATCAATTCTACATACTGCACCTTGTGTTAATCAGCGAGAGGGTGTCTTTTTTAAATTTCCCGTGTGCCATATAATTATATAAGTAGTAGTACTCGCACGTTTGAGTCCTCATTTGGATGACCTCGGTGGATGACCTCGGAAGTGACGTCATGTCACGCGACCTAGTGGCGCCATGTTGTGTTGTCATGGTAACCCGCGTGAGCGGCCATGTTGTAACGTCATCGCCATAGTGATACGTGGTGTTAGTGCGCATGCGCAGTGCGAGTTGTTAGGGTGATACGTGTTTCCGTCGTCCATTTTGTATACTGGAGGCCGCCATCTTGGTTTCTATGGTAGCACGTGATTACTATGTTACCTAAGGCCTACAATAGGACAGGGTATGTTCGGAGGGTATGTTCGATTGTAGAAGAGTATTTTCTGGAACGACTTCCCAGGATAATTACCACAAACAACCCGACAATCCCTCCAAATCACCAAAATCCACCGAAATCATCGAAATTGACTTTATTTCCCCATTTTATCGGCTTAGCACGTAGTGCTATAGTACTAAGGGGTACAAGGGGGTGTGTTCCTTTGTAGAAGAGTAATTTTCTGGTTCGGATTTTTCCAGAATCTTCATTTAATTACCCAAATAAACCCGTCAAGTTGTATTATTTCGAATTCTTTCAGAATCCCTTTTTTGGATCCCATGACGTGTTATTTCCCTATTAAGAATAGCACGTAGTGCTATAGGACAAATTTACCCAGAATTCTCTGCTTCTTTCTATATATGCAATAGTTATCGTCTATCTGACTCTGTTCCTTTGTTCTAGAGTATACTCCAGTAGCGTAGAAGAGCCTATCAACTGGAACAGTATACCTTATTATTGCTATATTTAGCAATTTCTAGTCTATTCTTGTTAGTTCTGACCCTATTCCACGTACTCTTGTTGTTTTATATATCTAACTAACCAATCAGATTGCTTGATTTCCCATAATGCAGTTATCTCCCTTGTGTATAACAAAAGCCTATATCCAATGGCACCCCAATTTTAGCACCCCTTTTTTGAAAAACATATGACCTTCGGCACCCCTTTTTTGTCATATGTGCTTATGTGAAAAGGCACAATGTGACACAACATGCCCTATCACATAGGCACATGCTTTATGTGCCGATATGTGCTTATGTGAAAAGGCACAATGTGACACAATATGCCCTATCACATAGGCACATACGGGTATTTGAGGATGCCTATGGCCTGGTATTGTATTATTTGAGGATACCTATCGAGGATACCTCCTGGAGAATCCCTTTTTGTCATATGTGCTTATGTGAAAAGGCACAATGTGACACAATATGCCCTATCACATAGGTACATACGGGTATTTGAGGATACCTATGGCCTGGTATTGTATTATTTGAGGATACCTATTGAGGATACCTATCGAGGATACCTTTTATAGGATACTTATCTGAGGATACTATGTAGGCTGTACATATCCCTATAGGTCTCTTGCTGGCCCTTAGTACTATTAATCCACCTGATGCATTATGTTATCCTATGACTGGTATAGGTAGTATGCAATGCTAGGCATAGGGGTATTGTGGGTAGGGGTACTGCCTGGTAGTTTACAACGTTACTATAGTATGGGCGGTATATACACCTATAGGCCCCCTGTTAGTGCTTGGTACTATTAACCAACCGATTGCTTTGTTTTTGTTATATGGCTGGTATATGTAGTACGTTATGGTAGATCTAGTTATTTTGTGGGGGTGGGGGTAATGCCTGGCAGTATAGAACGGTAGTATAGCATAGGCTGTACATATCCCTGTAGGTCTCTTGCTGGCCCTTGGTACTACTGATCCACCAGGTGCTTCATGTTATTGAGCGGTATTCTGGGGTGGGGTCAATGCCTGATAATACCGATCGGCAGCAGAGTATGGTTGGTATATTCCCCTGTAGGTCCCATCCTAACCCCATTGATAGTATTAACCTACCAAATGCTTTGTATAATCCTGTTACTGGTAAGGTGGTACGTAATACCAGTAGTTCCTACCCTATTCCGAGTACTCTTGTTGTTTCATTTATCTAGATGATTTATATAAATTATAATTAACCAATTAGATTACTTGATTTTCCATAATGTGTATGCAGAGTTATCTACCTTCTGTATAATAAAAAAACTATATCAATGGCAATTTCCCCGGCACCCCAATTTCGGCACCCCTTTTTTGAAAAAACATGTGACCTTCGGCACCCCTTTTTCTGAAATGAGGATAAGAGTCGTATTAAAAATCCCTCAATGAGGTCTAATTTACTACGACTCTTATCCTCATTTCAGAAAAAAGAGATTCTCCAGAAGGCACCCCAATTTGGGAACCCCTTTCTTGAAAAACATATGGCCTTCGGCACCCCTTTTTCTGAAATGAGGATAGGAGTCGTATTAAAACTCCCTGAATGAGGTCTAATTTACTACGACTCTTATCCTCATTTCAGAAAAAAGAGATTCTCCAGAAGGCACCCCAATTTGGGCACCCCTTTTTTGAAAAACATATGGCCTTCGGCACCCCTTTTTTCTGAAATGAGGATAAGAGTCGTATTAAAAATCCCTGAATGAGGGATTTTTAATACGACTCTTATCCTCATTTCAGAAAAAAGGGGTGCCGAAGGTCATATGTTTTTTCAAAAAGGGGTGCAGAAATTGGGGTGCCGGGGAAATTGCCATTGATATAGGTTTTTATTATACAGAAGGGAGATAACTCTGCATACAGATTATGGGAAATCAAGCAATCTAATTGGTTAATTATAATTTATATAAATGATCTAGATAAATGAAACAACAAGAGTACTCGGAATAGGGCAGGCACTACTGGTATTACGTACCACCTTACCAGTAACAGGATTATACAAAGCATTTGGTAGGTTAATACTATCAACGGTTAGGATGGGACCTACTGGGGAATATACCAACCATACTCTGCTGCCGTTCGGTATTATCAGGCATTGACCCCACCCCAGAATACCGCTCAATAATATGAAGCACCTGGTGGATCAGTAGTACCAAGGGCCAGCAAGAGACCTACAGGGATATGTACAGCCTATGCTATACTACAGTTCTATACTGCCAGGCATTACCCCCACCCCCACAAAATCACTAGATCTACCATAACGTACTACATATACCAGCCATATAACAAAAACAAAGCAATCGGTTGGTTAATAGTACCAAGCACTAACAGGGGGCCTATAGGTGTATATACCGCCCATACTATAGTAACGTTGTAAACTACCAGGCAGTACCCCTACCCACAATACCCCTATGCCTAGCATTGCATACTACCTATACCAGTCATAGGATAACATAATGCATCAGGTGGATTAATAGTACTAAGGGCCAGCAAGAGACCTATAGGGATATGTACAGCCTATATAGTATCCTCAGATAAGTATCCTATAAAAGGTATCCTCGATAGGTATCCTCAATAGGTATCCTCAAATAATACAATACCAGGCCATAGGTATCCTCAAATACCCGTATGTACCTATGTGATAGGGCATATTGTGTCACATTGTGCCTTTTCACATAAGCACATATGACAAAAAGGGATTCTCCAGTAGGTATCCTCGATAGGTATCCTCAAATAATACAATACCAGGCCATAGGCATCCTCAAATACCCGTATGTGCCTATGTGATAGGGCATATTGTGTCACATTGTGCCTTTTCACATAAGAACATATCGGCACATAAAGCATGTGCCTATGTGATAGGGCATTTTGTGTCACATTGTGCCTTTTCACATAAGCACATATGACAAAAAAGGGGTGCCGGAGGTCATATGTTTTTCAAAAAAGAGGTGCTAAAATTGGGGTGCCATTGGATATAGGCTTTTGTTATACACAAGGGAGATAACTGCATTATGGGAAATCAAGCAATCTGATTTGTTAGTTAGATATATGAAACAACAAGAGTACGTGGAATAGGGTCAGAACTAACAAGAATAGACTAGAAATTGCTAAATATAGCAATAATAAGGTATACTGTTCCAGTTGATAGGCTCTTCTACGCTACTGGGGTATACTCTAGAACAAAGGAACAGAGCCAGATGGACGATAACTATTGCATATATAGACAGAAGCAGAGAATTCTGGGTAAATTTGTCCTATAGCACTACGTGCTATTCTTAATAGGGAAATAACACGTCATGGGATCCAAAAAAAGGGATTCTGAAAGAATTCGAAATAATACAACTTGACGGGTTTATTTGGGTAATTAAATGAGGATTCTGGGAAAATCCGAACCAAAAAATTACTCTTCTATAAAGGAACACACCCCCTTGTACCCCTTAGTACTATAACACTACGTGCTAAGCCGATAAAATTGGGAAATAAATTCAATTTCGCTGATTTCCGGTGGATTTTGGTGATTTGGAGGGATTGTTGGGTTGTTTGTGGTAATTATCATGGGAAGTCGTTCCAGAAAATACTCTTCTACAATCGAACATACCCTCCGAACATACCCTGTCCTATTGTAGGCCTTAGGTAACATAGAAATCACGTGCTACCATAGAAACCAAGATGGCGGCCTCCAGTATACAAAATGGACGACGGAAACACGTATCACCCTAACAACACGCGCTGCGCATGCGCACTAACACCTCGTATTACTATGGCTATGACGTCACAACATGGCCGCTCACGCGGGTTACCATGACAACACAACATGGCGCCACTAGGTCACGTGACATGACGTCACTTCCGAGGTCATCCACCGAGGTCATCCAAATGAGGACTCAAACGTGCGAGCACTACTACTTATGTAGGATGGACGCTGGTTGTGGTTACAATGGCATTGCGGAGGTTCGATGCCACATCGAGAGATTTTTCTCGGAACCGACCGGCGCGCGAAACTGTACTGCACCACGCACGCCACTCGGCGATCGATAGACCCCAAAAACGGAATGCTAAAGTTAGCCAGGAATATACGAGACCAGTAAATTCCCTCTCAATTATTTTTTTAAGTTATTCATCAAGTAATTGAGATTAAATGATAATTCGTCAAGTATTCTGAGATTTGTTTCACTCTTTGAAAACAAATATTGTGCAACACAACTCAAGCTAAAGCAACATATTTTACTCCATCTGGTACACTCTAGAGTTTTCGCAACCTGGCCCTCCATCTTCCCTTTGTCTCTCCAAATGTCCCTTCACAAACTATCCTAATGTGTTTTATCTGTAATTGAAGGACATTTGCTCTGGGGTCAGAACAGCATTTGAATAGGGATTTGACATCTACGTTTTCAGTTGGAATGCTGAATCAGCATATATCATTGGTTCAACCATTTGGCCGTTCAAAGACAGAGACATATTTGGATATAATGTCTTTTCTGCAAGCTTTCTGACGATATCAGTGGGCTAAAATATCACTGAGTCATTAGAATTCCCAGGATATTCACGCGATGCCCAGACAAATCGATACTCTGCATCCAACATTTCCATTAAAACAAACTAATAAAAACTTCTAAAATTATTATAGTTCTTTCTTTCCTTAATGGGCATATGACATCCACCCACGGCCGCCCAGCCACAAGGAAATTACCCTGCCTCCTCTGCATTCTTCGTCAGTTGGTGAGAGGGAAGCTACTCTTCCTTTACCCATGAGCAATGAATGAGTGAGCAGTTAAATTCATGGGGTATCCCACTGGTAGTGGAAGCCCCAAGACCGCAGAGTTCCCCGATTGTGTAGAAGTAATCCTCTCTACTGAGTCGATAAATCCAATAGCTACTCTCTTCTGTGCGTGGTATTGGCACTTCGGTCACAGTTTCACGTTGCATCATAGGGCCAACTTCATTGACAATAGTTGAATGTTGCTCTGCTAATTCCCACTGCTGCTCTTAAACTGGCGATAGGCAGCACTGTTTATGATATGTTCGGGTCAACCATGACCTCGGGCTACTCGTCTGATTTGTCGAGCAAAGCCCGTGCTCTCAATATATCCATTTAACATTGCGATCAGTTGTAAACGTCTGACCTTGTGTCGTTTCAATAAATTTAAAAGACACGCCGGAATAACAACTCCCCCCTTTCGCGCGCCTTGCCATCTATTATCAGTACAAACATTTTCGCTCTGGTTGGAGATGCTGCCATTTTTATTATTACGCTTAACTATAATAAAGAGTTACACCACTCATATCTAAAGCTATCTGCCATACGAAAAAGCAAAACAAAAACGAGTTACTCCTCCTACATTGTGTAACACCATCGGTAGACATACACATTTCCGATTTCGGCAATTTAAAGCAATTTCACTTAGCAGCGTAGGTAAAACGTACGCTGGGACTATGTTTAGTTGCGATATGTCTAAAAAAAGCCCACGATTAATATGTTTCAAAATCAAAAATTATCAACGCAGCAGAAATGGGTTAATTTGGAATTAAGTTCGAGAATTAAGTTCGACATACACCAATATTTAGGTGCGACGTTTTTGAATTATGTTCGACACTTCATGGAATTGAGTTCGATGCGACGAAAGTTCGACGTCTGTTCTAGGCCTAGTACTCTAATGAAACAGGTTAAGTGACAACGACATCTTAATGGATAAGGTTTGTCAACTCGCTCGCTCGCTCTTACACTCTAAAATCAGTTGGGTTAAAAATCAACCCAAATCGACTGGGTTGAGTGAATATGAACCCAATTGGGTTCATATTCACTCAACCCAGTCGATTTGGGTTGTTTTTTAACCCAACTGATTTTAGAGTGTATTAAGTGTGAAAAGGGAACAGAATTAACGCTTCTTACACCGAGCTCTTGAATGGTAACGTCCTAAAGAATATAATTTATAGCAAGATGGGAGACAGGGAGATAATTTCATTTAACGGTATCGATCTTAGCTACAAGTATAAAACCACATAAAGGAGATACATTACCGGCTATCTACCTACCACGTGGGGGCACGGTGACGTTGTGTACTAAGGCGTACTGCACGTCGATGGTGCACCTGTCTTCAACCAATGCTAACTCTGCTTGTGTGGAGTTGGTATGTTGGGGAGCTGACAGTTGCTCGCCGTTGCTAGGTGGTTCTCTCCGGGTACTCCGGCTTTCTCCACCCCTAAAACTGCCACGGTCATGGTTAGCCATTGTGCAGAAATATGTGACCTTAAACACCAATAAATAAATCTACCTACCATCGCCATGAGAAAAATAATAAAGACAGAAAAATAAACTTTTCTTTCAGCACCGTACATGGATTGCTACTGGGCATTGAGGGTACTAAAGTGTTCCAGTCTCCCGAATACTCGACGAGGCAGATGCGATGATGATATTACTCAGACGAGACAGCAAAACAATAGCTTATGACATGTCATTTGCTGTAAAACTCATGAGTGACCCATATGTTTACAATATGAATTCCATGACACCATGTACTGTGTGACGCGGCCCAGAGGTATCATCATGGGTTGTTAAAGTGGAATATACACAGTGCAATCTGAACAATACGAGTTACTGCAGTCGACGGCGTCGGGATAGGCCGATAAGAGTTTCAAAATCATAATCTTCTTAAATAATTGAATGTCAATAGAGAACTATTTACTAGAGACCTCGGACTTAGAGGTAGAGACAATCCAGGGTAAAACAATTGTCAGAGAAAGAGTCATGGAGGATGGTAACATCAATTGTCGAAAGGAAGTCAAATCAAAGAGGTCTTTGGGTTGCATGTGTGATAAAGAGAAGCCAGGTTTTGAAGAATACCTAGACGGTACCTTCGGGAGAACACTGTTATTCAAGCTGATGTCGGCTCCCTGGAGCTGAGGGGAAAGGTTGGGGAAAAGCAGTGAAAAGGAGTGACAGATGTGTAATTTAGGCGTGGTGGAGATCCTGGAAAACTTTCTACTAGATTGCCTAAAATACCAGTCCATCAAAATAAGATTTACTGGGAGTATAATGGGGAAATGGGATGAGAGAATGAAGTACATGTAGTTAGTGGATGATACAAAGGGAAAGGTTAATCTGCTTATCGGAGAGATTGGGAAGAATGGGGCATGGGAAGTCATCAAGCAATTTGTCTCCGAGTATTGGGAGGAGAGAAGAGGCGTAGGAATAGGGAGGCAGTTGAGAGCAGAGGGGTAACCGAGGTTTTCTCACATGAGAACTGCGACAAATCGGCGGCCGACCGAAGTGTTATTAACATTATGTTCTGTTTCCATTCTTTTCAAGATTTAGATACCACTCATTCCATATTTCAGAGAATGCAAAAGGTGTTAATTTTTCTAATGATCGTGTACGGCTTCTGCTCACTTTAAGTAATCCCAATTGTCTCGTATTTATTTGTGAATGTTTATAGGTGAGGAATGTTTTAAAGGATTCTGGGTGTTTACCCGTTTTCCAATCGAATATAAAGACACACGTGTGTAATTTAAAGATATTGTTTACTTTCAGATTTTTTTTTTCTTGCTTAAATAATGGATCTGTATGTTGTTGGGATGTTAAGCATCTATACGTGCTTTGAACATTTATTTTAGATTTCTGTCTTTCTAAATTGTTTGTACAGGAAACAGATTTTGGAGATGTACTGTAGCGTGGCCGAGCTTTTTCCCTGGAGCGAGGTTAACACCAACCGCAATACTGAATTGTGGTATAGTAGAGTGGAGTAGGTCACTGTGGGGAAAATACTAATGCTAGTGGCGGGAGTGGGTCACCGTGGGTGGGTAAAGGAACACTGTACTGTTCTTGGTAGGCTGTGGGGGGTCAAGGCCTGTCTGACAAATGGCTGTCTGCTCTGCTGGTATCTCGGCTGCCTTGGTCGCAGGCTGCTACTGCTCTGCTATTTGTATGGGACCTGCAATGGTTAATTCTCTCTGCTATGGTTTTGCAGTGACATGGGCTGACTGGTCACCAAGGGGTTAATAAGTAAAAGGTAAAAGCATACAGAATAAATGAAAATTAATTAATGGCTTCAATATGAATTTATTATGACTGCAGACTGTGTCTTATCTCATTTCCGTTTTGAAAATAAACTACTTTCAAAGCAAGCATGAATTTGATTAAAAGGCTGATAAAGCGACAGTACGGCATCAAAATATGGTGGACGGACGTACGTACGCTCTGCCATTGGTAGACAAAGGAAACCAATTACGCATTTGGATTTTCTACAGAGAAATGATTATTCAGTTAGACTGGATAAATGTTTGCAATGTATTTCAAGCAAAAATACTTAGTTCGAATTAAGTTCACAACCACACTGTCCACTGGCTGTGATGAATTACGTTGGGCGTCAGTTGACAGGCCAACATAACATTTTAGATTGAAAAAAAACATCTTTCAAATAAGGAGCGGGGTGTTTCCGGAAATTTCCACACAGAACCTGAGCGCGAGATCACCGGAGGCCGCAATTCTTATAAGAAAGATGGCACATTTTCGGAGGTACGTGGGTTAATTTACCGTGAATTATGAACATTTAACGAAATGAGTTATTGATCGGGACAAAAATGGAACAATGCGATAATACACGGAAGAAATACTGGATTACTGAGAGTCAATTGTGACAAAAATTACGAGAGAAACGTATTAGAAATGCAGACAGTGTTGTAACGTTCATATCCACGACACAGCTCATCCACAGTAAATATACGAAAAGGAAGCGAAAGTATGCCGTAATAAACGCTGAATAGGAAGTAATATGACAATAAGCAAGGCGTAAGAAGGAACCCCAAAGTATCCAACATATTGAACTATTTCATTCCGCAACCATTACTCCGAAAACATTGTATGCAATCAATCGAATTCAGGGACTGAAATTGTTTAATTTCAGCCAAACATGAATACGTATCACAGTACTAAATATTTTCCTATAGGCGTTCATTATAACGTTCAGGCGAAAAAATATGGTCGCATCATTTTAAATTTGGCATTCAAATATCTTTTGTCAAGTATACCCCTTCAGACAACCTTTTTTCTGATTCTTAAACAGGGGGTCATGCAACAAGTAAGAGAGAAAAACTAACAGAGAGGGAAGTGCTGGTCACATGTACATATTTCCCAGGGAATTCCCAACCAAAACACACCAATAGTCGAACAAATTTTTAGGTTTTAAATGCAAGATGCAAGATGTCAGTAGAATTCTTCAAATGTTTATTGAAACAAAATATTTTCCCAAGACTGCATAGTTATAATTTCCGAGTGCGACTCTTCGAGACAAGTAAATCTAATTAAACTATTTACAACAGTAATAACTATGAGCAAACACAACCCTACCAAAGATACATTTACCTCTTCCATGTGATGAAAGACTCATTTCTGCAATAGAATTCAACTTTTGGCTTCTGCCTGGTCAAAAGCATGGGAAATTTGTTCTTTTGAAGAAAAGTGTCCAATCTGTGTCAAATGGGCTTAAAAACTGGTATTGCCTCCGACAGAAGTCCTACTCTGTTACCTAATGAGTAAGTTGGGGGGATAAGAATTCAAAGCTTTCTATGAAAACTACCCAAATCCCAAAATAAAAATAAAATCTGCATCATCACACAAAACCTTTTGACAAAATCTGTTTTAATTAACCATACAGCAAGATAAATAGTGCCCCCCCCCCCCCTCCCCCATGAAACAATATGTCAATTTTCTTTCAAAATTGGGTTTGTGCAGAGCTTATAATTCCTCTAAATTTGGGAGAATCCATTTGGATTCTTGCGAAAATCGCGCGAGAATTCAGACCTCCTATGGGCCAGGACAGGATCCCATGAGTCCAGTATGGTTGAACCTCTGTTGCATACTGATAATACATGTTAACCCTTTATCCAATACAGCTTTTTAAATTCTAAAACATCAACTACTGATTTTAAAAACAAAACAACCCCCCCCCCCCCCATCCCCAGGGGCCTTAATCACTCACCTGACAAAGTGGTTCAGAGGAGTATTTTGGGTCACATTCATTTAGTCATGGTTCATGAATACTACATAGGAATGATGTTAATAATCAGCTGTAGACAAGTACTGCCAAACTTCCAAGGGTTGTTGTGTCACTGCAGCTTAAAAGACTCGAAATGAACAAACTTAAATCTGCCCCCCGCCCCCCGCCCTGTGATACCAAATATGAAGATCTGACCTCCCCAAATATGTTGTACAGCACATATTAAAGCATTCTAACTGGTGGGTCTGAAGAAAAAGATTTTTAAAGAAATTTTCTCATTTTGCACTGAGTTGATTTGAGCTCCCATAATAAAACCAAATATTAACCCATAGACTTGGCTTGAACAAACATGAATCTGACCCCCCCCCCCCCCCCCCCCCTAGAGATGTTGTATGTCAAATATGAAAGGATTCTGACTGGTGGATCCAAAGGAATAGATTTTTAAAGAAATTTCCTCACTGCATCAAGTTAAACTTTGGGCTTCAATAGATAGACCAAATATTAACCCAGAGACCCAATTCAAACAAACTTCAATCTAAGACCACCACCGCCACCCCCACATCCCCCCCACCACACCCCCACCTCCTCACTTGAGATGTTGTATTCCGAATATGAAGGCATTCTGAATGGTGGATCTGAAGTAGGTTGTCAAAGAAATTTCCTCATATTGCACTGTTGATATTTGGGTGCCCATAGGGAGCCCAAATATTAACTCAGGGTCTCGATTTGAACAAATTTGAATCTGCCCCCCCCCCCCCCCCTATCCTCTCCCCTAGATATGTTGTATACCAAGTATCAAAAGATTCTTATATATGGTTCTGGAGAAGATTGTTTTTAATTTTGGAAAACATTTTATGAGTGCTATCAGAGAAATGCCCCTTTTGGCAACTTTATTTGAACAAACTGGAATTTAGATATGATAAGGAACATGAATATCAAATTTGGTCCAATGCGGCCCAGTTGTTTTTGAGGAGAGGTGGTTGATAATGTAAAGTTCATGCCGGATAGATGGACGGGTGGTCGACAGACAGAAAGTCATCACCTAAGCGCCCCCTGACTTACAGTCAGGTGAGCTGAAAATAAACAATATTCATCAAGCTTAATAATTATGGATGTTACTGGGACCGGCTGATGAGAGCCGGTTTAAATGACAGCCATATTTGTACAATTATCGCCAGTGTCACAATATTTCAGGTCTTGTTAGTGTTGTACTGGCTAATTTGCTGCCTTTGTGTTAGGCAAAGGGTTAAACTGTCTCAGTTCTTTTCACGTGAATCCTAGCAGCAGTGTTATGAGAATCTACATGGTTTCTCACTGGTTTTGTTGCACGGATGTCTTCATGAATCGATTCTCAGGTTCTTGTCGAAATATAAGCCCTGGTTGAGGCTATATAATTCACTAATATCAACAGAAAGTGCCATTTTATCGCAAGAAATGATGTCGAATATTCTTTTACCTAGTGATGGGGTAAAATATAGCCCGGGATGTGCCCACCCCTCAGTATGCCTTTTTCCATAAAAAAAACTATATTAATTTATAAATAAATTGATGTTGACACAAATATTGAATTTCCTATTGTTATTTACATGTAATCACATTCTGGCTTCTGAAGACATTTCACATTGTGTTTGATGAATATTTTGCAAAATTTGCAAGAAAAAGCCTCAATTTTCTCAGGCTCTTAAGGCACCTTGGGTCATAACACAGTGCTTTTTCCAACAGAATGACCAGTACCTGCTACTGTGGTGTCTCATGACACTGTTAAAATTCATAAAATCATCAAATATTGATTCTGTAGTGCTGTGCTTGTGCTGCAAATATTCACAAGTGCACTTTCATTACTTTGGTTTTAATCACCATAGGCACACATTCTGTCAAAAGGAGTGAAATTGTAGAACACATGTTCCCAAAGAGGACAAATCAGTTACAGTACAGTCGCCGTGGACGGGTTGTAATACGTGTGTGGGCAGTGGTGGAACTCATCATCCGCAAAATTTTAATTAATGAAGCTCCGAGTTGTACCTGGTGCTTCATTATTTAAATTTTTGATGATTATTCCTATGGTTAGTTTTTGGCATCAAATATTATTGTATCCGTGGAAATATTGCGCATCCGTGGAAAGTGAGCAATACACAGTAGCTGTACTGTATTTGTTTCAATATATAATACTCTTTGATGTTTAATATATATTGTGACGGGCTGGGTCCAAAGTACTGTATACCAGTAGTACTCGAGTACCACTTTTTTGACAAAGTACCCAATACTCGTCCCAGCTCTGATTTGTGTATGTATCTGGGGGAGGTTGGAGGGTGAAAGATAGTTGGAAATTATTTAAAATGTCGAGCCGGGCAAATGAAAAGCAAAGAAAAATTTCATCTGAAGGATAGACAGACAGACATGCAGTAACACATTTTGGAAGCCTACATAAAAGTAGTGACTAACTTACAAAGAAAATATAGAGAGAAGATCCAGGGCAATGTTGTCAAACAGTAAACAAGAGGCCCCAGGGGGCCTGAGGGCATTCACCCGACATGGTAGCCCAAATATCAACCCAGGGGAATTTATTTGAACAAGTTGCATCTGCCCCTCATAAGAAAAGCTTATACAAAATATCTAAAGATTCTGTCTGGTGGATCTATAAAAAAAGATTTTTAAAGATTATTCCACATATTGAACTAAGTTATAATTCGGGCTCCCACAGGAAGCCCAAATATGAACCCAGGGACTTGTCTTGAACAAACTTAAATCTCACCTCCCTAAGGATGCTGTATACCAATATCAAAAGATTCTGACTACTGGATTTCAAAGAATATTCCTCTTATTAAACTAAGTTATAATTCGGGCTCCCACAGGGAGCCCAAATATAAAGTCGGGGACTTGAATCTCACCCCTCTAAGGATGCTGCATCCCAAATATCAGAAGATTCTGAACGGTGGATCGGAAGAAGAAGATTTTTTAAAAATATTCCTCATATTGCACTAATCCAATTAGAGAGAGCCCAAATATGGACCCAGGGATTTGATTTCAACAAACGGATGAATGAATCTTACAAAGATGTTATATGCGAAATATGAAATCCTTTGGAGCAGTGGTATGGGAGAAGAAGATTCTTTAATGTTTTTCCCATTACTCATAGTGTTAAAAAAATGGTGACTCCTCATTTGTTCAAAGTCCTGGAAAAGTACCCCATGATAAAACTGATGGCAATTTTTCTTGGACCATTCCTTTCTGTTGTTCCTAAGGAAGCTTCACACAAAATAAAAATTCTCAGTGCTATGTAGTTTTGAAGATATGGGCGTATTAAATTTTTTCTATATTTAGATCCTGCGGTTCCCATAGGGCGACGGGAAATGTTTTTGCATAAATTAGGTACTTATGATCCAATAAGCCCATCAGATCAAATTTGCTTCAAATCGGCCTCTCAATTCGGAAAATAGAAATTTTGGTACAATTTGGGCTCCAACAGGAAGCCCAAATATAAACCCCGGGACTTGGCTTTAACAAACTTATATCTCACCTCCTGAAGGATACTGTATATCAAATATCAAAACGTTCTGACTGGTTGATGTGAAGAAGAATATTTTTGAAGAATATTCCTCATATTGAACTAAGTTATAATTCTGGCACCCACAGGGAGCCCAAATATGAACCCAGGGGCATGGTTTGACCAAACATGAATCTCTCCACCCCCAAGGATGCTGCATATGGTACCAAATATCAAAACATTCCGACTGCTGGATCTGAATAAGATTTTTAAAGAAAATTCCTCATTTTGAACTAAGTTATAATTCGGGCCTCCACAGTGAGCCAGGGTTTCGCAAATATATTTTTTGCTGGACCCATTTATTTTTTGCGGGGGCCATTTCCAACATGTGTCTTAATCAAATGAATTATGCTTATTTATCTTCAAATACATAGATTGCTAGATTGTTAGATTGTTCAGCCACCACATCATATGCTATTGCAGTAATCATGTTTATAGAAATTAATTAGAGCTGATACGGTTAACCGATTAATCGACTAATCAATGATCAACGTCTTGATTGATAAAAAAGTAATTGATCTGTTAACCGTTACTTTCGAAGTACGGTATTATATGGGTTAACTAAGGAACAAACATGCTCCAAAACATGCAAACATTGTCATACTGGCTCGCATCAATTATATGAGACAGAGTAACGCATGCCAGTTATGTGCTGAAATACTTGTTCATTTGCATGATCATTATATTGTATCAGTATCTGGAAATGGTCATTCTCAAACCTTCACCAAATGCGGGTAGCAGACGATACTTCCTAAAGAAATTTTCAATGTTTGTCTCAAAAACATAGCTTATGATACCCCCACCCCCCACCCCCCACCCCCCCCCCCCCCCCCACACACACACACACACACACACGCACACATACTGGAACAAGCTATGTTTTGAAACAAAAGTTGAAAATATAATAAAATTTTAATGGACATTTTTGTATATGGCGCTGGCCGGTTTTGTCCATTACGCTGAGTAAAGTTTTAATTATATAAATCATCAACGGTACGGCAATTATTCAGCTACCTATTAGGGCAAGTGATTATTCGGTTAACCAAGGTTAATCCATGGGATTAATCAATCAAGAAAACCCTTTAATCGTTTCAGCTCTAAAATTAATCTAATTTTATTAAATTTTATCTGATGAAAAAATGCTTATATTTTTGTGGGAACGATAAATGGATCTTCTTAACAAGAATTTGCGAGAACGTCACAGGAATGAAACGACCATTCACGTAATTTGCGAAACCCTGGTGAACCCAAATATGGACTTGGCTTCGACAAACTTGAATCTCACCCCCCCCCCCACCCCCACCCCCACAAGGGTGCTGCATAAGGTACCAAATATTAAAACATTCCGACAGCTGGATCTGAAGAAGAATGTTTTTGAAGAATATTCCTCTTATTGAACTAAGTTAAATTTCTTGCTAACACAGGTAGCCCAAATATGAACACAGGCGCTTGGCTTGAACAAATTTGAATCCCCCCCCCCCCCCCCCAAGGATGATGCATATGGTACCAAATATCAAAACATTCCAACTGCTGGATCTGAAGAAGATTTTTAAAGAAAATTCGTCATTTTGAACTAAGTTATAATTCGGGCTCCCACAGTGAGCCAGGGTTTCGCAAATGTATTCTTTGCTGGACCCATTTTTTTTTTTTTGCGGTACCCATTTCCAACATGTGTCTTAATCACATGAATTATGCTTATTTGTCTTCAAATACATAGATTGTTAGATTGTTCAACCACCACATCAATGGCTATTGCAGTAATCATGTTTATAGAAATTAATTAGAGCTGATACGGTTAACCGATTAATCGACTAACCAATGATCGACGCCTTGATCGATAAAAAGAGTAATTGATCGGTTAACCGTTACTTTGAAGTACGGTATTATATGGGTTAACTAAGGAACAAACTCGCTCCAAAACAGGCAAACATTGTCACACTCGCTCACATCAATTATATGAGACAGAGTAATGCATGCCAATTACGTGATGACATACTTGTTCACTTGCTTGGTCATTATACTGTATCAGTGGCTGGAAATGGTCATTCTCAACCCGTCACCATATGCGGGTAGCAGACGATAGTTGCACAAGAAATTCTTGAAGTACTAAAGATTTTCAATGTTTGTCTCAAAAACATAGCTTTGGCCTCCACCCCCCCCCCCCCCCCCCCCCCATTGGAACAAGCTCAATAAGCTCGTTTCAATGAGGGGGCAAAAGCTATGTTTTGAGAAAAAAATTGAAAATATAAAATTTGAATGGACATTTTTGTATATGGCACTGGCCGGTTTTGTCCATTATGCTGAGTAAAGTTTTAATTATATAAATCATCAACTGTAGGGCAATTATTCAACTACCTGTTAGGGCAAGTGATTAATCGGTTAACCAATGTTATTCCATGCGATTAATCAATCACGAAAACCCTTTAATAGTTTCAGTTCTAAAATTAATCTAATTTTATTAAATTTTATCTGAAGAAAAACTGCTTATATTTTTGCGGGAACGGTAAATGGATATTCTTAACAAGCATTTGCGAGAACGTCACAGGGACGAAATGACCGTTCTCGCAATTTGCGAAACCCTGGGGAGCCCAAATATGGACTTGGCTTGAACAAACTTAAATTTCACCCGCCTAATGATGCTGCATACCAAATATCAAAAGATTCTGATTGGTGGGTCTGAAGAAGAAGATTTTTAAAGAATATTCCTCATACTGCACTTGTTTCAACATTTGGACTCCCATAAAGAGTCCAAATATGGACCCAGGGATTTGATTTCAATAAATGTGTGACAAAATTTTCCAAAGATGGTATATGTGAAATTTGAAAGCTTTTGGAGCAGTGGATTGGGTGAAGAAGAGTCTTAAATGCTTTTCCCATTACCCACAGTGTTAAAAAATGCTGACTCAGCATTTTTTCAAAATGCCGAAAAAGTACCCCATGATAGACCCGACAACAATTCCTTTGGACCATTCCATTCTGTTGGTCCCAAGGAAGCTTCACACCAAAGAAGAATTCTCAGTGCTGTGTAGTTTTGGAGATATGGGCGTTTTAAATTTTGTTCTATTTTTTGCTCATGTAGTTCCCATGGGGCGACGGGAAAATATTTTTGGGCATAAATTAAGTACTTATGACCCAATAAGCCCGCATCTTAAATTTGGTTCAAATCAGCCCCTTGGTTTTAAAAATAGAAATTTTGGGCGGGGCGAAAATTCTTGACCCTCCCATAACGAAGGCAAATATAGCCCCATAAACTTCTCTTGAACAAATCAGTGTCTACACCTCAAAAGGAAGCTGCATACCAAATATCAAGTCTCCGCTACTCCTGGTTCATGAGAAGAAGATTTTTTTAAGATTTAGGCATAATTTTGGGGCGTGGTCCTGCTGCGGGGCAGGGCAACTTGATTTAAACAAAATCAAAATGCGATTTCATAACAAATAATCGGCAGTAATTTGGAGGAGAAGACGCAAACACCATGTTCACGGACGACGGACGGCGAGTGATCACTGTAGCTCACCCTAACTGAAAGTGGACCCTGAGTGCTGCAGTTGGGCGAGAGACTTAGTTCAAGGAGAGAAGAAACTGGTAGCTGCTGGCTGTCGAAAGTGTTGCTAAATCCCAATAAATAAATAAACAAGAGACCCCACGGGGCCTGAAATGCCCACCTTGAACAGAACACGATATAAACAGAGTCCAAGAATGAATCTACATTAAGCAATCCATCTCCATAGGATACACTGTCAATTCTTGAGCCCCTCAGGAGTGACAAAAACAGTCCAAGCATCATGCCTTTTCTTAAGTTGATCATAATGTAAAATGTGGAGCTCCCCTCTGAAACCCCTTGATACAACCAATGTAGATTACTCTCGGTTACACATTTCTAGAGGGTACTGAATAAAACATTTCTAATTCTTCAGCTACATGGCTCCCATAGGGAGCCCAAATATTAGCCCAGGCACTCGATTTGAACAAAGTTGAATCTGATCTCCTTAGAGATGCTGTATACCAAATATGAAAGCATTCAGACTGGTGGATCTGAAGAAGAAATTTTTTAAAGAAATTTCCTCATTTTGCACCAAGTTAAAATTTGGGCTACCACAGCGAGCCCAAATTGTAACCTACAGATTCGATTTGAACAAGCTTGAATCTCACTCCCGAGAGATGTTGTATACCAAATATGAAAGCATTCTGACTGGTGGATCTGAAGAAAAAGATTTTTAAAGAAACTTCCTTACATTGCCCTTAGTTAAAATTTGGGCTTCCAAAGGAAGCCCAAATATTAACCTAGGGACTTGGTTTGAACAATCTTGAATCTGACCCTCATAACAATGATGTTTACCAAACATTAAAAGATTCTGACTGGTGGTTTTGAAGAAGATTTTTAAAGAAAATTCCCCATATTGCCCTAAGTTAAAAAATTTGGGTTCCTGCATTGAGTCCAAATATGAACCAATGGGCTTCATTTTAACAAACTTGTATCCTACCCCTCTATGGATGCTGTATACCAAATATCAAAAGATTCTGAACATTGGTTCTGGAGAAAAGATTTTCTAAAATGTTTGCAGATATGCTGAGGCAGCATTATTTTGATGCCCTCTGCAGTACTCCTTAACAAAACAGATGGCATTTTTTACCAGTCAATTCTACTGGTCCTAAGGATGTTTCATACCATATAACAGTTCTCTGTTCCAAGTGGTTTGGGAAACATGGGCGTCTGAAAATATTTCTATTTTTAGCTCCTGGGGTTCCCATGGTGATGCAGTTTGGGGTTTTTTGCATGAGTCAAGTACTTATGACCCAGTAATACCATCTACTGAATTTCGTTCAAATCGGACCATCGGTTCAGAAAATAGAAATTTTGGGTTGTACCAAAAATCTAACCCCTCTCATTACAAAGCCAAATATTGCTTCACGAACTAGGTTTGAACAAATTTGATTCTACACCTCAAAAGGAAGCTCCATAACAAATATCAAGTCACTGTACCCACTAGTTCATGAGATTTTAAAAATATTTTGGGAGCATTTTCCCCCACCCCCTCCCTATGGGGCTGGGCATGTTGAGTTAAACAAAAATGCAATACCACTTTGGGACCATCACTCACACAGGCTTTCACTTGGCACAGTGGTTTTGAGCGAGAAAACCAAACATGATTTTGCTGGACGACAGACAGATGGACAATGGACGGAGAGGAGTGATTAGATAAGCCCAGCTTGACTTTGTCGAGGTGAGCTAAAAAAAAATTAAATGGTTCACGTCCGATATTTTACCATGCTATTAAAATTGATAAATTTGTCTCCGGAGTGCAACAAGGCTTATGCTATAGCATTGCAAAGCCTTCTTGCACTTAAGGGATGAAATACACCACCACCCATGCTATTCTGTAGATTATGAGGCCTAAAATAAACCAAGAATATGAACTTTTAATGGCAAAGAAATAATTACAAAAATAAAAAATAAAATAAAAACCACGCGCCTTCATGCAATTTTACCAAAAATGGCCTGAGAAACAGATCTACTTTGTGGGGCCTTATGCATGAAGATTACTACAGTGAATACATTGTCTTGCACAAACGAATACCACAAAATCCAGTGTAGACTGATTTCAAGAAGTCCTCCCTAGTGGAAGGGCTCTTTTAACAAACATACAGGCCCAAATAAGCTTCATACACAGTGTAAAAATTCCACAAAATTAATAACATTCATGTATGTTTAATAGGAATTAGGAGTATTGTAATTAAAAGTCAATTGTGTGGTTGGTCATAAACTTATATTACTTTGTTATCAGGTGCTAAAAATATTAATATTTGTAAACACACCCACCCATTTAGACTAGTCCCTGCGCATAGAAGTGGCGCAGACATACAGTACAGTTGCCATGGTCATAATCCATGCATGGGCAGTGATGTCCACGCATGCTTTTTCCAGGTAAAAGAAAATCATCATCAATAAAATTTTAATTAATGAAGCACCGGATTGTACCCTGTGCTTCATTAATTAATTTTTTGTTGATTATTGCTGTAAACAGTGTTGAAATCTAATATCATTGCACCCGCGGAAATATTATGTCCAGCAGCTAACATTGGAATAGTATAATGTGCTTTGTCAGAAACTTGATCAAGTATTGATGACAAACGACAATTTTCATTACCAGTACCTGGTACCAGTAATAAAATAAGATTTGCAAATATCACCCTGCGTTTTTTCAGTTATTAACTAACATAAAATTGTGCGCTTCATGAAAATTATTTTGTTACTACCTGTAAAAATTACTGTTTCTTGTTTTGCTATTTTAGAAAAAGAAATCACTAATTTTCTGGTGGGCATACTAAACACCCAGGCAAACCGAGAGATACCAGGATAAATGAAAACAGGAGTGAAAGGGGTATAGGGTGGTGTGTTCTTTTTATTATTTACTTATTGGTGTTTAAGGTCACATATTTCTGCACAACAGCTAATCATGACCACGACAGTTTTACGGGTGAAGGAAGCCAGAGTACCCGGAGAGAACCACTGAGCAATGGCAAGCAATAGTCAGCTCCCCAACATACTACACAAGCAGGCTTAGCCTTGTTTGAAGACAGCTGCACCAAGAACATGCAGTATGCCTTAGTACACAGCATACCATGCCCCACATGGGCAATGGGGGTGTAGTGTCTTGTCCAAGGACACAAAGCTGTTGCTGCAGGTGGGATTTGAACCGAGGACCTCTCGTTTTGCAGCCTGCACCTCTACCAACTGAGCCACTGCACCCCTGGTGGTGTATTCTGATTGTGTAAATATATTTAAGCAGTATGTGCATGGTTTTAATGCCATATTTGAGAATTATGGGTGCTGAAGTAATAGAGTGCCCTGAAAAATCTTCCCTTTGGTATTTAGTAGGTAGCTCGGTAATGGTACTTAAAGCGACTCCACCTCAGTAAGCAACAGTGTGAATTGTTCATCACATAGTGACTTCTTAATTAGTTTTCTGTGTGGCTGTCAGCAATTGTCTTCTTTGTTATGACAGAAAAATTGTTATGAACCAATATCATGACATGAGAAACAGTATTTTTCGGAATTAGTAATTTTTCAGTCACCAACGATAAAAAAATTGCTGTAAGACTAGAGGCATGGTCAGTACTCATGGCTGACCAATGGGACCGACGATTAAAAGGATACTGACTTAATTGTTCTACCATTCTATACAACGGCGGTAATTGTAAAAAAAACTGGTCACATGAAGACGGTGAAAACCTTGAAAACAAAAAGGTGTCAACAAAACATATTTTAGTGCCGTTATCACAGGCGAAAGGGCTAAAGAGTATACTGTATATATACAGTAGGTGCAAAGTGTATCATCACTAAATCACCCACAGAGTGGAGATTTCACCCAAACAATAATTCCAAATTTGTTGCAAAGCATAACAAGCACAAGTTAAGCTCTGGACAGCCAATGGACGTCTGGGTTAAACCTGGAGGTCCATTGACTCCACTGGCTGAAACATTCCTTGTGTTTTTTGTCCATATGTACAGAATTTGAAAGTGATACTTTGGGTGATAATTCCACTCCACATGTGATTTTGTTGCAATCCTCACCCCCTGTACTGTACATATACCAAATACAAGCTGCAGCTTTGGAAGTACAGCCGAGCGATACTTATCACAGTACGCCACAAAATCGTAATAACATAAAGACAACAATGGCAAAACAATAAACAAAAAACAAATAAATAAAAAGTAAAAAAAAAATACTTTAGAGCTGCCCGAACTGAAAAGTTTGGCCGGACCAAGGCCCAGATAAAATCTGATGGGAGGTTTATTTCTATCAAATATTACAGTGATCTGTTTTAAGATACCAAGTTACCACTTAAGTGTTTCATCCACGCACAGACATAGCCCATTAACAACCAAGTTACTACTATTGTATACCAAGGGGTAGTTTTCGGTAACAACTCGGTCTACATGTATATATCTTGCATTTACTCGAATAAATCAAGTAATATCAGGTATATTGCCTCGAAGGAATCAATTAAATGTCTACAATTACATTTAAACCTTTTTAAACAACCCTGACTTACTTTTTTTCTTTTCACCTCGGTATCTCTCGGTACTGTTTTATGGGTGGAGGACGTTGGAGACCCAGGAGAGAACCACCAAGGAAATGCCAGGCTCCCAACATACTAACTCCACACGAGCAGGGTTAGCAATGGTTGAAGACAAATGCACCATCAACGTACTGTACACCTCAGCACACAATGCCACTGTGCCCGCACATGGGCAATGGGGGTGCAGTATCTTGCCCAAATTGTGGAAGCATATATGGAGATGTGTCTGGGGAAAGGAGTAAAAGATCCGTTGAAGAGAAACAGCACAGGCAGATTAATAATTGTAATGCTTTGTTACGGATGTTATGTAAATGTGCAAATTATACTCCTATGTCAAAAGTTGTGCTTCTGAATACTAAACTGTAAAAATATAGACAAATACATAAGTAAAACAGGAAAAAAACATAATATCACTGCAAGTTCTGTTTTTATTTAATCCATACCACCAAAACCCTCTCTATTTGTTTGAGTTCACGTATCGGTCAATGCAGATACGGTAAAATTTTCCAATTTTGTAAAAATTATGAAAATTTTAATGGAAATTGTTTAAATTCTTTAGGGAAAAAAATAGTAAAGTACTAAAGAAATCAATTACATTGCATCACAAAAATAAAATTTAAATTTAGGGGCGAAACCACCCACCTCCGTCTGTGGGGCGAAATGACCCCGGGCAAATGAGGATTGGGGCGAAACGACTCGAGGGACAAACGGGAATTGGGGCGAAATGACCAGGGAGCAACTTATCAGCAAGGTATCACCTATTTTCAAGCAAACTTTTCATTACTATTTATTACACCTTAAAATTACGATAATTCAAAAACTGTGTTTCGTTTAGATTCTTAAACTTCACTAGCTATGTGTCCATGCATACCTTTATAAAATCGCACCAATATAATCAACAAGATCGCCGGTTATATCTGCGGTTTTTTGATGAAGGTACATCATGTAATCGCCGAATAGGACAAGTTACAACGAAATCAGGAGAGTTCAATCTGAAATAACAAGATTATTTGCAGATCGTATTGAAAAACCTCTGAAAGGACAGAATACGAGTGATGTGTAGACATGTAAATATCACTCAAAGCTGAGATGCGAGTTGGGTTGCAACGCATTTGATATTTTGTTTCATTGTTGATATGGACCCAAAGCTTCCTTGAGGTGGATAACTTCAAAATATCGCTTGACGGTATTTGAGCATTCTGTTCTGGAACATATTTATCTGATTGGGTATGTGCAACCCCCCGCTGGGGTTCCTATAATGCCACAAATGGGAAGGCGGTTTGCAGGTATTTTCTTTGTTTTACTGATGGGGCATGACTCATTTGAAATTCTTCCCCATAAACAACTTTTATCCCAAATTTCACTGAAATCTGAGAAGTAATGTTCAAGTTATAATGCAAACAGACATCAGAGTGCAGATGGTCATATATACGGACAGACATATGGATAGACTTCAAATGCAAGAGATTGTACCAGAGGTGCTGACATACCAGTATCAAGGATAAGGCTGTGTCAACACTAGGCACACAAACGAGGGGTTTATCATCTTTGTTTTACAGCGGAGAGAAATCCAACCCAGTAAAAATTGTGAGATCAACGTACACCTATTAATAATAGTTTGTGTCAATCAGATCATCTACATGTGAGATGTGAAATTATTGTCTTTATTTTGCAGCAACATTAATCCCCCCCCCCCCCCAACCCAGTAGTAACTGTAAAGGCCAGAAACAATGATTGGACCATCAAAGAGAACAAAGACATAATGCCACATGTGTGGGGGTGATTTGAATGAAGTTTCTTGGTTTTACTGCAGGGACGTGACTCATTTGAACGCCTTTCCCATAAACAATCTTCATTCCAAATTTTATTGAAATATGAGAACCCAAACCTGAAATATGAGGCAAACAGACAAAAAATTGGTATTTTACGAGACAAACAGCAAATTTTCAAAGTTAAAAAGTGGGATAAGTCTGAAAAGTGAAAAGTAATAAATATGTTTGAGATCCGATAATCCAAACCCGATATACGAGGCGAACAGACAAAAATAGGCTCTTTCTGTATATTCAAAGGGCCATAATGCACAGAAAAAGTATTTTCAACAGCAAAACGGCTGTTACTTCTTAAAGATCTTTCATGTATGATAGTGAACATGTGTGTGAAATTTCAATGAAATCTGAACAGAAATGTTCAAGTTATAATGAGGGCCGACATCTGAGTGAGGATGGACAGACGTAAGCACAGATTCATGGACAGACACACCGACTCGCGGATAGGCGCAATCCAGTATACCCAACTTTTTGAAAAAAAAGTGGGGGTATAATTAGTTATCTGAGGGCAAGTATGTCAGTACGGTATCAGTTTCCGAACTCCTTCAGGACATTGCTACAGTCTTACATACCAATTATTGACCAAATCTATAGATATTTGTTCAGGTTGTCATGCTAATGAGCTGACAATAGGCAAAAAATTAACTAATTGAGGGTCATAACTCCACTCAGTTTGGCTGAACTGTACCAATTTTCTAACTCCTTCAAGACATTATTATGAAAGTCTCACATACCAAATATTGACCAAATCCTTTGATAAGTGTGCAGGTCACAGTGCTAATGAGCTGAAAACAGGAAAACATTAACTGATTTAGGGCTATTCAGTATGGCCAAACTCTGTTCAGTATGGCCAAACGGTGCCAGTTTTCGAACCCATTCAAGGCATTGTTAAGAAAGTCTCACATACCAAACGTTGACAAAATCCATTTATATTTGAAGTTTTCATACTACCGAGCTGAAAACAGGAAAAAAAATCAACAAATTAAGGGTCATAACTCTGCTCAGTATAGCCGAAACATACCAGTTTTTATTAACTCATTCAAGACATTAGGAAAGTCTCACATACCAATACTGAATCAAATCTACTGCTATTTGTTCCAAGTTATTGTGCAAACAATCTGAAAACAGGCAAACATTAACGAATTAAGGGTCATAGCTCCGTATTGTGACATTTTCTGGATTTTTCTAGCATTACAAAATTGATTTTCTATTAAATGAAAGTGTCAATGACACTGTAGCTCAACTTGTGTAAGACATGTACATGTATAGTATGGGGCACGGCAATGCCACACATCTAGGTAATGACCTGATAACAAAGGTACATGTAAAGTATTGTAAAGGTCTGTGCATAAATACTGACCATAGCCTGTTACAAATGTACAGGTAAAGTATTGTAAAGGGTGGGTTCAGTTAGATGTTAAACTAGAAAAGAAATCTCCATGGGTTTAATGTTTCAATGGGATCCTTGTATGGTGCATCATAAGCCAAATGTTAGCAATTGTTTTGGCCTGTTTGATTCAAACCCTTCTACAGTTGATTCCTACTAATTAATATATATTTGTCCAGTCCTTCTTAAAGTATAGGTATTTGAATTTTTTATCTTTAGCTCATAGGGTTCTCATGGGTGAGGAGGTTTTATTTTTCTCATTGGAAACAGAAAACTGGGTTGTGCTAATAATGTTTACCCTCCCCAAACAACACCAAATATTAACACAGCCGAGCCCAAAAGCACTCGTTACCGACCCATGATGATAACAAACGTAGTCCTAGAAGTTCTGTACAAAAAACTGATTGCATCTAATTTTGGTATAAAATGGCTTCAGGCAGCCATCTGGAACTTCAGCCCGCGACCCAAAAGATTCGTTCTTGTCCCAAGGTGATAACAAAGGTACCCAAGAGGTTTCGTGAAGATCGGGTCATAAATACAGCCTCTAGCTCGAGCCGTATTGACATGTGCATTTACTGTGTATAAGTAGCGCTGAATAAATCAAAGTTCATCTAATTTGCATAATTTCAGCACGAGAAAAAAACCGTATTATATGTTATGTATTCCATGTTACTAAACATTCATACACAAATTTATTCAAATCAGAACTTTTATACAGAAGTTCTGTACAAAAAAGGCTTATGAAATATTATTTTATTATTATCAGTTATGGTACAAATACGGTACCGATAGCACACTTTCAGGAACCGCTGATGCCTGATGTCGACTGTGTGTCAGCGTCTGAGTTGCACACATACTTTTGGGGTTCTATACACCACATAATTCATTTTGCGATATAATTTGTGTAAATTTATTTGGAATTTATAGAATTTCAGACTTAGGAATTTCATAGTATTGTTTTTGCCTTAGTTATGGTGCTTTATAAGTAACAGGCAATTTAGTTTTAAAAAAGGGGATCATGAAGATTCAGCCCTCATACTTTTTCCGACAATATTCGGTCTCAGTTGTGGTCGAATCTTATCACCTCAGAGGTCAAATCTTCACAGGAAATTCTTTTTTTTAAATGTTCTATGCATTTTTTCTATAGTTGTTTTTAAGGATTTATGATTACTAATCATGACAAAATTGTGCAATATGAAACGAACCTAAATGAAGCTGGAACAAAAAAAAACCCTTCCCAAAACAAGTTGAGAGGTTCTCATTTCGAATCCCACCTGCGGCAACTGTACTAAGGCGTACTGCACATCGATGATGCACTTGTCTTCAACCAATGCTAACCCTGCTTGTTTGGACTTTCTATGTTGAGGAACCTGACAGTTGCCTGCCATTGCTCGTTGGTTTTCTCTGGGTACTCTGGATTCCTCCCCCAGTAAAACTATCCAAAATAAGGTGACCCTGGCTGTAAAAAGTGTTGTTAAACCCCAATAAATAAAGAAATCAAATTTGCTGAATCCAAGACTTTTGAATGATGGTTTTGATTGGGGTGGGGGTGTTTTTGGTTATATAGTGGATCCCACTTAATTGGATATCCCTTAATTGTATATCCCTGTTAATTGAATATAATTTCCTAACACAAAACCATTTACCATGCCTCCGGTACAAATTTGACTTGTTATTGAATATAGGTTATAGAGTAATCTCCTGTTAATTGAATAAAATTCTTGTAACATGTCGAGAAATTACCCTGAGTCTTCCCAGTTTTCCTTTGGTTATAGACCAATTTGGCCTCAGTACATCCAATGCAGTCATTTAATCTATTATATCTTGTTTGACAGAGCTCGTGGAGCTCTGCCAAATAAAATATAATAGAATAAATGGCAAGTTTATTTCTGGAATACAGGAAAGTGACACAATCCCTGTTAATTGAATACTCCTGTTAATTGTATAATTTTCATTGGCAAAGTGGTTCTTCAATTAACAGGGTTCCACTGTACAGCAAACACAAATAATCACAAACTAATAATGAAACTGTGTACTTAGAAATTTTGTGGTGGTCATTCTACAACGTGTTTTAGCTGGTACTATACAGTTTTGAAGGTTAAAATGCCATTGTTGTTGATCGAAGGTCTAATCTGTTGGTCATTGCTCGGTGGTTCTCTCTGGACTCTCCCACCTGTAAGACTGTCCAATATGACGTGACCCTGGTTGTCGAAGTGTGATTAAACCCCAATAAATAAATCAATAAGAATCATGCACTCCTATTCTGGAGGACGGTTTGGGCCTCTATTAATATTTTTAAATATCGTTTGAATTTTAACATTTTTCTATTTATTGTTTTTCAACATTTATATCTCACATAGATATTCAGGTATACCTGTGATATATGGTATTCCTTCATGCCTTGTAGATTTTCTGTCATGATGAATAAATGAATGAAAAGTTTCAGCACGCCGAAGGTGCACATGGGCGATGTGGGATTTGAAATCCCTTGCGACCTGAATAATTTTATTTGCTTAATAATCTACGAGAGTCGGAAGCGACCGTTAGTAATGTTATTTGGTTTGAGTGTGCGCATTGGAAGTGGGGTACTGGGGTCAGACCTCCGTGGACCTGGAACTGGAAGGTGACTAGGAACAACAAGACATCTGCTCCGTGTTTCAGAAAATGTGGACATATTTATGATAGTATCGAGATCTTGGTGGTTGTTTTAGAAAAAAGAAAAGAAAAAGAAACCATGTGAACCTCTAACTGGAAGGTGACTAGGAATTTTGCATAACAACATGAATGAATGAGATAACTGCATATACTTTGAGAAATTTCAAAGTAAACAAATTTCTCTTACTTATATAGATAGCACCTTAAATGTATGAAAAATTGAACACATGAATAATTTTTAATGTCATGTAAAACTATTCCGTACACTGTGTAAATACAAATGACTGAACATTACTTAATAAAGGTAATTACCCATTATTTCTAAACATAAACTATGCGCTGATCTTTATAGATCTGTACTCAAAATGGTGCCGAAATGATCAAGAGGCCAAAGTGACTGGGGCCGAAATGACTAGGGCCGAAATGACTTTGATGCCGAAGTGACCAGAGGCCGAAATGACTTGGGGCCGAGGTGACTGGATACCATTCTCACAGATGAGAGACGTTAATTTTTACAGAACACATCAAAAGTCAATTTACTGCAGAGATAATTGCTCGACGATATACACGTATATTAATATTTTTTTCAATAAATATCGAGCAATATATTAATATTTTTTTTTAGGAATTATTTTTTTGAGTTAAAATGAATATCGTAGCGTATCTAAAATATCCTAACAGAAGTGTACTGCTTTTCTTTTGGACGAATCTTCCCTGGGCCGAGTTTTCCCCAGACCGAATATTCCTCAGTTCCAGTATAAAGATGACATGTCATTTTCAGTGCCGGTAAATATCCAAAAAGGTTATTATTTTCCATTTTTTAGTGTTCGAAACTACGAAAGAAATACAGATGGCACCAAAAAGTAACACATTATTACTTTGTTTTGCTTTCTGATGTGACCGAAAGCAACCTGTCAGTATCATTTTTTCGAATTACACCCATTTCGTCCGCTAACCAAAATCGTCCGCTGCAATTTTACCAAAGTCGTCCGCTGCAATTTTACCCAACTCGTCCGCTGGGGGAAAGTATTGAAGTATTGTATTTTGAATCATTTTTTATATATATATTTATTTATTTATATAATAATTTTATTGTATATTTTTTTGTATATTATATATTGTAATATATCTTAATGTACCTCCTTACATTAAAATTTCATATACTTATACGAAATTCTGAAAACAGAAATGTCAGAACAAAATAAACTACTCAGCCATCTAATTAATTTCGACACTGTTTAACGCGGCTCTGATTACTGTTTATTCAATGGATTACCTATAATAATTATATTATTACAGCAACAGTTATTAAAGTATATGTATTTTATATTATGTTCCGCAACATAATCTTATAATTTTGCAGTTATTCGTTGAAGTGTAAGCGGACGACTCGGCTTGCGGACGAAACGTCCGTATACCCTTTTTTCAAGCAAACTTTTTCTTACTTTTACAACACCTTAACATTCGGATAATTCGAAAACTGCGTTTCTATTCGTTTTGATACTTTACGAGATACGTGCCAATGCATATCTGTATACAATCACAACAATATAACAACAATTATCAGTTATATTATCGGTTATATGTGCGTTTTTTTCGATTAATGTTATCACTGGCAGACAAGTTGCAACGAAATCAGGAGAGTTCGATCTGAAATAACGAGATCATCAGCTGAACATATTGACAAACTTCCAGAAGGACAGAATTCGAGTAATAATAATCATAACACTTTGGTCGGCCGCTGATTTGTCGCGGTTCTCGGATGAAAAGGCCTTGGTTACCCCTGAAGTGTAGATATGTATACATGTACATCACACAAAGCTTTGAGGCGAATTTGGTTGCAACAGAAAACGAACGAATTTGAAAATTTTGTTTGATTCCCAGGGGGGGGATATGCCAAGTGCTATTGAATGGACAATTCGACACCGGACGTTACGTGATTTTTTGACTGAAAGTTACTGTCCAATTCCAAAAATCACATTGACGGCAAAAGAGAATTGTAGAACACATTTATCTGACTGGGTATGTGGAACCCTTTGCGGACCTACGGCCCGCTTGGAATCCTAAAAATAACATATAATTAAATGGTTTTAGTATAATATTTTCGGTCCCTTCTCACAAAGGAATTACTTGGAATGAAAGGGTAAATAACGGTACAACCGCACCGTGAGGTTATTACATGTACCTTGACCATAACTTGAACAAATTGTTTACATTGCAAACTGTTACATTTTGTACAGAAAACTGAGAAGGCAAGAGCCGAATATAATTGATCATTAATTTTCCATGTGATATCGAGCTACCGCAAGGTAGGGTGCAGTAGTCCGAGTATCTGTAGTCCTACACAACCAACAATACTCAAAAAAATGGAATAGATTATTTTATGAAAAGTGTTACTAAAACTGCTCTCAACTGGCCCAAGCCTGAAGTTTCATAACTTATAAAAGTAGTCTTCCTAAATACTGAAAACCGACTGATATACATAAAACTACAACTGAAAGTAACAGCCCATAGGTTGACAATGTTACAGTACTTTGCTTTGTACCATGTATATAATTTACTCTCGAATCATAGAAATAATTGACTCTACACCATGAATTTATTATTTATGTGGCGTATTCTAAATACGGTGGATGTGTATGCAGATGAGACGATGTTACTGAACGGGAAATGGGGAGTTCCACCCGGATCCACGTGTGTTGGAAAATCTAAGGAAAACCAGTTCAAATACAATTCGGAATAGTTGGACAATCCCTGCAGTTTGCGATTTACGTCGAGCTGTCATTTTCGGCAATATTCAGCGAGTTGATACATGTTTGGTGTGCATTTTTGTTGCATGTGCTACTTTCGGGATTTGTTGAATCGTTGGTGCTTAATGCTGTGACAATGAATGTATGTCTGACAGGGTCGTATCCAGAACATTTACCGATGTATCAGTGTGCGCGTTTAAACTCCAGATGACTCGTCAAAAGAAACTATCGAATTTATAAATGAGAGTCCATTCCATTTGGAGGGGTAGGGAATGTAATTCCACAAGTAATAGAAGCACTCAATATCTTGAGTTTCCGGCCACTTCGTCTTTATCAACGATTATAAAAATAGAGACTACATCATGGAGGACGCTAACGTTAATTGTATTTCCGAAAGTCTACCTGCATGATGCAGTCTGTATTTTATATAACATCGTTGATAAAGGTCAAGTGGCAGAAACCTCCAGATATTGACTAATTTTATTATATAAAAAAACTCACACTACCCATCTACCCACTGAAAAAAGTGGGCAGGTTGAATGCGAAAAAAAAGTTTACTTAATGACAAAAAACCAGGTTCGCTCTCAGGGCATTGATCTTTTAATATATTCCCTGGGGTAGCCTCCCCCGGAGCGCCACCAATAGGAGGGGACCCACGTCCTATAGCCATCCCCACCTCAGGCCTGCAGTCTTCGGATATGGCTTCGGCATATATGGGCCCTTTGCATAAGTATGCCCCAGACACTCTTGCGCTACCTATCTCTAATAAAAATATATTAAATTTTTGAGCGCTTTCGACAGGATCATTTATATTTTTGAAATCTTCATTGTAGCAATTATGTATTTATTTATTTATTGATGTTTAAGATCACATATTTATGCACAATGGCTAATCATGACCGTGACAGTTTTACAGGTGGAGGAAGCCGGAGTACCCGGAGAGAACCACCGAGCAACGACGAGCAGCTGCCAGCTCCCCAACATCGTAACTCCGCACTGCGGCACAGGCAGGGTTAGATTGGCTGAAGACATGCATACCATCGACGTGTAGTACGCCTTAGTACACGGCGTCATCGTGCCCCCACGCGGGCAATGGAGATGAAGTGCCTTGCCGAAGGACACAACGCGGTTGCCGCAGGTGGGATTCGAACCGATGACCTCTCGGCTTGCAGCCTGCACCTCTGCCTGCTGAGCCACCGCGCTCCCCATTGTAGCAGTTCATTTAGGTCTATTTATAACATCGTTCAGGACTTGCCAAGTTTTACGTAAGATATTTTTATTATCTGTTGATAAATTACTGAAATACATTGAATTACTTTGTTTCTTAACTGTATTGTATATCTTATAGTCGTTCTTATAATTATTTATGTTATGTACAGACGAAGACCAAATTATTATGATAAAATTTGGTCTTGTTGAGAAATGAAGTCAAAAGTCCTTTCGCCATCCATAGTTGTTTTTTAACGATTTTTTATATTAAATTTGATGCATTTTGCCGGAAAGGCTGTTTCAAAGGTATTTTCAAAGGCAGTCTGCAACCGTATTCGTACCAGAACTGATAACAAAATAATATTTCAGAAGAACAATTCGTGGCCAGGATGTGCTTCCTTTATCCAAGAACAAAGCTGAGAAATCAAAATTCTTCAAAACGCAGCGACAGATCTGCGTGAGGGTAAATTCCAAAACTCTCGGATTTTGTTTTCGTTGTCTGACTGCTTATATTTCGATAAAGATCATCGGGGCCGAAAAAATATCGATATACAATGCCGCCTAAAATCAATTAATGAGACAGATCGCCTTCATACTACACACTATTATCATATGGAGACTGCATAGTTGCCATATCACTTGCAAGGTATCGGTTTGAATTTCATGGAATTACGCGATTGTTTTTCGATGAAAATTCGTGGTATTGCATGATGCAATTCATTTTATCGACCATGGAACCCACTTCAGTAAAAATGCAGACAGTGTTGTCCTTTCCCAACATGCAGTTCTGTCGCTGCATCGTAAAATGTGTTGAATGCCTAGCGTTGTTGTTGGATATATGAAGCACATTTGGCCTCGAGTTGTTCTCCTGAAATATTATTTTATTAGCAGTTTTGGTACGGATATGGCAGCAGACTTCCAGGAAACATTGATGCCTGCTGTCAACTCTGTGAGTTGCATGCATATATTTTTCATGTTTTTCACATCACAATCTCCATTTTGATGTATAATTTGCGTACATTTAATTTGGATTTATGGAATATCAGAGGTGGGAATTTCAAAGTACACAAATTTCCCTTACTTATATAGCATCTAAAATGTCTGCTGAACCTTTTCCCCTTTTTTCCTAACGTTTTTTCTTATGTAACACCTTAAGACCAATTTTCTGTTACATTAGACAAAGTGTTAAGATTATAAGACTGGTATTCACAACGACCAGTCTGCAGAAATGTGGTTCAACACAGCGATAGAATATGTTCAGCTATCGGCACGAACAGATCAGTCTCTTATGATGAACAAGGCATTATGATTAGTCCTTAGATAGAGTTTAAGGGGACGTCCAACGTAACTTTGGTCAAATTTCTCCAAAGTCCAAAAATGGCTAGGAAGAATGTAACGCCAGTAAATTATATTCCAAGATATATATACGTAGTACATGTTGAAACTGAAAATTGCCATGGAACTGCTGCCATGTGGCAGACTGCACTGCCTGGAAGTCTGCTATGGTATAAGTAAGAGAATAAAATTTTTACAATAAAATACCTTAAAATAAAATAACAGCTGTATTCTAGAAACATTCAAGTATATACTCGAAGAAATCCTTTTCTACTTCTTGAGAGGAATAAAGATTGAGACCAAATGTTATGAGTGGTGTGCTCACTGAATGATGGCTGCCATTTTCTCCTCTTTATGGTTTGATGCGGGGAAGTTCAACAAAGGTCAACTCGAAGAAGTCCACTAGAAGAAGTATGGGAGGATAAAAGAGTATAATATATAAAGACGCATGGGTCAGTGTGGTGGTTTGGGAAGGAACTCTGATCGTTTCTTTTGTAGAATGTACTGCAAAGTTACAGTTGAACACAAAATGAAACATTGGTATCATGACCTGCACCAGCCTAAATGTATTGGCTTAGGACATTTAGGGTATTTGATTATGCTTTATCCCTGGCCTAAAGCTTATTTGCAAGCTTGCTACTGTATTATGACAAGTAACACTAATAGTAATAATAATAACCCAATCTGCCCCACTTTTTCATTTTTCTGCAGTATAATAATAATAATAATACTCATACAGAATTTCAATACAAACCCATATTCTTAAAACAAATGCACCCACCTTATCAATTTATAATTGTGTTAGTAACATAAACAGAATTAATCAGTTTAAATTAATTTATAGATGGCGCGAAAATATCTGGCTTCTGTCGCCCTCTCGTACTATTACTACAAAAATCTGCAGACACTGTTATGCTGTAAAGGAAAATAAACGCATGTGGCCTTTTATATGACGTTTATAAGCAACTCAGCACGGATACTGGTGAAATCATGAATATTTCGGGTATTGCATTTGTTTAACTTTCAAATACTGGTAGTTTTTACCATAATTTCGAAAATTTGTTTGGGTTTTGACCATCGCGGTTATTCTGCCAGCTGTGATGTTTATTATGATATGCAAATTGGTAGGCCATTTCCGAAAAAGGAAAATTGTCACATTTGTCAGTCTGAAGCGTTGACAAAAGACATTGATCGGCTCTCATCTTGGTATGGTTGTACGAAAGAGGAAACTACGTTCATAGCATCACCCAATCGTACCCTATTTATAAGTGCGAATGTATCATCTTCAACCCATCTTCCATCGGTCCTTTGCTGACATCAACATAGCTACGGCCGCTGATCCAATGATACTTGGAAGTAAATAATTTCAGAGTATCGTAGGAAATTAACACGCTCAATATAGTTCGGGTTCACTTGGAATATAATTCGGGAAAAAGTGCTTTCTGAAGCATTCTGCTTACTTTTTATGAATATTACATTATATTGTATGTATAATCTCTATTTTATACACTTGGTGATCCTTTTATACAAGTTGTTCATGTTATCTTTTAAGTGCGCAATGATTTGGATTTCTATCAACAAATAGTTCAAGCCAGCAAGTAGATATTGGATGGCGGTCGAGGGAATTTCAAAGCAGACTTCTTCAGTTAGGACATTAGCAGCTAACGTATTTGCTGTAACTTGATTGCGAATCCCCTCATACATTGTCTCGAACAAACGAAAGGCGTGATCTCATCCCTGCATTCTCCAGATCGTCCAAAATGCATATTCCTGCAAGAACCACATTGTAATCACATGACCGGATTCAACATGGCCACACCCAGAACAACCAAATTTCGTGTTGGTGGTATTGCATTACAACATTCCCAGCAAACCGGAGGATGTAACATGAAAATGCTTTCTCCTAGTCTGTAGTGAGTTATCATTACATTGAGGACAAGCCTTTCGAATTAGCGATTATTTTATGGTTCTTCAGGTTCGTTACTTATGCCGTTGGCAAATTAATTTTCTTCAAAATCATAAAATTTACTTTTTTTCCTGAAAAAAAATTATATACACCCTATCTATGCACTTTACTCATTGTTTTGATATACAATTTGCCTTTCTTCACTTCTCTTATTTGTTTTTGAGACATTGGTAAAAATGTCAACAAATTGACCAAAGTTTTGTTGGACGACCCCTTAACAATGGAACTTTTCACTGTGTATGATTACAATGGGGCAATACGTGTCATCTTAGATACCTTTAGATGTAATGCTTAGTATTTATTTATTTATTTATTTATTTATTTATTTATTTATTTATTTATTTATTTATTTATTTATTTATTTATTTATTTATTTATTTATTGGTGTATAAGGTCACATTTCTACACGATGGTTAATCATAACCGCAACATGGAACACGGATATAAGGTCGAAACCAGTCAATCTTTTATAACCATGTTGCGCATTTTAAACAACGTCCACCCCAGGCATTGATTACCGGGTCCTACTTTACAAGTAAAACATAGCTTGTTTACCACAGTAAACAAGCACTGTGTCACTTTCCGGTGTTTGCATAGAATAAGATACATTTGTGCGCCAGTCTACCATCATTGCGATTAAAGCTCCGTGAGATCAGATCCACCAGAGAAACTAATACTTAGATAAATGTGAATTTAAGTAAGCAGAAGACGTTCTTACCACAGTACTGGGATATCAACACGTTTCCTCTGGAATATGAGCGCACACATACAACCACCCGACCGCCATTTTGCATTAAGTTGCAGTGAAGTAATACAGTTTTAATGCATGTATCACTAGGCGTCAGTAACTGTTTTTGAAACATAAAAATAGAGGATATTCACGAAAATTTGATGAATACCGAAAATATCTCGTGAGTGGCTACAAAGAAATATGAGGATCTTCACGAGCGACGCAGTCGCGAGTGAAGATCCTCATATTTCTTGTAGCCACGAACGAGATATTTTCGGTATTCATCAAATTTTCGTGAATTTTCTTTTTATTTAATGCTCTACGACTACAAACTCTCCAATTTGTGGCCTTTATTTGCCATTAAGGCGCAAAATGTATGTGCCGAACCGGCGTCCATACAAAAATTACAACAACCAAACTCCAACCATTGGAATGTGTGAATATCCGCACAAAAAGTAGTCCCGTCTTATTTCTCCCCTAACTTTACGATTTACCAAGGCTGGCGAATTGAAATAATCGCAATGTGTTTCGAAGAAATAGAACAATAACAAAAAACACCACTTTCTTATTTTCAATAACAAGACACGTCATTTTATTTTTTTTGAACTCAATGCACTGAAGACGTGTGAAGTTGAACTGAAGAAATTTGAAAGTGATTTCGGCTTTTCGCTGGAAGGTGAATGAGAAAGTCAAACTTTGAAACCGCTGATTTAATGAATTGATTTAGTCACCGTCACTATCAATTATTCGAATTCGTTTGTATTTGGGACTCTGGAATTCATTACTGATGTGCTGACTCTGTGATGATTGCATGTAAATGTTTATCGGCCCATTAAACGTGCTGCCACTGAACATCGAAGACAGTGGAAATGAACCTACGATGAAATATCGATTTCTAAATATCATTTTGATATTTCGTTTTGCCGACCGACAGGGGAATATGACTTAATTTTTCAGCGTGAATTGATGCCTGAGCATTAAATAAATATAGGATATCATAAATCAAATGTATAAGAGGTCAAAATCAACCACTTCCCATACCGGGAACCCAAACCCCAGGCACCACCCCCAACACCAGAGAACCCACACCCCAGGTACCACCTCCCATACCAAGGAACCTACACCTCATGCACCACCTCCCATACAAGGCAACCCACACCCCAGGCACCACCTCCCATATCCGGGAATACACACCCAGGCACCACCTCTCATACTAGGAAACCCACACCTCAGACACCTGCCGACCGCCGCCAGCAAAACAAAACCCGTTCATCACGGCGACCAAACACTGTCACCGCCTTCCTATATTTTGTATTCAAACGGTAGTTCAGTAATAATTTAATCCTGCTCTCCTACAGGACCGCAGAATTAAATTATTGCTGATCCTCAGCACCGCTGGTCTCGAAACAACTAGATTGCTGAAACATCAGCAAGAAACGACGTCACACCAATTCCCTCCCCCACCCCTCCCCAAGATGACGTCCAGTCGATTAACTTGGTAACTCCTCCAATCCCCGACGTTTGCTGAAGTGACAGCTGTTACGCTATAGCGTAACAGCTATCACTTCATCAAACGTCATAGCGTTTTCCAAGCATGAAAATTAATAACACGAAATCAACTTTCCAATCTTGACATTTGTCTTTGTCTAGCGAGTTATGATTAAGCTTGTGCTAAAAAATTTCGGTTTATATCGCATAAACCGAATGAAAACAACAGATATTTGTTATAATTTAATCCGGCTGTAATATTAAAATATAAAAAACTATGTGTACGTGAACAAAAAACTTTTAATTTTCGCAAAAGACAACAGTCAAACTCAGGAAAGTGTGCCACAAACAGGTCACGTCAAACATTTTCAAATTGTTTGTTGCTTTGATTTTCGATCGCAGACGACAGATATTTAGCAAGTCACGTAACAATATCATTAAAAACATTGTTTTCAGTTCCCCCAAATCATGTTGGGATGTATGAATATTTTATTCGTCTCCCACTTCGGTATATTTTATTAAATTCAATTGTTCCCGAGAAATTATCATTAAATTCTTGCTGACTGGAGGCGATGAAAAATCGATCGTTGATCTTGTTTACAAGTTTTGTATCCATCTATCAGTCTACCGTCACGCCTTCACGGTGACATTTGGATTGAGTGGGCGGTGCTGCCAGAGTGTAGACATTCCAAATTATGACGTGATTTGGTTTATATGATTTTGACGACTTTCACACTGTATGCTTTCAACCAATCAAACGCAGAGGCGGGGCAAATGATTAAATTATAACTAAAATATGTTGTAAATATTCAATTTGTATTGCCACGAACAAAATGTTCACATCATAACAATATTCACGTTTTCGCACACAAAGTATTGTCTTTAAAGAGCGATCGGAGATTGGAAGGCATTGGGAAATTAAAATCTTCGAGAAACTTTTTGTTGGTGATCATCGTTTATTTATAGCAACTTTCGCCCTTCTAAGATGGCGGTGTTGAAGACACATTATTTGTGGCCAGTGAACGTTCCAGTATACAGAGAGCAGTGCTGCGACAATCATATGTTGCCGTCCATTGCACACGCACTTGCAACCATTTAGTTCTCACTGTAGCTTGTGAAATGTATTGCGAGAGACGTTGATATAGGCTATGCCTGTTAGTCAAACCCTATTTCTATTTTGAGAAATAAAATTTTGTTTATTAAAATTCTTTGGACCGGCTGTATAAAAATGATACGCGAGTTTTTGAGGAGTGCCTCAATGGATTACTTGGGGGTGCACTTCTAAGTGAGATCAAAATGACTGGAGTTGAGGGGTAAAATCGGAAAGGATGATGGAAGAGGGTGCTATTACACGACACTGCATGTAAACGGGTCTTGCTTTACTTCTTTTCGGACCTTCATCATTGATTTCAAATCCGACTGGACAAAAGGTGAACGCGTTGCCCGGGAAACATTCTGGATCGAACAGCTATGCACGTATAGACCTCTCAGTCTCAACAGAACTTCAAATTCAAACTATTCTTTAGCAGAGACGAATCGTCCTCTCGGTTTCACGCGATCCACATTGTTTCCATGCAGTCTAGGCACTCGACAAAGATACGTAACTGTCAGTCAAGGATCGTAGTACTTATTCTGTAAATTTCAAGCAACTGCACTCAGCGGCCTGGACGCATTTTATTTTTGTCCGACGCTGCTATTTTCATCATCTTCAATGTCTTTTATGCCTATTTACACATTTTTCGCCATTAATCCTACCGCGAAATCTGTTCGTTTTTAACTTTTGGCGATCATCTGAGTGTTTTAGGCAGCGTCGGAACCCACTAGCAATGGTCTTGTAGATGCAACTTTTACTTAATCGCTTCCCTGCACCAATAAGAGTGAATAACAAGCCTTTAGTGGCACTATCCCATTGCGGCGGCAGTCCCAGCACATCCCCATGTCGTCTTGCATCAGCTAGAAAAACACCACTCTCTAAAATGTTCTCCTAGCGGGCTACCTGGTGCATTTTAAGGCGACGGACTGCATACAATTGTTTTTAAATCATCCAGTTATCATACTTTCATGTAATACATGGACGTATCTTGACATTTCTAAAATTCCAGTTCCTTTTAATTTTCGAAGGGTATACTAAAATCGGGTTTTACCGGGAGTTAGGACTTTCTAGAATACTTTTCAGAATTCGTCTAACAGTATTTTTTTATCTTTTGCTTTCTACTTTTACCCCGGTTTCTTTTCTTTTCGGGTTGTACTACACACCCGTTCAGTCATAAATGCTCTGCCACGATACCAACTGCTCCAACGGCAACCTCAGTAAACTGAGTAAAGGTTGCAATTGACTCAGCCAGTATGTTAGTTCACATTTACAACTCGACTCGAGACCGATATTCTAGAATTGACACTACTGAATTGTTGAATTTGTTTTCAACACATAAAACAATTCTGTAATTGTCAGTTCTCGAATATCGGACTCGGGTCGAGTTGCAAAAATGAACTAACATACAGGCTGAGTTAATTGTAACCTTTATTATTTATTCTTAATAATTGGTTCACGACAGCAACTCACTAAAGTTGACATCAATTCAGTGAAGGTAGGAGATTACGCCATCAGTGCAAGTAACAGTGTACTTAATCTTGGTGCCTTCTTCGACTCTACCATGTCTGTGGACAGACATGTTGCAGATATGTGCAATAAGGCTTTCAGAGGTCTATACAAAGTTAAACAGATAAGACAGTTCCTCACCAAAGACTCAACACAAACCCTAGTTCATGCATTTGTAACTTCACATTTGGATTATTGTAATGCTTTACTGTTCAACCTTCCACAATATCAGTACTCTCGCCTGCAGATGGTACTAAAAGCATCAGCCTGAGTGGTATGTAGGGTATCACGATCTCAACACATCACTCCTGTTCTGAGGGATATGCACTGGCTGCCAGTTAAGTACAGAATAATTTTCAAATCTTTAGTATTAGTTTTTAAGACACAAAACAATATGTCACCAGCCTACTTAGAAGAACTCCTTAATACCAAGAATGTGTGTCAATACAACCTGAGGTCTGATAGTAAAATGCTGCTACATGTTTCAAAACATAGGTGTAAGATGTTTGGAGATAGGTCATTCTCATTTGCTGGCCCTCACTTGTGGAATAATTTACCAGAACACCTAAAAAGACTGTCAAATGTCAACCTTTTCAAGAAAGATCTCAAAACATACCTGTTTCAAAAAGCCTATAAGTGATGTTCTGGACTGTAAGATACTGTATATATTCCGTTTGTATATTTGCACGAGTTCAGTAACATGTACAGCGCCTTGGAATATGGTCCTATATCTTCTGAACTATAATTTTGGCGCTATATAAATGTGTATATTATTATTATTATTATTATTATTATTATTATTTAATTTTCGGGCGTCAAAGCACCCTTCTTCAGAAAACATATAATGTAGTCTCTTGCAGTAAAGTGTAGATTGCAACGACTGTAGTGCAATAAAGCTGGTTGAGGGATAGATTATTTCTAGTGGTCTGAATTTGTTATTCAAAATGTGTTTACTACAAATTATTGGAAAGTGCCACTAATTTGTAGTGGAACAAACTTATATTAACTACAAATTATTGGAAAGTGGGTAACATACTTATAGGTCTATAGTTATTAAAAAAGATTTATAATGTTGCATAATGGGTTAGCTATTTCTCTGACCGATTGGATAAGAAATGTTTGCTACAAATTATTGGTCGAGGGCTAGGTTATTCTTGGTGTTCTGAATTTGTTAATCAAAATCTGTTATTGCAAATTATTGGAGAGTGCCTACGGGCACTCTCCTATGGTCTGTAATGAAGCAAAGTTATTTCCTATTCGAAAAAGTAGGGAATATTTGATAAAAGTGAGATATTTGAAGAAATATATTTATATTTTCATCAAAAAGACAGTTGATGCATTGCACTGTGACATTTGGTGAATGATTTCAGCGATAGTTGGGTGTCTAACAAGCTCACATTCCACGCATTGAACTGTAGAATTTACTTCATTCAGTCCAAGACATCAATACCTTGTAAATCCTCCTCGGTTCGCGAGACAAGCGCGGATCCGACGTGGCATACTCCTTACCAAACGCCCAATATCAGCTTGACTGATCTTATTCTATTCTTCCTGTAGTGCAGCGGCGAGTTCCTGGACATTGGTAGGGGGCTGTTGGCGTTGTCGTAGGCGTCTGCCAAGCATATCCCAGACGAGCTCGATTGGTGAAAGGTCTGGACATAGTGCTGACCAAGGCAGTGTAGTGATGTTCTGCTCCTGAAGGAACTCTGTAGCGACACGGGCCCTGTGTGCTCTTGCATTGTCAACTTGGAAAATGAATCGACGGGGGTGACGCAAATGGCACCACATGAGCTGCTAACATGTTGTCACGGTGGTACTGCTCTGTGGCACGCCCTTGGATGATATGTAATGCTGTTCTGCTTGTTATGATTATGCCTCCCCAACCATAACCGATCCACCACCAAAACAATCGTGCTGTCTAACGATTACGTCATGGTATCGTTCGTTACGCCGCCGCCTCACTGTGTTTCGCCTGTCGGGGAAGTCGAGAGTGAACCTCGATTCATCGGAAAACATGACGTTGCTCGACAGCCAATTGCCTTAGCGCTGTCGCTCAGTCAAATGTAAAATTATTCGAGGTTGCCGAGCGTACAAATTCCAGCTGTGTAGGCGATTTCGGATAGTCTGACCACTGACTCGCATATCTGTCCCTCGGTGCAGCTGCTGTCCAATTTCTGAGGCACATTGATGGCGGTTATTATAATTTGTTTTAGCCCCGGTAACACAGACAGATTGAAGGCAAGACTCTCTGCGACGGCCAAATTTGTGGGTTCGTCCGACGAATCGCTATGAACTTGCGATGCCTTGCCATTGTTCTTGCGATGCATCGTGGAATTTAGGTCATCGCAGGTGACCGCAGGTGTTTTTGACCTTGTTCAAAATCTTTCTGCGATGGTTCCCCATCGTCCATCCTCGTCCGAGGTGACGTGCGCTGACGTGAGGTGATGCGCGTTAGCGCGCGTCACCTCGGGCGAGGATGGACCAACGTGCCTCTTGACTTGCGTCGACATACATCACAACGCACGTCGGCAGGCGCCAACGTGCGTCAACGCGCGTCATTGCACGTCGGCGTGCGTCTATCAGCAGATGGTATAAAAGGGGGCCACACAATAATTACAACATTCAGTGTCTTCTTGCTCAGCTCAGAATTCGCCCTGAGAATGTATGTGTGCATATGGACTTTATTTCTGTGATACCATTATAACAAAAAGAAATTATAACAAAAGAATTAGCAAGGTGCTATAATGTTTTATTAAATGTCACATAATCATACACTGATATTTTGTTTTATTAAATGCCAGTCTCTAAATTTGTCTCGAAATCACTAAAAAAATTTAAGAACAAAGTTCATGGCAAACATCACAAGTTCCCGATATTAAATCTTATTCCATTGCCAAGGCACAGAACCAGCCGCACTGTTGTAGTAGTGCTTCAGGTACACTCTGACCATCTTTGCCTCTCTCGTCGCCATGTTGCCTTCCTGTTGCACATTGCGAACATCATCCAGAACACCTGCATCCCGCCACGCGCCTGGTATTACCCGGTGGTCCTGGTCTTCCTGGTCTACATCACGGTCCTGAAGGCCAGGGTACCTGATCCTCATCAGGTTGTGGAGGCACATTGTCGCCGTGGTGATGAGGGTCACGGTATTTGGATTCTGTTCCATCGTTGTAAGTAAGCAACGGAATCCGTTGGACAGGATCCCAAAGCCGTTCGCTACAACTCTTCTTGCACGGGACGTCCTGTAATGGAAGATGCGTCATCATTCATGTTTCTGTGTGAAAAGTGTTTGATGAGGTGAGGCCTCAGCGGGAACGCGTCGTCCTCTACCAGGAAGTAGGGCACATACCTATCGTCGTTCGGCAAGGGCTCTGGAGGTGGTAAGCCTATGGTGCCAGTGTCCAGGCCAACCTTCAGAGATGAGGCGTTGTATATCGCGCAATCTGACCTACATCAGCCCACATAAACTTGTAGTCTGCGTCGACTATCGCCAACATGATGATGGAGTAATACCCCTTATAGTTAAAACACAGTGACCCAGACTTGCCGTCAATGGCCCCACATGCATGGTGGTAATCCCACCTCGACGCAAACCTCTCGGCCACCCGACGCCACCCGGCTTCTGTTGTCAGAAGGTCAAATAGCTCATCCTTGTACTCTTTTACTATGGCTTTAGATACTTCCCGCACCAATAATGAAATTGTGTTCTGTGGGACACGGAAGGAATAGGCAAGGCTGTGGTAGCTGTTGCCAATAGCCATATACCTCAACGTTGTGGCAACCTTCATGCCAGGCTCCAGGGACTTGCGGTAATTGGTCTCCTCCCTCGACACCCGGGGTGTCAAACGTTGCACAAGTTCATGAAACATCGCGGGCTCCATTCGAAGGAACCCCACAAAGTTGCCATGGGATTCCCTCTCCAATTGTGCCAGCAACGTCTCGTACAGGCCCAGCTGAGGTCTTCTAAGAAACCATGGTCTCACCCAGAACATTCTTCTCTCTCTTCTCTGTCTTCTTCTGTGGTGTAAGGCTACAGCAAACACTCTAAGATTTTGGAGTTGTTGCACCTCTAGCACCTGTTTTTGCACCTGTCTGTCGGCCATGATGAAGTGAGATTGATGTTTTGGGAATCTGAGCACCCCTTTATATACTCACCTGTCTGACCGCCGATGAAATGCACGCCGACATACCATAACCCGCCATAACCCTCACCGCGAGGCACGGTAAAATGTGCGTCATGGTGCGTCAATGCACCCCGGCGCACCATTACGCACCATGGCGCACAGTTTATCTTCTTTTAATGTGCGCCGTCGCACCTATGTAACTGTGCGTCGACGCACGTGGACGCACGCTGTGGCACGCGTAATCTCTTGCATACGAACATAGGGTCTCTAGGCGTCTTTTTGATGTGACCGCAAGTAAGATGCATGGAGCCTTGGACCAAATGGACAATCGGGAGTAAAGGCGCGAGTCATGTTTCTGGTCTGACCGGGGCGTACGAAATGCTGTGGTTTGGATAAAACGATCCTGGTTAGCAGTTGTCGTCCTTGGACGATCTGACCGACGTCTGTCATCAGCATTGCCTGACGGTTGCGGGACCATAACCTGCTAATCACCGATTGCGTAACGTTGAGAATTTGAGCCACTGCAGTCTGTCTGTTGCCAGATTCCAACATGCCAACGGCACGTAAACGTTCGTCACATGTCAGTCTTCGAATGTCTCAAAACTTACGTTTCGACCAGAAACTATTGATGAACGAGTTTATACCAAGAGAATAATGATGAGACCTCCGAAAAAGCCCGTCCAGTACAAAAGAAAATTTCAAAACGTACCTCACAGACATTAACGTGGCGCTTGTGTGGAAAACCTGCACGAAGTTTTCGTGGGCCGGTGACATTCATGATACATACTAAACTTGGTAACATATTGATGTGTCCAATCACGCGTATCCAATATCATTTTCCGAAAATATCAACATCAGTTTAGATATCCCCTACTGTTTTTTAATAGAATATAAACTAAATATTATCTGCAGTTCCGTACAGTGAATTTGAGAATGCATAGAACGCTGTGAAGCTAAATAAATTATTCAGTTTCTTACAGTAAATTGTACAAGGCTGTAAATACGTTGACGTTTAAACAAAATATATAGTTTCTGGCAGTAATACGTCGAATTTGGCTGGTTGTGGATTAGTGTCTTGCAGTAATGCGTAGATTGCAGCGACCGCAGTGTAATTTAGCTGGTTGAGGGCTAGATATTTTTGGTGGTCTGAATTTGAGCGCTAGATTTTTCTTGGTGGTCTGAATGAGTTATTCAAAATTTGTTTATTGCAAATAGAACAAACTTATATAACCAAAATATCATTTGCAGTTTCCTGCAGTGAACTGAAGATTGCAGTGAACTCAATGAAGCTAAAATAAATTATTCTGTTTCTTACAGTGAAGTGCAGAATGCTGTAAATGAAATACAATTTAAACAAACTATGTAGTTTCTTGCAGTAAAATGTAGATTGCAGCCACTGCAGTGTAACTTAGCTGGTTGAGGGCTAGATTATTTTTGGTGGTCTGAATTTGTTATTCAGAATTTGTTTATTACAAATTATTGGTTGAGGGCTAGATTATTCTTGGTGGTCTGAATTAGCTATTCAAATTTTGTTTATTGCAAATTATTAATATGTAGTTTCTTGCAGTGATGCGTAGATTACAGCGACTGCAGTATAATTTAACTGGTTATGAGTTGGGTTATTTTTAGTGGTCTAAATTTATTTTTCAAAATGCGTTTACTACAAATTGTTGGATAGTACCTACATGCATTTTCCAATAGTTTGTAATAGAACAAATTTATACAAACAAAATATTATTTGCAGTTCCCTGCAGTGAATTTAAAAATGCAGTGAACGCTGTGATGCTTAAATAAATTAATCAGTTTCTTCCAGTGAAGTGTAGAATGTTGTAAATGCAGCGTAATTTAATAGAAAATATGTAGTTTCTTCCCGTACGGCGTTGATTCCAGCGACGGCAGTGTAATTTAGTTTGTTGAGGGCTAGATTTATATTATGACACACTAAGGTTACATCATTCTTAAGTTTTACACTTGATTGTTGATGGAAGGAGATAATTGCAAACCAACGTTCTAATTTACACGCATAGCAGCTTGATATTCTACCTGACGAAAGTCTCCGAATACAAAGGGGGTAATATTATGAATATACTTCGTTTGCACCTAACTAGCATATCCCATACACTAAATGCCTATGGCTTTTCACTTGATCACACGTTTACTTTCTACTTTTATCATCCAATTTTTCACGTCCAAATTGCAACAGTCGCCGATGAGAATTAACCACGAAAAAGCAATACCTATCTTAAATATAAACTACACTAATTCGGGGGGGGGGGGAGGGGGGGGTGGTGCTTACTCTCCATCTTTCATACTTGAATATATCCTTATTCTATTATGCTTGGAAATAAAGGCATTGAATAATCATACAGCTAGGGGTTATGATGGTTACATGATTCTTAATGGCGGATAATATGACACTGGACGAGGTTCAGTCTTGCGCAGAGTACGACTTCACACGGATATACAAAGAGAAAGTTTGCTCCTTGCCTGGGGATGATGACTCCCCTTTCAAGAATCATCTCAACCAAATGATTTCCAATTAGCTACCATCATAACAGACATTGATTTTTCTCTTTTTCTCATTAATTGTCAGAGTTTAAAAGCTCACTGGGATCATTTAAAAAAAACTGTTATGTAATTTACAGAGCCATGTGAATTTATTCGATATGATTTGAGTTACCGAAGTTTTCCAATTTTCTTCCGATATGTCGTTTCCCATCCTTAGAGGGATACCAGGCGCTGATTAAAAACATGAGACCTGATAACGACGATGGTCGAGTGGGCGTAGGACTATATATCAAAGAAGGTACACCCTACAACGTACGGAAAGATCTCTCAGTTTTCATTCCGCATGTCTTCGAATCCCTCTTTATTGAAATAGTTGGTGTCATATACAAACCTAACTCATCCCAGAAAGCGGATGTTAATCAGTTTTTCATCTAAATTAAATGAAATAACTGGGATATGGGATACTAAATGCTGAAAATAAAAAAAAACTTATATAATATGTGATCTCAACTTAGATTTGCTAAAAGCATCTATCCACCCTAAGACGGAAGGATTTATCGACCTCATGTTCAGTCAAGGTTTCATATCTCACATTACTAAACCAACGAGAGTGACAAATCATTCTGCAACCTTAATTTATTATATATTTTCAAACAAGTTTTCACTCACACCTCTTTCTGGCATAATCATTACAGACGTGTCTGAAACCGCCCCCACCTTTGCCACTACACAAAATCCAATCTTGACCAGAATCATTAATTTAGAAAAAAATAGCAGTGTTTAAAGAAAATCTCTTTCTAAGTGACTTCTCTAAAGTTATGCAATCAAACTGTGCCATCACTCCTTATAAAACATTCTTAAATATTTACACGAAAGCCTATGACCCAGCATCTCCCCTTAAACGTGTCTATCGTAGAAAGAAATTCATTAAAACAACCTTGTATGACGAAAGAACTCGTAACGTCCACCAACAATAAGCTGAAAGTTTATAATAAGAAACTCAGAAACCATAACGAACCGAACAACCAAAACTACAAAAACTATTGTAGAGGATTTTTTAATAAACTCGAAAAACGCTGCAAAACAAGCTGTTATAGAGATATTTTAGCGGAAAACAAAAAATACTATTTGTGGAACCTGGCAAATATTAAATGCAATTATCAATAAAGCAAAATGTGCAGCGAAATTACCTTTGTTCTTTCCATTTAACAACAAAGAAATAAATTCTCCGAGCGATATAACACATGAATTTAATCACTTTTTTGTTAATATAAGTAAACAAACCTTTGAAAAAATACCAAAATCAAATGGATCTCACACAGGTTATATGAAGAGCAGAGCTTCAACTAATTTCTATCTGAGACTAACAAGTCCACTTGAAGTTACTTTCATAATAAATAAGATAGTAGTATATAAGGTACCCGATCTTGCCTTATTACCCGGACTTTTGGGGGAGCAGCTAGTGTTAAATTCACATAGGAACCGGACTTTTGGGGGAGCAACTTGGGGGAGCAAAAGTATGGCTCCATGAAGCTAGATCCGACAAGTGGTGTAGGTACTGTATATAAAGTATGCTATGGCATGTATAGTGATATATGTACGCATGGGGCTATAGGTATATATTATGGGTAAGTGGTGGAAAGATGATGGGAAAATTGGGTTTTTTGAAAGTTTTCTCGCGAAACGGGTGACGTTGCTACTGACGTCGTGACGTAATGATACGCACGCGACGTCATAGAGATGCTGACCGCTATTATTGTCCACTATACAATCTGACATAATGTAATTCGGGTCAGTGGATGTCGGACTTCTCGTAAGTGTGTGTGTGTGGGGGTGGGGGTCTGGTAGTGGTAGTATATATCCATGTTAGTGTATTATTCGCCCTTGAGTCTTCATATTATCCCATGTCCGTTATAGCTAGGTCAAGCAGTAGGTGGTGGGGGAAGGGGGAATGGTAGTGTGGTATTGCGAGATAGTCATTGGTGGTTTAGATTGGCAGTACAGGATGAATGATCTGTTGGTCTATTACCCCCTTAGGACTATTAACCTACCGAATCCTTTGTATTATTTTATGGCTGGTAATGGTACTATGGAATTCCAGACCAGGCAGTATTATAATCGTTTGTTTAGAACGGGTGGCATAGGATGCATGGTATGTACCCCTGTAGTCCTCGATATTATTAACCAGCCGATTGCTTTGTACTATTCTATGATTGGTATAGGTAGTACATTATAGCAGGCCAAGTGGAATTTTGGAGTGGGGGTAATGCCTGGCAGTATAGAACAGCAGTATAGTATGGACGATATATACCTCTGTGGGCCCATGCAGGGCCCATGTTAGCCCTTAGTACTATTAATCCACCTGATGCTTCATGTTATCCTATGGCTGGTATAGGTAGTATGCAATGCTAGGCATAGGGGTATTGTGGGTAGGGGTACTGTCTAGTAGTTTAGAACGGCACTATAGTATGGCGGTATATACACCTATAGGCCCCTGTTAGTGCTTGGTACTATTAACCAACCGATTGCTTTGTTTTATTATATGGCTGGTATATGTAGTACGTTATGGTAGACCTAGTGATTTTGTGGGGGTGGGGTAATGCTTGGTAGTTTAGAACGGTAGTATAACATAGGCTATGCATATCCCTGTAGGTCTCTTGCTGGCCCTTGGTACTGCTGATCCACCAGGTGCTTCATATTATTGAGCGGTATTCTGGGGTTGGGACAATGCCTGGTAAAACAGAACGGCAGCAGAGTACGGTTGGTATATTCCCCTGTAGATTCCATCCTAACCGTTGATAGTATTAACCTACCAAATGCTTTGTATCATCCTGTTACTGGTTAGGTGGTACGTAATAGCAGTAGTTCTGTGGTACGTAATAGCAGTAGTTCTGACCCTATTCCAAGTATTCTTGTTGTTTCATTTATATAACTAACCAATCAGATTGCTTGATTTCCCATAATCTGTATACAGAGTTATCTCCCTTGTGTATAATAAAAGCCTATACCCAATGGCCATATTCCCAGGCACCCCAATTTCGGCACCCCCCTTTTTAGGAAACACCCGTGGCTATAGAATCCCTTTTTGTCATATGTGCTTATGTGAAAAGGCACAATGTGACACAATATGCCCTATCACAAAGGCACATGCTTTATGTGCCGATATGTGCTTATGTGAAAAGGCGCAATGTGACACAATATGCCCTATCACATAGGCACATACGGGTATTTTAGGATACCTATGTCCTGGTATTGTTTTATTCAAGGATACCTACTGGAGAATCCCTTTTAGGAATCCCATTTGTAGAATCCCTTTTTGGAATTAGAGATGGGTTTCCTAAAAGGGATTCTCCAGTATCCCATTTGTAGAATCCCTTTTTGGAATTAGAGATGGGTTTCCTAAAAGGGATTCTCCATACTATAGTGCCGTTCTAAACTACCAGACAGTACCCCTACCCACTATACCCCTATGCCTAGCATTGCATACTACCTATACCAGCCATAGGATAACATGAAGCATCAGGTGGATTAATAGTACTAAGGGCTAACATGGGCCCTGCATGGGCCCACAGAGGTATATATCGTCCATACTATACTACTGTTCTATACTGCCAGGCATTACCCCCACCCCCACTCCAAAATTCCACTTGACCTGCTATAATGTACTACCTATACCAATCATAGAATAGTACAAAGCAATCGGCTGGTTAATAATATCGAGGACTACAGGGGTACATACCATGCATCCTATGCCACCCGTTCTAAACAAACGATTATAATACTGCCTGGTCTGGAATTCCATAGTACCATTACCAGCCATAAAATAATACAAAGGATTCGGTAGGTTAATAGTCCTAAGGGGGTAATAGACCAACAGATCATTCATCCTGTACTGCCAATCTAAACCACCAATGACTATCTCGCAATACCACACTACCATTCCCCCTTCCCCCACCACCTACTGCTTGACCTAGCTATAACGGACATAGGATAATATGAAGACTCAAGGGCTAATAATACACTAACATGGATATATACTACCACTACCAGACCCCCCCCCCCCCACCCCCCCCCCCCCCCCACACACACACACTTACGAGAAGTCCGACATCCACTGACCCGAATTACGTTATGTCAGATTGTATAGTGGACAATAATAGCGGTCAGCTTCTCTATGACGTCGCGTGCGTATCATGACGTCACGACGTCAGTAGCAACGTCACCCGTTTCGCGAGAAAACTTTCAAAAAACCCAATTTTCCCATCATCTTTCCACCACTTACCCATAATATATACCTATAGCCCCATGCGTACATATATCACTATACATGCCATAGCATACTTTATATACAGTACCTACACCACTTGTCGGATCTAGCTTCATGGAGCCATACTTTTGCTCCCCCAAGTTGCTCCCCCAAAAGTCCGGTTCCTATGGGAATTTAACACTAGCTGCTCCCCCAAAAGTCCGGGTAATAAGGCAAGATCGGGTACCTTATATACTACTTAAGATAAAATAAAAATTTACCAAATTTTATATTATACTGAGTCAAAAAAGAAAGTATAATAAACTTTGAGGAGCATTGTTTTTTAGTATTATCGACTTTAATCCCAAACAAATTATTGTAAATTCATATTTCGAGCCCAGCTATTGTAAATTCATATTTCGAGTCCAGCTGTGTGAATTTGCATAATTTCATGTTCTTACTGTTGCCAGCGGCACGTCAGTACGTCGCAATTCAGACATGGAGTGAAATGAAAAGTTCACACATGCAGTCAATAGCGTGCATGTCCACCGTTTGCCTCTTGGATGGCAAGATATCGACGGCGCATGGACCTGATAAGTCTCTGGATGTCACCCTATGGTATTGCGTGATCATGAAGTCGTACACGACGGTCCAATTGATCCCAAAGATGCTCGATAGGCGACAAATCTGGCGAAAGTGGGGGCCAGGTAAGAAGTTCGATGCTCTGCTCCTCAAGAAAGAAACGACAGACACGCGCCACGTGACATCGGGCATTGTCTTGCTGGAATAACTGCAATCCGACGTTAGCGTTGAACAACGGGACAACAACAGCGTTAACAATTTCGTCCCTATATCACTGTCCATTCAGATTACCATCTATGAAGATCAACTGCGTTCGATGGTGCAAGGAAATTCCAGCCCAAACCATTACACTACCGTTACCGAAACGGTGGCCTTCCCCACACAAGCATCAGAAAACCGTTCTCCTCGTCGGCGATACACTTTTGCCCTACCATCAGCACACCGTAGACAAAATCGTGATTCATCACTAAAAAGACCTGCGCTCCAACGCGAACATGCTGACGTACCCATTCCATTCTGACGGTACGTTGACGTTGGGTAAGGATTGGCCCGTGGTATGGACGCCTACTTCGGATGCCGTATTCAGCGAGTCTGTTGCGGGCAGTTTGTGCACTAATTCTATTGTTAGTTCTACCAGGAGTAATTGCTGCTGTCCTCGTCGCCGGAAGGAAGCGCTCCCGCAAGTGAGACGTCCAGATGTGTTGGTCTTGTGCAGGGGTCGTAACTCTTCGTCGACCTGAACGCGGTCGGTTGCAGTAGAACCAGTGGTTCTATACCTTCCAATGAGACGGTAAATAGTGGCCACAGTGACTCCAAACTCAGCAGCTAGCTCATCTGGGGGTATCCCAGCCTCATGCATACCGATGGCACGCAGCCTCTGATTTTCGGTTAACCTTGGCATTTTTTAAATTGTCGGAAGACAAAAACTAGCGTGTTTTCCCAATAACCCAGGCTCTGTAGCACAACATAACACAACGACAATGGTCGGTCACCCATCCAATTTGACAATCCCTGGTAGCACGCGCTATTTTGAAATCCGTAGCAAACTTGTATACGGTTGGGTGGACAACAACAACATGTCATTAAACTCTTTGCACGACTGTTGCCCACAAACATGCAACATTAGAACTATTATATTTCATCCTTTATGCTATTTTGTTTGTTTCTATTATACTTTCTTTTTTGACTCAGTATATATTTTATATCCACTTCGATTGACAAAGCAACGGATACATCTCTTTCTGACCTTGTCATTACCGTTGATTTTAACGACAATCAAATTGCAGGGCATCTTTCAAATATTATTAGATATTTTAATTTTAGACAGTTTGTGGATGGGCCTACGTGTTCCACGGAATCTTCTACTTCACTGATTGAAATTTTCGCTGCAAGCAAGACAGTCAACGCGACGACTTGCGAGATCTTAGATCCATTCATACCTAATATGATCCGCTATCACCGTCGTACTGTTCTGGAGGTCGACATTATCAAATAATCGCGCATCTCCTTCAGGGGACAAATTTGGTTGTATTCACAGGGCCACTATCGCGAACTGAATGCCGCGCTCGATAGTGTAAACTGGGATATTATAATCAATGCATCGAGCCTGGATACAATCGTCTCAGAGGTCACTAAAAGAGCTACTTGATACTGCTTCCGTCACATATCCAACAAATGGATCACTGTCAGAAAGGATCAACCGAAATGGATGCATAACGAAATAAGATTACTAATAAGTCAGAGAAAACGGCTATATCGTGTTGCCAAACGCAATGGTGTCCCACAGTCCTTTGAAAAATATAAACAGAAGAGAAACGAAGTGGTCTCGGCCAACGGGAAGGCCAAGGCAGCTGATGTTGCAAACGTACAGCTGATGGTGGAAAACCCTAAAGACGTTCATTGGCAACACTAATTCAGATAGTCCGGCTATCTGTTATTTGGACAAAGGGTACGCAACAGAGAAAAGGCTGACGTATCCAACGTATACTTTAGCTCTATCTCATCAGTGGACGACACTCGGGCATCTCTACTTATATTGGCCACATCCGCCCCGCACACGATAAACAGTATAACCATACATAGCAGCGAAGGGTGCGAAGCGCTAAAATCCCTTAATGCATCAAAGGCTGCAGGACCTGATTTTGTAAGTCCCCGGAAGTACTTGACCGACAACATCTTAAGTCAATTTCAGTCAGGATTCACTCCTGGTGACTCGACTATACTTCAACTAACTGACCTCTATGACGAATTCTGCCGAGCCCTCAACGATGGAAAAAAGGTTCGGGTGGCCTTCTGTGACGTCAGTAAAGCATTCGATTAGGTGTGGCATGTGTGCCTCACTCGCAAGCTGGAAACAATTGGAGTGTCAGGTGATTTACTTGCATTTTTAAAATCGTACCTTTCCGACAGGGTCCAGCGGGTTGTAATTGCCTCCGAAACGTCATCCTGGAGACCGATAAACTCTGGAGTTCCTAATGGATCGATACTTGACCCCTTATTATTTCCCATATGTATTAATGATATAACAGATAACTTATTAAGTAGCATTCGACTTTTCGCTGATGATACATCATTGTATCTTATAGTTGAGAATCCCATCCAAGCAGCAACTGTGATCAACCAGGATCTGACTACAATTGAGAATTGGACCAAGGCCTGGTTGGCTGAGTTCAATCCTAAAAAATCTGAGAGTATGCTCATATCGCGCAAGATTACCCCTGCTGTGCACCCACCACTATTTCTTGGTAATACCCAGATATCAGAAGTTAAAAGTCATAAGCACATGGGAGTTTTCTTAAATAGTGCATGTACGTGGAATGACCACATCGAACATATCTGCGGTAAAGCCTGGTTTCGAGTAGTTTTACTAAGGAGGGAAAAATTTACTCTTGACCGCAGTGTCCCTGAAAAGATTTACTTTGCCTTTATCAGGCCTCTTTTTGAATATGGTAGCCCCATTTGGGATAATTACACGGCGAGAAATACGATAGAGCTGGAAAAAGTACAGTTGGCTTCAGCAAGGATAGTGACTAGCGCAACCATGAATACTAGGACTTCCGCGTTGTATAATGAAACCCGCTGGGACTCCCTTAACCCTTTACCTAACATGAAAAGCAGACGACACTTGCAAAAAAAATTCTTGAATAACTAATTTTTTTCATTTTATTTTTCTCAAAAACATAGGTTATGACCCCTCGTTGGAACGAGCTCGACGAGCTCGTTCCAACGAGGGGTCATAACCTATGTTTTTGAGACAAAAAATGAAAATATTTTGAAAATTAATTGGCGATTTTTGAGAATAGCGCTGGCCGGTTTTGGCCGTTACGTTGGGTAAAGGGTTAAGGAAAGACGACGCAAACACAAACTGAAACATTTTTTTCTTATGTTTCATCATATGACGCTCCCATATACTGCCATTAAAGTTCCTCCAACAGTCTATGCTACCAGTCGATGTCTCAATCTCCGAGCAGGTAATAATCTCCGAGTTACCTTCGGCAACACCCAACTGTACCAGTCTTCATTTATACCGAGAACCACACGCCTATGCAAAGACATATCGTTATCAATCAGAGAAAACTCATCAGTGAGTAATTTCGCAAGTTATCTTAACAGGGGCAATCTGTGAGCCCCCGTCATTTTATGGCCATGCAAAATTACGAGTAGGACAAGTCTATCACTGCAGTAATCCTAGCACTCATTTATTCAATAACCATCTGTCGTTATCTCCCCTATGTCAGTGTGGTGAAGTCGAGACAAGCGAACATTTTTTTTGTTCTGTTCTGTCTTTGAAGAGGCACGCAAATCAGCAAAATAATCACTTCCTTTCGCACCAGATGTGACAACACTCCTATTTGCATCCGAATTCCTTACCAATGCTGAAAATTCGTCTGTATTTGAAATGGTGCAGAACTTTATTCTACTTAGTAAACGCTTCTAATAATTTCAACACTACTGCTCACCTTAGAGTTTACAATGGGTGGAAGCTGGGACAAGTCGCCCACTGGGTGATCTCTCAATACAACATCTCTTCCAAATGAGCTCTTATCGTGTTATCAAACTATCTCTTCTAAAAGTGTGCCAAGTGGCTCTTCTGTTAATTGACCATCAAGCTAACCTGATGATGGGTCAGTTCCCAAACAGATGTTCATCAATGTTGATGACTTGTACATTCAAGTTGGCCTTTTCCAAACGCCCACCTTCTCTTTCACTCGTCCTCTCGTTCTGCTTTCTTCGGTTGCTTCGGGGTTTAAACAATATCCAATCAACCACCAGTTCTATCCGTCTAACTGAAACAGAGTAATTTTATAGACTTGGGAGACGGTTTACATAAGCTTTCAGCTTTCTTCCGAATCCCCTACTTCAACAATTCAGTTTGATACATTATGCATTAATTGTATTCACTCAAAGTTATGTACAAAACATCCAAACCGTTTACCCGTGTTCGCATGTATACCGTTAACTTGTTTTGTTTTCAATAAATATTATTTAAACTATGATTTTCCAAAGATTGTGACGATCTCACCACTTCGTCCCCTGAGTTCCAATGTGTTCTATGTGCATACTGGCACATAGAACACATCGGAACTCAGGGGACGACTTGTCTCTTGAAGCATACAGCAAACGAAATTGCTGACCCACTACACATATTGTTGACACTTCCTTTTCTTACGGTATAGATCCAGATAAAATGAAAGTTGAAAGTGTAATACCCATTTTTAAAGCGGGAGACGAACACATCTTTACCAATTATAGACCCATCGGTCTGTAACCTCTGTTTTCGAAAGTATTGGAAAAGCTAATGTCCACCAGACTTACATATTTCTTAGATACATTGAAAATTTTATTCCTCCATCAATATGGATTCAGAAAATACCACTGTACCTTTCACCCAGTTCTTCAGCTAGTTAATAGCATTGCAGTAGAAAATAACAAACGGGGAAATAACAACACTATATCTTTGTTTCTTGATCTATCCCAAGCCTTCCATACCATTAATCACGATATTTTGTTGGGTAAAATGGAAACTCACGGCATTTGAGGACTCTTTAATAATTGGTTTAAAAGTTGGGTTTGGGTTTTTTTCATATTGCTTTATTAATATGTCCATTGTTTGTAAGCGGAAAAGAACAGAATTGTATACACGATTTCTCATACATGTGGCAAAATTACAAAGAATATTGATATCGGAACACCATTACCACACTGAGAAGCTCAAGTGGTGTATACGTGTCAAAGTCTTTTGTACATTTCTTATAGCTGTGTAAAAACGAGCTGCACTCAGAAAAGGAATGTATCAACCAAAACGCCCCTGGCACCTACGGGAGAAACCCGTCCACCAGCTCATAATATAGAGGCCTATACTATGACGTACATCCTCCACTTTCAAGCTGCTAAACAAAGCGCGAACAGCTAGCAGGTTGGGGCTCCTAAGCTAAAATTATAATCCCGTACTGAAGAATGGTAACAAAATGCATATTAGGTATGACTATCACTCGGCTGGATGTAATGTACTCTAAATATTGGGGGAGAGGGTATATGAACTGACTTTACGACAAGACAGCCATCAACGAAGTTATGAATGCTTTGAACTTATGTTAGGGTTTTCACATGAAACTATTCTTACAAAATCTCCTACGTGAGGTGACCCTGGCAGTCCAACGTGTTGTTTAACCCCAGTAGAGTAAATAAATAAAACAAATCTAACAGAACCTTAAAGAAGAAGCTTCCGCTACCCTCCAGACCACGGACCAATGGCTAGACCTTTGGTCCAAAAGCTGAAAGGCTGCGATGGCTTGCTGGATTTCTTTCTTTTTTAAAATGGTATTTAGTAGGCAGCGTAAGTCATCCCACTATCCCAATCGCAGAAACCATGCACGCAATGGCTGATTTTGTTCCAAGCATAAACTGCGGTGTCTAACTCTTTGATATATTTGATTCTTGTTGTCTTTATGTGCCCACGTTTGTATAATCATGTGCGTTATCCAGTGGCACTCGAGTACACGGATTGTGCTCGTCCGCTCTTTAGGCACAGATCGAACACTTGACCAGGTTCCATCTTTCCTTCAGTTCATTGGCCTTTTTAATAGAATACGAATACTGTTTAAAAGTTACTTATCAAAGATCTCAGTATGTTGAGTATGGCGATCATAAATCGAACCGTGATAATTTGAACTGCGGTGTTCGACGCGAATCGTTATTAGGACCCATCCTATTTCTCTTGTACATCAACGATATTAGTAACTCAGCATCACTTAACCGTTTGTCCGAAGTTCGATCCCCATCCTGGACGACCCGCGTTGTGTCGTTAGGCAAGGCACTTTATCCCAGTTGCCTACATGGGGGCACGATGACGCTGTGTACTAAGGCGTACCGCACGTCGGTGGTGCACATGTCTTCAACCGCTGTAACCCTGCTTGAGCGGAATTTGAACAGAGTTAGAATGTTGAGGAGCTGACAGTTGCTCGTCGATGCTCGGTGGTTCTCTCCGGGTACTCCGGCTTCCTCCACCTGTAAAACCGTCACGGTCACGATTAGCCATTGTGCAAAAGTATGTGACCTTAAAACACCAATAAATAAATAAATAAATAAATAAATAAATAAATAAATAAATAAATAAATAAGCTTTTATCTTTTGCGGATGATACCTCAGTGTATGACTCAGGCCCAGCTAATGACCTTCTAGCCGTGTACTTCCATGAGGAGGTTAAAACATATTTGAATGGTGCTCAGCTAACCATCTACTACTAAACGCCACTAAAACCAAGTATATTATTCTTAACCCGAATTATAAGCACAATGGCAACATGCGCCAGAAAATTCATATAAATGAACATATAAATGGTAGAGTAAGAAGTACCTGAGACAGAGAAAACTCGCTGAAATCTCTTGGGATACGCATCGACGAACATTTGTCCTATAAGCCGCACATATCCCAAATATGCTCTCAAAATTGCCGGAGCAAATTACAGTCTCAATAGAGTCAAAACTGTTCTTGCTCGTGAAGCCATGCAAACACTTTACTATGCCCTTGTGACAGGAATGATAGTCCGTAGGAACGTTAGTCCCTCTGGACTATTATTCCGCGGAATTATAGTCCTAGGTCTAACATTCCTAGGAATAGTAGTCCGCCGGACAACTATTCCTAGGAATGTTAGACCTAGGACTATAATTCCGCGGAATAATAGTCCAGAGGGACTAATTTTCCTACGGACTATCATTCCTGTCACACCCTGATACACAGCCATTCGACATGGAATTCAAATTTGGGGCAACTTTATGGATACAAGGAAATTAGCGATTATGCAGAAGGGGCCGTCATGAATAATAAATACCACTAGATATAATGTCCACACTGACCCTCTCTTTGCTAAGGACAAAATACTTAAAGTTGATGACTTGTTTAACTGGTGGAGTGCTAAGTTTTTGGGGTGTTAAAATTTTATTCACATGTTATTGCCTTGCTACAGTTTATGGGAGAGTGCCTACAGGCACTCTCCCATAAATTGTAGCAGGGCAATTCCATCCAGACTAAATAATATCACATCAAGAATTAATTGAAGCACATCCACAGAATATCAAGCCTTTGAGCTGTGGTACCTGCACTTCTGGATAAAGCCCAAAAATGGGCTTCCAGCACTCTACCAGTTAAGCTCAATGCTGCTCTATTCGTCTTTGACTGGAGAAATAGTAGATTACCCTCATCCTTCAACGATATCTTTAGTATTGCGGAAAATCCCTCCGGTATGACTACTCGACAAATGAGTCTCCTACGAGTGGAGAAAATACGAACAAAAACTTTAGATAATTTCCCGGTACGCAATTTTCCGAGAATCTGGAATGCGCTAGACATTGAAACAAGGAAAATATCAAATAGAAAAACTTTTAGGAATACACCGACTTCTACATTTGTTTCGTCATACCTATTAAATGTCAGTTGTAACAACCCGTATTGCCCCGGTTGTGTACCACAAAACTAGTGCAGTTGATAATAGCACTACATTTCTTCAAGATGAGAACACGATTTATTACTTGTTCGGGTCATGCCATAGTCATAGTTGCTGAAAGAAACCTTAAACGCCAAAAATAAGTAATCCAGTGTTAGTGATAAAGTAAGGACCATTGAAGACTGCCTGTTATAGAATTGTTCTACAGCAAGTCTCGAGTATGAACAATTGGTTTGGGTCAACCTTGACTTTATATTTGTTGTCTTCATTGCACTGCTTGTGATGTTGAACGTGGTTTCAAATTCGTATCCATAACCAAATAGAAAATCGATTACATTAAGCGTGCTCTGTGCATAAGTCTGAATCTTCGTCGCGACCATACCTGTAGCTTATGCCTATGCCTCCAGTTACGCTTAAAAATATTTTTTTTTTATCGACATGGTTAACAAAGCTGTCGACATAGTGCACAGGTTGAACTTCACAGCTTTGCATAGAGGAAAGGATACTGCCACCGGACCCGATGAAATACATTACAAAATTTTAAAGCATCTGCCAAAATCATCACTTGAACTTTTACTGTCAGTTTTCAATGACATATGGGTGACTGGCCAGTTTTCACCTTCTTGGCATAATGCTACAGTAATTCCCATTCCAAAGCCTGATAAAGATCACAGCAACCCAAGTAATTATAGGCCTATCGCTTTAACAAGTTGTCTGTGTAAAACCATGGAAAGGATGATCAATGGTCGACTTGTCTGGTTTCTGGAATCGAACAATCTACTTGCGAATGTTCAGTGTGGTTTCAGAAACCAGAGAAGTACTGTGGATCATTTGGTTAGACTAGAAACGTTTATACGTAATGCCTTCGCCAGAAAAGAACATGTGGTCGCCATCTTCTTTGACCTGGAAAAGGCATATGACTCAACGTGGACGTATGGGATTTTAAAAAATCTTTTTAACATGGGGTTGAGAGGGCGTATGCCTCTTTTTATTGAAAACTTTTTAAAGGACCGCCAGTTTCAGGTTCGTGTTGGGTCAACGTTATCTGATCCTCACGAGCAGAAATTGGGGATCCCTCAGTGCAGTATTTTATCTGTTACCCTGTTTTCAATTAAAATTAATAGTATCATCGACGCAATTGAGAATATGGTAGATTCGTCATTGTATGTCGATGACTTTTTGATCTGCTACAGCAGCTAAAAGATGAATGATGCTATAGAGCGCAAACTTCAGCTGTGTTTAAATAGGATTCAAAAATCGGCTATCGAAAATTGTTTTAAATTTTCAAAGACAAAAACGAATTGTGTTCATTTTTGCAAACTTCGGAATCATCGCCTCGATCCGGAGTTGAAAATTGATGGTAGTCCTATTCAAGTTAAGGAAGTGAAATTCTTAGGTTGTCGTACAACAAACTGAATTTCACTTCCCACATAAAACAACTAAAAGTTAAATGTAAGAGAGCACTGAACCTACTGAAGGTTGTTGGTAGCACTGATTGAGGTGCTGACCCAAAAACTTTGCTCCATCTGTATAGATCACTTGTTCGATCAAAGTTAGATTACGGTTGTATAGTTTACGGTTCTGCAAGGAAATCATATCTCAAACCACTTGATGCAATTCATAATAGTGGTATTAGAATTAGTCTAGGGGCTTTTGAACATCTCCAATAGACTCGATGCATATTGAAGCAGCGGAGACTTCTCTTGAGAAACATAGAATTAAATTATCTCTCCAGTATGTGTCTAAACTTTTGGCCAATCCTTCAATCCTGCTTATAATTGTGTTTTAGACCCTCAAAATGTTGAATTTTTTAACCGCCACCAGAAACACATTCCTCCATTGGGAATAAGAATCAAACCCCACATGGAGTCTGCCAAAATTGATTCTGATTCTATAAAAGAAAACCGTAAATCACATATTCCTCCGTGGCATCTTAAAAAACCTACAATTATTTTGGACCTTGCTTCTACCAAAAAATCTAATACCAGTTCCTTGCAGTTCAAACAAAAATATGCCGAAATAAAGTCCAAGTATAGTACATATACAAGGATCTATACAGATGGATCTAAAGATGGTGACAAAGTATCATCAGCTGCTGTTACTGGTGATCATGTCACCTCAACCAGAATACCGACTCAAAGGTCTATTTTCACAGCTGAAGTTAAAGCTATTCAACTCGCACTTGAGCACATCGAGAATGCACAGGAAAGAGAGTCGATCATCTTCTCCGACTCTCTTTCCTCTTTACTTGCTTTACTCAACCCCAGGTTGAAGAACCCTCTCATTTTGGAACTTCGTGAGAAATTAACAACTCTCATGTCTGACCAATATGATATCGTGTTTTGCTGGTTACCCGGACATGTAGGTATCGCTGGTAACACCAAAGCAGACAGTGCGGCAAAACAGGCTTTAACAAAGTCTCTCACTGATTTTAAGATCCCTTTCAGTGATTTTAAGCCTCATATTAGTAGTTACATCAAATCTATGTGGCAGGGTGAGGCGAATGGGATGGAGCGACAAATAACAAGCTTCGTCGCTTCCGACCAACTATTTCAGATCACTACCCGTCTCGTAACCTTTGTAGAAAGGATCTTACAGTTTTGACGCGGTGTCATATTGGTCATACACGACTTACACATTCCTTTTTGTTGGAGGGTAATTTGCGACCAGAATGTGTTCCCTGCCAGCAGGTGTTGTCAGTGGAACACATTCTTTTGAATTGTACTGATTTTAATCATGTTAGAGGGCAGTATTTTACAGTCGGATCTTTGAGAGATTTATTTTATCATACGAGCCCGCAAAAAGTCATCTCATTCTTGAAAGTAATCAACCTTTTTAATAAATTTTAAATTGTTTTTACCATTTTAATTTTCATCTATCCATATTTATTTCACAGGTTGATTTACACAGTAGTTTTTGTACTACTGGTCTCACTTTCTCATTATGTTTCACACTCATCATTTTTAAACCTCTTATTCAATTTGTTTCATATTTTAATCAATGGTCTTTTTGAAATATACACTTTCATCGCCACGATATAGCCTAAGCTACTGATGTGGCGTAAAGCACTAATAAATAATAATAGAACTTCACAGCTTTGGAATCGTCTGCCCATGCATGGCTAGTATTACCAATGATGGACAGTAACAACTGACCCTTTCAAAAATTGGATTTTCTCATCCCCCCACCACCGACCTCACGGTTGTCCTATTCCATTTTATTGCTTTTTTCCGGCAGTTATTTTCAAATTCTTTTGTTTTCAATGAATGAATGGTTTCGCGCTCCATATGGGGCAAGTTCTTTTCGATCCTCTCTTGCTGTACAATTATTAGTTATTATTGTTTTCTGCACCATGTCTGACCGTGTTAAAGGAGCAAAGGGGAAGGGAGTAAGTTAGCGACGTCTGTGTTTCTTGTGGCTTTTCTTAGGAGGAGGTAGCCGTGATGGAGAGATCGTAGCAGTGGTTGGAACTGTAGGATTGCTATAGAACCTATCTGGCTGGTATGGTCGGGTCCTTGCTGCATCGTCAGGCGTTTGAAATTTATCAAAGAAGTCAAGCAGCTCCGCTACTTTTCTGTCAGATTAATCCGATCTCCTTTTTGTTTCATCGATCTCTGTCATGAGTTGTTCGTGTTCCATGGCCAGTCTTTCCCGCCTCTCTTCGGCTGTCTCCTTGAAAGTAGACGGTTCAGTTTGAGTTGGAGGTGTCTCAGGGACAACGTCCGGAACCACTTCCTGCACCAAGGCAAGGTCTCCCTCCCCCATCTCACTTTCCGGGTCCTACTAAACACCAAGAAGAACCAAGATAAATCCAAAAGTAAAAAAATAAAGATACAATACCTTTTTGAATGCTTTATTTTCTTATTATGGGTGTGTACTGAACTATATAATTCACATTTAAAGACATTTGATGTAAGTAGTAGGAGAGGGATAGAACGGCCCCGGTTAGCAGGACCACGGAAGTGACGCCATGTCACGTGATCTGGTGGCGCAATGTTTGATTGTTATGGTAACCCGCGTGAGTGGCCATCTTGTGACGTTATTTCCATAGTGATGTGTGGCACTAGTGCGCATGCGCAGCGCGTGTTGTTAGGGTGATACGTGTTTCCGTCGTCCATTTTGTATACTGGAGGCCGCCATATTGGTTTCTATCGTAGCACGTGGTTTCTATGTCGCCCAAGGGGGGGGGGGTGAGGTGGATTGAATAGGAGTAATTTTCTGGCTTGGATTCCCCAGAATCCTCGTTTAATTCATAGAATTACCACAAACAACCCGCCAAGTTGTACTATTTCGAATTTTTTCATAATCCTCTGCTTCTATCTATATATGCAATAGTTTTTCGTCTACCTGACCATGTTCCTTTGTCCTGGGGTATATACCAGTAGCGTAGAAGAGCCTATCAACTGGAAAAACTTCGCTTATTGTTACTATATTTAGCTTCTCTGGTCTGTTCTTGTTAGTTCTGACCCTATTCCAAGTACTCTTGTTGTTTCAGTTATCTAGATCGCCCAAACAGTTTACTTTACTGGCGCTAACTAACCAATCAGATTGCTTGATTTCCAATAATCGGTATGCAGAGTTATCTCTCTTGTGTATATCAAAAGCCTATGTCATTCACAACGCCAATAAGCTATTGAGCAATTACTGATAAGTCATTGCTCGAACGACTCGAAGCCCATCGAGCAAATGAGTTTTGGAGCAATTGCTCGATCGAATTAAACGAGGATTGTGGGGGAAAATCCAAGCCAGAAAATTACTCCTATTCTAGAGCTCACCTCCCCCCCCCCCCCCCGTGCCCCTCTGGACTATAGCAATCGAGCTCACCCCCCCCCCCCCTTGTGCCCCTCGGCATTATAGCACTACGTGCCCCTCGGTACTATAGCACTCCTGGTTGCGACCTATCCGAAAAGTACGATTTCAAGAACAACAGAAGTTCACCCGAGACACCAATTTTGATCAGCTTGTGAATAAGACCAACATGCCATGCCTTGTCGAAAGCCTCACTGACATCACAGAAGACCATCCTAGCTTCTTTGTCTTCATCGAGAGCTCGACAGAATTCATCATATATGTCAGTCAGTTGGAGGACAGCTGAATCATCGGGTGTAAAACCTGATTGGAATTGAGTAAGGACATTGTTGTCAATCAAAAATTGCCACAAGCGTTTGAAAACACATATTTCAAATATTTTACCAACACAACTTATCAAAGATATCGGGCTATAATTAGTAATTGAATTAGAGGGTTTTTTTCAAAATTGGGGAGACATTTTCTTGTTCCACAGTGAAGGAAAGTAAGAGTTGTATACTGCTAAATAAAGATTCATTCTTTCAAGAGCACATTAAATAAGATTAGAAGAGGCTCACACAGGAGGATTTACATTTCCTGAGAAGGTGTGGACTTACAAGGTCGGAACCAGACGCTTTAGACACCTTTATCAACTTCATTGCTTTATTTTCTTCACTACATTGGAGAGTGATACTATCAATAACTTGTGGAGCCTGGGATGCTGAATCGGGAGGGGAGGCTTTCGAATCATCAACTGTTGAGATAGAACAGAAGTATTCGTTGAACACCTCTGTTTTCTCAAACTTAAGGAATATACTTATTTAAATGGATAATAGTTGGAATACCTACCGCTTTACTACTACTGATAAGTGTTTTTAGAGTCTTCCACTACAAGGAAGAGGGGGTTTTGTTGCTATTTAGTGTGGTCTGAACTTAGATAGATACGACGCTTTGGCATTCCTAATAGCCATATAACAACTTCGTTCCGTTTACGTTTATGTTTTGCCCAAGCGTTGGGAAGACCGGTGTGTTTCGCTATGCGATACAGACGCTTCCTCGGTCTTATTAGTATCCTAATTTCATTGTGCATCCATTTAACTCGATCGCAGAGTAATAATTTTGTTCGGAATATATTTAGACGCTGTATCGAGTAATTTGTCTGTAAAACTGGAAACAATAATATCAAGACATACGTTATCAAAAAGAGCATCCCAGTCAATGTTCGAGAGGGCCCCATTGAGTGCTTCATAATTACCCTGTGAATATAGCATACCCTTCCCTTAAAGGAGAGAGGAGATGGTTTTAAAAATTCGACGTCCATTGAAAATGGACAGTAATAGCGAGTCAATGTCCGGGATAATCGGTGTCACTCACAGCAAAAAGGTCTAGCAGAGTGGCCGACGACTCAGTAAAACAGGTTGGAACACCCACCAGCTGTCTCACTCAGATTAAAGAGATTGCATATTGCAGTAAAACCGGCCCGCGAGGGAACCAGCTGGTTGTCATTAAAATCGTCCGAAACAATCAAATCAACAACTGAAGTGTCTCTGGCTTTTTCAGTGGATGCCGATATGGAATCCCATGTATCCTGGGAACTGTTAGGTGGACGGTAAAAAGTCCCTAACAATACGGACCTACTGTGTTTCGTAAATACTTCAGCCCATGCGCACTCCGTATTCAGCTCCTCAAGATCGGGCCGATCTCGAAAAGAGATATTGTTTTTAATGTACATGACAACTCCACCTCCCCTTGTCGGGCGGTCGCAGCGCAATGGTTCCTGAAACCCATGGAGTAAGACATCAGATGTTGGATCGTTGTTGTGCAGCCATATCTCGGTTAAAGCCAAGATGTCATTGGATGAGGATTCATGCTGAAAAGTATCTAATTTGGGTTTAAGGCTCTGGATATTAAGATGCAAAATCTTCAAAGTATTCTGGTTAGGGTTTGAGTTGATATAACTCGGTCCAGGATTGGGTTCGATGTCACCCGACAACAACAATGAAATTGTACCCATGTAAAGAAGAGTCGTCGTGGCAATGCTAATGGAGATTAGTACTTTCAAGGTGGATAACATTTTTTAGACGGGCACGTTCTTGTAAAGATACGAGGTTGCTTCAGTAGACTCAGTTACACACGAGGTAGCTGATTAAAGACATTTCTGTGGAAAAGAGCAACCATGGCACCGAAGCTTCTGTGGACTTCAACCCCCAGTGCGCAGGAGTAGGTAAAGTAAGACGCAAACTGATTGATGCTTCGACAGTTTCTGCTTTAGGATACGAGCATAAACTGTAGCATTGAAAGTACCTATCCGAGCACGGTATAATTCAATATGACACATTATGTAATATGCTGTGCAAAATGTCGACGATAGCGTAAACGTAGTGCACGGATGTAAGTACTAGTCATGACCGCAAGTAACAGAATGATATTGTCTGGAAAGCACATTGGATTCAAGCTGGCTTGGGAGAGAAGGTTGTAGTGGAAGACAGTTAATGTAGGATAGTTAGGCATGAAGGTGGAGCAAACATAAAGTACTAGGAAAAGGTGAAGAAAAGTAGTATGTACAAGGTAACAGAGTAGCATCTATATGAGAATATAGATATATTCTGCTTAATAGAAGTCATAAGTTATCAATTTATGAAAGTGGATAATCCGTGTTATAGTTCGTAGAAGCGTGACAACATCAAGTAATATGATGGCAAAGTTAAATTGAAAAGGGGTAGATAAGGCTGAGAAGTAATGCCGTGACATGTTGAAAGATTAATGAGCTGGAGATAGGAGAGAAAGATTCGAATAGGAGATAGAAGCTGGAGATAGGAGAGTTTGTTCTAACCCTGATTGAATTGCCTGTTAAATATCATGAATCGATTGCTAGCATTGAACGCAGGAGAATGGATACTTACCAGCTCTTTTAAAACCTTCGGCGTTGGTAAAGTCAGTATAACGACGTGCTAAGCCACTAATCGTTATGCCGTGGTATTTATGGACAACGCAACATATCTGGCTGGGGATACCGACAACTTAATGATGAGTCAGTCTATTAGCGCGTTGAACGTAATATTAGTTTTGATATTGAACAGGAAGGAAATTACTGCACTACTTGAGATGTACCAGCAGAACATTATCTCTGAGGATATGCATGACTACGCATGCCCAAGGGATACAACACCTGCTCGGTTCTAACTACGTACGTCTTAAAATTCACAAGGTGGGAGTATCTGGTCGACCCGTGGTGTCGGCTTGGTGCTCTCCTACAGAAAATATTTCCAAATTAGTGGACAATATTATACAACCTCTTGTGCCCAGCATACCTTCATATTTAGGTGATACTTTATTCACAAGACCATATGGCCTTGGGACCCTTGCCTCCAGGAGCTTCCTTGCGACGGTGGATATAGTGGTCCTGCATCCTAGTATACCACATATAGATGGCCTGATGGCCCTCAGAACTTTCGTGACTGAGCTCCATATTCCTCCAGGGAGGGTGGACGTAGTCTGTAGAATGGCTGAGATCGTGCTCACACGTAGTGTGTTTGAATTTAACACATAATATTTTCCACAGATGTCTGGCACAGCCATTGGGACGAAGATGACACCACCCTATGCTAATATTTTCATGGGCATTTTTGAAAGAAATCTCCTGTCGTCTTGTGTCATTTCGCAGGATGATTGGTTTGGTTTATAGATGGTATCTACTTGGTTTGGACCGCAGGGGAGGGCAAACTTCTGGAGTTTCTTAACTTTGTGAATAGTATACATCCGTCCATACAATTGACCAGTGATTATTTGCGGCGCACTATCAACTTTCTTGATGTTTTGGTTTCTTCTGAAGACGACGGTGGAATTTGTACAGATTTATATCCTAAACCCACTGATACCCATCAATATATGCTGTCAGTAAGTTGTCATCTTAATCATACTAAACGGAGTATTCCGTACAGCCAGTCACTCAGGATCCTTGTTGTGACGAACTTACAAATTACCTGGTCCGCAGAGGATACAGTAAGGGGAAAGTTAAGGCTCAAGTTGAACAAGTCATCACCACTTTTCAACATCCCCAGTCTAAGCCTATTTCTGAGGCCATTCGCAGGGTTTCCTTCACTGTTCAGTTTCATCTTGGACAACCTGACATCAAGGGCATTTTATGTAAATATCTTCCCATTCTGCACCAGTCCGAAAGAATGAAGGAGACGGTTCCATGTGCTCCCGTCGTTAGCTTTAGAGAGCCTCCTAATTTGGCGAAAATCGTGGTTAGAGCTAAAGTGCGGGGCGCCTCTCCCATTACCACTTCAAATGGAAGATCTTTCCACTGCAAGAATGCTGATACGGACTGTAATGCTAAATGGCATGCATATGCCATTTTCTGCCCTTCTTGCACATTGCAGTGCGTGGGACAGACTAATAATTTACGTAAGAGAATAAATGGACATACATGTAAATAGGGACCAGAAAAAGTGTTTAGTGAATACGATGTATAAAAGTGACTGTTCTCATATTTATATTATTCAAAAAAAGTAGGTGATATCCAAACTGATGTTGATATTTTCGGAAAATGGTATTGGATACGTGTGATTGGACACATCAATATCTTACCAAGTTTAGTGTGGATCATGAATGTCACCGGCCCACGAAAACTTCGTGCAGGTTTTTCGCACGAGCGCCGCGTTAATGTCTGTGGGGTACGAAATTTTCATTTTCACTGGACAGGCTTTTTCGGATGTCTCATTGTTCTTTTTTTTGCTATAAACACCTTCACCGATAGTTTCTGGTCGAAACGTAACTTTGAGGTATGTGAAGACTGACACGTGACAAACGTTTACGTGCCGTTGGCATGTTGGAAGCTGGCAAATGACAGACTGCAGTGGCTCAAATTCTCAACGTTACTCAATCGGTGATTAGCAGGTTGTGGTCACGCTACTGTCAGAGAGGCAGTGTTGATGACAGACGTTGGTCAGGTCATCCAAGGGCGACAACTGCTAACCAGGATCGTTTCATCCGAACCACAGCATTACGTAACCGCCATCAAAATGCCTCAGAAATTGGACAGCAGCTGCACCGAGCGACAGATGTGCGAGTCAGTGGTCAGCCTATCCGAAATCGCCTACACAGCTGGAATTTGTACGCTCGACGACCTCGAATAATTCCACGTTTGACTGCACGTCACATCGCAGCAAGGCGTAATTGGTGTGGAGCACGACAGCTTTGGGGCAATCGTCGGTGGGGCAACGTCACGTTTTTTTCCGATTAATCGAGGTTCACTCTCGACATCCACGACAGGCGAAACAGAGATTGGCGGCGCTGGAACGAACGATACCATGACGTAACCGTTAGACAGCACGATCGGTTTGGTGGTGGATCGGTTATGGTATGGGGAGGCATAACCATGAAAAGCAGAACTGCATAACATGTCATCCAAGGGCGTGTCACATGGCAGTACTACTGTGACAACATGTTAGCGGCTCATGTGGTGCCATTTGCGCGACGTCACCGCCGTCGATTCATTTTCCAAGATGACAATGCAAGAGCACACAGGGCCCGTGTCGCTACAGAGTTCATCCAGGAGCAGAACATAACTACACTGCCTTGGCCAGCATTAAGCCCAGACCTTTCACCAATCGACCGGGTCTGGGATATGCTTGGCAAGCGCCTACGACAACGCCAACAGCCCCCTACCAATGTCCAGGAACTCGCCGCTGCACTGCAGGAAGAATGGAGTAACATCAGTCAAGCTGATATTGGACGTTTGGTGAGGAGTATGCCACGTCGGATCCGCGCTTGTCTCGCGAACCGAGTATGATTTACAAGGTATTGAGGTCTTTGACTGAATGTGGTAAATTCTCCGACTGACCGTCCATGTCTTCTACAGCTCAGTGTGTGGAATGTGTGCTTGTCAGACACCCAACTATCGCTGAAATCATTCACGAGATGTCACAGTCCAATGCCTCAACTGTCTTTTTGATGAAAATATAAATATATTCTTCATGTATCTCACTTTTATCAAATATGCTCTACTTTTTTGAATAGAATATGAACATTTCAAGTGCCACTCACAAGACACCTTCAAATTTCAAATCTTAGAGACAGTTTATACTAGATGCCCTTTCAGACCACAAATAACAGTAGTGGATTTCGAAATTAGAAACACTGGCGCCTAAAGGGCTTAATGTTAATGATGGTTTTCACACCCAAACACGAAAACAACGCAAACAAATTAGCAAGTGATTGGTGACTATGTTAACCTCTGGTTGCGTGTACCACGTGTTGCATAGATTACTGACTGTTAAACCTTCATCTGTATACTGCGGTTGCTTGACACCATGTTGCTAATTGTATCTTAATCCCTACCTTCTCATTTATTTTTATATCTCACCTTATTATTACTGTTTGTTTACTTTACACACTCTCTGTCACACCGTTTTAGTATTTATGGTCTCGAGTAATTATTCTTAATCAATGCAGTTATATGATTGATTGTTTATTCACAGTACACAAGATATATCACATCAATTCATTGTACATATTTTAACAGAATGCAAACATAAGTACACTATAGGGGATCAGATCACATTGTCAGATTGGCTGCCTACCTGTCGACCCAAAGATCCAAAAAAATATGAAATTGCAAGCAGGGCACAAAAGCACAAGAACATTCGATGGAGGATTTAATTTTCATTATTCACACATTCACACCTTGGACTCCGAGGTGTAAATATCTGAAAAATGGAGCTTCCATTTGTTATCCAAGAAACACTGCTCAGAGTGAATTGTGACAATGCAAAGTGTTAAAATGTATTGAACATTTCCATAGCAAAGCGTTAAAGACAGGCAGAAGTTAAATGACTAAAGTGCGTAACAGTGAACGAACACGCAGAGTTGTTTGCAGAACAGCATATATAGTTTCAGCTGTCTAAGTTAATTTAAATGACAGTAAAATACAGTTCTTTATATAATCTTCATGGCCAGATAATTTACAATATACCCAAAGTCAGTGAGGGTTGCCTCGCTATTCATCAAGAAATCTACTAATAATAACACTTTGGTCGGCCGCTGATGTGTCGCGGTTCTCAGGTAAGAAGGCATTGGTTACCCCTGTGCTCCCGGCTACCTCCCTCTTCTCACGCTTCTTCTCACATTCCAACACCCGGAGACGAACTGCCTGATGGCATCTCTTACCCCATTCTTCCCAATCTTTCCGATTAGCATATTAACCGTCTCCTTTGTTTCACTCACTAACCACATGTCCTTCATTCTTTCATCTCACTTCCCCATTATCCATGACTCCTTCTCTAACAATTTTCTTACCCTGGTTTGTCCTTTCTGCCAAGTCCGAGATCTTCAATGAGTTGTTCTCTACTAACCCCCTTCTGGACCATCCACCATATCTTGGTTTTGAGTTGACAGTATTCTGGAACATAACTTTACACCATCGGTTGTCGGGGAGATTTACCAAATAATGAAGATAACAGAGTTTTAATAAGTCCATCCTGTCCTTGATCTTCATCCACCCAAGCTTCTAGTGCAGCGGCATTACTCGACCCAGTAAATATCCTAAATAAAACACAGAGCAGAATTCTTGTTATGCACAATCCCTAGTCACCTCCCACTTCTCTGTTCTCGGGGGTCTGACCCCAATACCCAAATTCCAGTGTGCTCACTCAAACCAAATAACATTGTTGTCCCTCGTTTTCGACTCCTGTTGGTTCATAAGCACAATTTATAAAGTTATTCGGCTCGTAGAGGATTTCAAATCCCACATCGTTAAAAAAGAAATAAAAATAAGCAGTCGTCAAAGGCACTGCAATAAAGCAACAAAAAAAGAATATGACCAGTAGTCACAGGCACTGCAAGAAAGTAACCAAACATGTTGCACAAAAAACATGGTTGCAACAAAAACTCTAATGCTGCCAGACATTGTCTGTCGGTCACAAGCCCGGATAAAAGCAGAGGGAGTTAGAACTCTAATGCTGCCAGACATTGTCTGCCGGCCCCAAGCCCGGATAAGAGCAGACGGGAGTTTTTACTTTTAAAAAAACTCTTAATTTCTGTCGGTTCTCAGCCCAGTTGAAAACAAAGGGAAATTCCTATTGACTGCCAGGACAGACACCAAGCTGCTTAATTACCTACTAAACACCAAGAAGTAAACCAAGCTGCAACGCTAACCTACTAAAGACCAAGAAGTAATTTTCTGGATCACGCACATTACATGTTAAAGGCGGTATTTCGGGACTTTTGTACATCAGTAGTAGGAGAGGGATGACGGGACCCCGGACAGGACCCTGGAAGTGACGTCATGTCACGTGACCTGGTGGCGCCACGTTTGGTTGTTATGGTAGCCCGCCTGAGCGGTCATCTTGTGACGTCATATCCATAGTGATGCGTGATATTAGTGCGCATGCGCAGCGCGTGTTGTTAGGGTGATACGTGTTTCTGTCGTCCATTTTGTATACTGGAGGCCGCCATCTTGGTTTCTATGGTAGCACGACGTGGTTGCTATGTTACCCAATGCCAATAACAAGACAGGGGTATGTTCGGAGGGTGTGTTCCATTGAATCGGAGTATCAGGAATTACCACAAACAACCCGACAATCCCTCCAAATCACCAAAAACGACTTTATTTATTACGAATTCCCCATTTTATCGGCTTCACTTCCCGGGGTTCCCACGGGAAAATTCTTTATTATTGATGTGTTGATCAAACTGCGTTGATCCAATAACTGTGCATATCAACATCTGAAACGTTGCATTTGTGTATTTTTGTGTTTTGACACTGTGATTTTTGGTTGAAATTTAGGGTAACACAGTCCTTAAACTCTATAACCTGTTTCAAATCTACATTCGAATCGTGCGCTTGCTTAATCCCGTTAACTCACACCCTAACGAAATAGTCTTAACGCTTCATATAACGAATCGGCCTAAAGCGCAAAGGTGATTTACAAATTAACCCTTTACCTAACGAATGACCCGCATCCGCCCGCGTAATTTGCAAATTGAGCAGTCGAAAAAAATTAATTTTTCAAAATATTTCAACAAAATCATATCATGTAACCCCTCATTGGAACGAGCTCATCTAGCTCGTTCCAATGAGGGATCACATGGCATGGTTTTGTTGAATTTTTTTTTTTAGAAAATTAAAAAAAAATAGTAATTAAAAACATAAATTTTGATATCGCCCACGTTGGGTGAAAGCAATTGAAAAACAATTATTGTTCAAAAAATGTCAATAAGCAAATATCTGGGTGGAGCACAGAACAAGTCGTATGGATCATTCAAATAGTCGAGTATTGCGATTGCAACCAAGGTCGGCATTGATAAATAAGTAGGCCCGTCGGTAATTTGCCGCGTCAAAATCTAATGCACATTTTAACTACTATTTAAGACAGTGGCGTAACGACCCCTCCCCTCTTTAGCGACCCCCCCCCCCCCCCCATGTTTGACAACTTCCGCTGTGCAGTGTAAAAGACAGAACAATATGGGATGTGCCACTCATATCTTTCTTGATATGAAGATATCAGTTTGGATGTTATTTTCTTTTTCAATTCATTTCTATTGTTTATGTCTCGCAAATCGGGGTCCAGTTCATTCCAGATTTTTGGGAGAGCATATACAGGCAGCCTATCTGATGCTTTTGTTCGGGTTTTGGTCATGCGTACCAGTCCGGATTGGCGTGTATTCATGTTTGGTCTAACATACGGTGCACTGAACTATTGTTCAAAGAACTCGGGAACTGTATCATTTTTCCAGTCAAAGATGAAAATGCAGGCTTGGAGTTTGTCTAGATCACTAACTTTTAGTATGTTATCTTTTGCAAATAAAGTGTCTGTATGAGAGTTAAACTTTTTATTTATTATTCATAGTGAACGCTTTTAATATTTTGTTAATTCCTCTGGAGCTTCCCCATATTTGAATACCGTATACCAAATGGCAGTGAACAAGTGAATAATAGAGCATTTTCATAACCTTTTGTGGTAAATTTTTGGGGCTTTGTTCAATGAAAAGTTTGCCAATCCAATCTCATAACATATTTTTGATATGTGTGTTTGATAGAATAAGTGTTCGTCGATATGCATACCTAAAAGATTTTAGGGATTTTTCTTTCTCATTAGAACCCATCCTTCTTAATTTTTTTTTATTATTCATGTAGACATCTGGGTGCCTAAGGCTGTTTATTTTATGGTTCGGGTTAATGATAATGTATTTGGTTTTGTTCGCGTTTAGCATAAGTTGATTTGCTGAACACCAATCATGTAACTTATTCAGTTCACAGTCAAAATGTGTATCTATGGAAGTCGGATTTTGGACCGAGTCGTAAATAGTCGTGTCATCGGCAAATGACAGAAGACCAAGAGATGTTGAACGACTGATATAATTTATATATATTAAGAATAGTATGGGACCCAAAACTGAGCCTTCTGGAACCCCCACATATTGGATGTGCTAAGGTGGATTTTTCTTGGCCACATTGAACATATTGCACTCCGTTCGAAATATAACTTTTGAACCAGCTATTACTAATGCCTCTGAATCCATATTTTTTCCATTTTTTGTTAACAAGATGCTGTGGTTTATAGTATCGAATGCCTTGGAGAGGTAAGGAAAAGCGGCTAATGTATTGTTTTTACTTTTCTTGTTATTTTCTGAACGTATACTATTCAACACTTGCATTACTAGATGGATGGTTGAATGACCTTTCCAGAAACCATACTGATGTTGGTATAAAATGTCAAAAGTTTCAAGATATGTTATTATTCTTTTACTCATAAGTTTTTCTAGCACTTTTGGAAATGACTGGTAAAATACTTATCGGCCTATAGTTATTAAAGGTATTCTCATCTCCAGTTTTATAAATCTTCCTATCTTCATCTTATCAGGGACTGTGCCGTTGCAAAAGGACATATTGAAAATAAGGATTAAATGGGTACTATAATACATATTTATTGATTGAGGAGGTTTGTGGTGATGCCATCACAATCTACACTATTTTTTTACTTAAATGAATTAGTTACAGAAATTAACTCGTATTCAGTTGTTGGATTTATGTAGAAATTGTTTAGTAGATTACTATCCATAAAATCTAAAAAGTTTTTCTGTGGTTTATTTATTTGTTCGCTAGTGCATTTTCCTATGTTCGCGAAAAAGCTACCAAATTCTTGTGCTATTTCAGTTGGGTCGTTTATTTCCTTGATACAAAATATTGTGGCAAAGGGGAGACGTGTTTTGTCGTCTGCAGGGCATCATTAGTGATTTGCCACATTCTGCGTAAATTATCTTTGTTTTCTAATAGTATGTTTCAATAGTACATTACTTTACTTTGTTTGCTACTGGCCTATTATTTTCCTCCACTGGTACTCTACGAATGAATGAGCGAATGAGCAAAAAGGTCGATCAGTAAACGAGCGAACGAGTGAGCGACGAATGATGGAAAAGACGAATGAATAGATATAGCTTTACATATGCATCAGCACTGAAAGAATGAATGGCTGATTGGTCAAATAAATGAAACTGAGGTAAAAAATAAGCTGATTTATCTAGTACAATTTAATTTTTACCAAATAGCCGAGACCGATCACACAAATAGTTGAATAAACCAATCAGCTGGCTAGCCAATCAATCTAGCCAATCAGTCACAGATCAAACAGTTAATGATATATGCTTGGCCAATCGTCTGGCCCATCAGTCGAGTGACCTGTCAACCAATCAGCTAAATGTCCAAAGACATTTAGCTGATTGGTTGACAGGTCACTCGACTGATGGGCCAGTCGTGATATATTTAGACTTGGCCACACCTCTATTGAGAAAAAGTACTAGCCCTGGTCATGAAGAAATTATAACATTTACTCACATAATGTGATATTTTGTACGGTGACGTCGCATAAATATACGCATATTGAATGGATGAATGAGCTAATGGGCGATTAGTGTAGATGAATAACTGAAAAAGGAAAAGGATGACTGGCAGCATATCTACACTCACTCAGGTTAGGTTCACTTCAATCGTCTGCGGCGGTGCCATAACCACAATGTGAATAAAATTCAACTTTAGTCACTTCTATGTTAAAGAAAGAAGGCGTGTACAGAAGAGCGGTTGACTAGCAGCTTACTTAAACTCACACAGTTTTATTGATCACCTCCCTCATATATGACTGTGTCATGACTGGCTGCATAGCCACACTCACTCAGTTTTAGGGTCACTTCTATCGTATGTGGCTGTGGCATAACCACAATGTGAGTATGAAATCAACTTTAGAGAGCGAACCGATGTAAGAGTGAATGAACGATTGTCGATAGAGGCATCCACTCATCTATCAATAAATCCATCCGTTCGAATGAAAGAATGAAGTAATGAACTAACAAAGGAGTGAACGAGAAGAACGAAGTGGAGTATTTTAATTTCCGACGTAAATGAATGATGTAATGAACTAACAAATGAATGAATGAAGAACCGGTGAACCTTGGGGTCCTCTTCATCCATCCATCCACCTACCCGTTCCCTTAAATGGAGAAATAAGTATTCTCTGAATAATGAAGAGAAAATTAACGAATGGACGAATGAGCGAACCGATGAAAGAGTGAATGAACGAATGCTGACCTAGTCACTTGTGTATAAATTTGTTACCAACTGTGGAATATTCTAATCCCCGGCGTAAATGAATGAAGTAATGAGCTAACAGATGAGTGAATAAAGGAAAGAATGAATTAACGAATGAATGAGTGAGTGAGTGAACCGGTGAACCTTGGAGGCCCGTTTATCCATCCATCCATCTGTCCCCTTAAATGGAGAAATAAAAGTTATCCGAGTAGTTTAGAGGAAATTTCATTCCAGAACTCTGCTCTCCCTTCGAAGTTATTTTCAGAAAGCGAAATACTCAGTAGAGGGGGGGGATAGGATAGGATGCTTCTAATTATTTTTCATTCTTACATTCTATGGTTTAGTGCATTTTGAGTTTCAGTAGGTTTCTATATTATTCCCTGTTAGTAACGTAGTTCAATTGTCGTTTTCAGTCAATCGTCTTTTAGTTAACCACTTCAGGATTTGACGGAGGGGCGAACGGGCGAACCGGGGAATGAGTGAATGAATGAACGCCGATAGGGGCATCCACTGTCAAATATGCTGGACAGGTTTAAAAGCTCGTTCCTAATAATGCTTTAATTCCTTTCGTTTTGAAGCATGCACTTCATTGAAATAGGTTATAACGTTGACCTGGACATCTAGGACCTGAGATAAAACACTCCACTACTAGCAAACTCACTGGCGACAGTGTCAATATAAATTATTTTCTTTCTTTTAAAATAACGATACGATAAACGTGGGCCTTAACAAAGCTTGTCTTTTAAATTTTTAAAAGCTTTCTGTTAACGTTAACTAGACATAAAACTCACTTTCTTTTTATCATCTCATGAATATCCTATAATACGAACATAATAATAATATTTTTTTTTACTCCGAGTTCATCCATTATACGACCCTGAACATGCCCAAGGCGTCATGGAGAATGTAAATTCTAGGCTTTCATTGAACAGGCCCATTTAGATTTTATCAAATTACTACCAAACAATATTATCACCTAATCACCATCAAAAAGTCAATTACGGAAAACATCGCCCACGAAACGTCGAATACGGGCATGATGTTAGAAGTCAATCAATGCTGACGTCGTTTCGTAGTGAATGAGTTGGTTCCAGAAATAAAATTGAATTTTCTCATATTTTCCATGACCTGTCTACCTAATATAAACTGCAACGACATTTGCAGAGAACATTCCGGAATAACTGAATATTTTCATTTTAGCTCGAAAACATAGCTTATGAGCCCTCATTGGAAGATGAAGAGTGAAGAGTCATAAGTTATGTTTTAGAGGCAAAAATTGAAAAAAATAATATAATTTGGATGGCGAGTTTTGTGAACAACGCTGCCCAGCTTTAGTCGTTACGTTGGCTAAAATGTTAAATTACACATTATGTGATATAAAGATTTGAACATGAAATTTCAGAACCTCGTTCACTAAAATCGATCTGATCCTCGGTAAATCTCGGCTCAGATCGATTTTAATGAACTCGGTACTGAAATGTCCTTTGAAATAGCTACTCATTCGTGATCATATATACAAGGTCAAAAGTTACCAAAGAGCCCCCTCCCCCTATTTATTTGAAATTAAATTAAATTCCAGCCGCAACTGGTAGCCACTTTCACTCTTCCATTCTTTTTAATTATGAGTCACTTGAAGTTTACATTGAAATAATTTAATCATTTGCCCCGCCTCTGCGTTTGATTGGTTGAAAGCATACAGTGTGAAAGTTGTCAAAATCGTATAAACCAAATCACGTCATGATTTGGAATGTGTACACGTTCGCACACATCCGATCCAACTTTGAAGACTCTGGAAGCCCCGCCCACTCAACTCAAATTGTCACCGTGAGGGTGTGACGGCAGACTGATAGATGGATAACAAGCTTGTAACCAAAGATCAATGATCGAGTTTTCGTCGCCTCCATTCAGCGAGAATATGATGATAATTTCTCGGGAACAATTGAATTTAATAAAATATACCGAAGTGGGAGACGAATAAAATGATACATCCAAACATGATTTTGGGGAACTTAAAAAAATGTGTTTAATGCTGTTGTTACGTGACTTGCTAAATATCTGTTGTCTGCGATCGAAAATCAAAACAACAAACAATTTGACAATGATTGACGTGACCTGTTTGTGACACACTTTCCTCAGTTTGACTGTTGTCTTTTGCGATAATTAAAAGTTTTTCGTTCACGCACATAGTTTTTATATTTTAATATTACAGCCGGATTAAATTATAAGAAATAACTGTTGTTTTCCTTCGGTTTATGCGATATAAACCGAAAATCTTCAGCACAAGCTTAATCATAACTCGCAACGCGAGTTATGAAGCTTGTGCTGAAAATGTTCGGTTTATATCGCATAAACCGAAAGGAAAACAACAGTTATTTCTTAAAAGATTTCGATTTAAATCCAGGGAAGACCTATAAACAGACAGGAAGAAGAACGTGGGAGTCGAAGCCAAGTTGTCGGGGTTTTAGGGCCGCAAATGTTCCCCTGAGGCTGGAGAATCGTGTGTACTGGTTTTGAATAATATCTTTGAAAACCAGTTTATGCCCCTGGCATATGAGGGCAGTTTTGGAGAACAGATGGCGTATAATGATATTCTTTTACAAGTGGTTATCTAATGCATTCACAAACACTTCCTTGTACATAAAATCACGGATATTGGGAGGTATTACATGATTCCCACTCAATTGCCAAATCCTTGAATTTCTGCCCCTTACTCGAGAAGTGTTTGAATTTGTTTCTATTTTTGAAAAGTACTTGATTTGGCAGCATCCTCCTTCAAAAGTACTTGAATTTAGTTTAACTATAACACTTGAGACAAGAAGTTTCTTGATAAACCTCAGTCTGTGTGCAGAGTCCAGGCCTTTGCAGTTTTTTTCATGGGTTTCTGTCAGTTATACGGGAATATGCTGTGATGTCAGATACTTTCTAAAAGCGCTCAGAGAGTCCTTTCCAATAGAGTGTTACCTCGCATTTCATCGTCATATCATCCCAACAGTATGTTTTACCGTTACAAAGTAGATGATGGTTCTGAAAAAGTTAACAAATGAACAAACGGGCAATTCGAGTAAATATATTTATAATTAACCCTTTACCTAACATGAAAAGCAGACAACACTTGAAAACAAAATTCTTGAATAATGGACGAGGTCGTTCCAAAGAGGGGCCATAACCTGTCTTTTTGAGACAAAAAATGAAAAAATAATGAAAATTAATTGGCGATTTTTGAGAATAGCGCTGGCCTGTTTTTGCCGTTACGTTGGGTAAAGGGTTAAAAATCTAGAAACGAAGGTCAACAAAAACAAAAGATCGGGTACCTTATTTCTTTTAAGCGAAGGGCCGATCCTTCGCTCAGTTTATACAATCGTTGAAACCGTCGTTAGATTCCTTCAAATTGCTCAAACAGTGCTTGCATTTAAATCTCTGGTATCAGTTGGAGCCTTGTATAAGAAGAAAAGGAATTTCAGGAATAAATGCCGACATTATAATGTGATTTGGCAGATCGATGAAAAAATGTGTAAGCAAAATATTTAATTGGGCTTAAATATAAGCACTTTTTGAAAAACTGAGAAACAGTTACTGACGTGTGCATCGGAGCCGCTCAGGATTAAAGCCATTATATTTTCCGAAAACGAAACACAATGTTAAGATAGTTGCATTCTTAGACAGAATGTATTTACCAAATTACAACAAAACTACGAATGTTTCAGAGTGACAATGCTAACAAATACTGACCATGGCCAAGATTGACAGTACAATAGTTGGAAGTTTCTTGTGGTAATATCTAATGACTGAGAATTGGTGTGCAGCAGTCGATTGGTGCATGTCCACTAACCGGTTGCAAAAATCGGTAACGGTTTCATCACGAAGCTGTCATAGACTGTGTCTCATAAAACAAGACCAAATAACACCTGATAAAATGACCGCGTCTTTGGGATCGTATCAACGACTTGTAGGCACACCCAAAGCTAACACTACACGTCACTACCCAATTAACGTTTCATCAAGCAAATCTATACAATAATCACTTGTAGAACGACCCCGACTAGCTAATCATAGAATGACCTATAACTAGGTTGTTAAAGAACCATGCCACTTAACGATTCTTCGAAGCGGTCATTATTCTGTTCCACGAGTAGATTCCCAAGCTCTCAAGTCACCAGACTACCTGTGAACTCCATAGCCTTGGACAGTCCACCCCTATGTTTAGGCTGAATAGGGTGAAATATTTCAGTTGGTCGAAAAGCGAACCTATGATTCACTTTTTCAAGCAACTGAAATTTTCCATCCAATTGTATCTCAAAAATACCATAAATATTCATTTTTTAACTCTCTACCGAACGTTACGGCCCCAAAACCGGCCAGTGCTATTCACAAAAATCGCTAATTAATTTTCATTATTTTTTAATTTTTTTGTCTCAAAAACATAGGTTATGACCCCTCTTTGGAACGAGCTCGACGAGCTCGTTCCAAAGGGGGGTCATAACCTATGTTTTTGAGACAAAAAATGAAACAAATTCGTTTTCCAAGATTTTTGTTTTGCTTGCAAGTGTCTTCTTCTTTTCATGCTAGGTAAAGGGTTAATCAACGCAAGAAATGTTTCTCAACAGAGACTTGATTTGACCGAATCTTTACTGACATTACCATACTATTAGACATGTTCGTGAACTAAATAATTATGAATGAATACTCACGTTGGCTGTAGTTTTATGACTACGTCGCGTAATGACACCAATTATGTTAATATATTGACGTTTCCAAGGCGAAATAAATACTTATTGATTGAAATATACATAACTGGAGCGGAGAAACTGAGACTATCTATATAGCTTTGTGAATATAGGAACATTACATTAATTCAAGGGTTGTCTCCGCGAAAACTCCGCGAAAAGTGGATAAAAAACAACACACAATAGCGCAGGATCCCTTACGGAATTAGACTGGTTTTCAAAGTTAATTTTATTTGCCCAATAAAATCGCAAAAGGGATTGGCGTACAGCTGTTTACCGGTTAGAGACACTCCTCTCCCCTTACACATGGCATCATATAATGATTACATGGCAGCAAACCACCACATTTTAATGGATAATTATCACCAAAGTCAAGCAACGTCGAGCCCGGTTCGTCCTTGGATGGGTGACCGTCTGAGGGATCGATTCGAACTCCCGCGTTGTGTCCTTGGAAAGGCACTTAACCTCGACTGTCCACATGGGGGCACAATGACGCTGTGCACTAAGGCGTACCGCACGTCGATGGTGCGCATGTCCTCAACCAATCTAACCCTGCCTGCGCTGCAGTGCGGAGTTACGATGTTGGGGAGCTGACAGCTGCTCGTCGTTGCTCGGTGGTTCTCTCCGGGTACTCCGGCTTCCTCCACCCGTAAAACTTTAACCGACACGATATGACCTTCGCTGTTAAATTGTCGTTAAACGCTAATAAAATAAATAAATAATGGATAATTAACGAAAAAATGATGGGAAAGAAAAAATAAGGTGGAAAAAATACAAACAACGCGAACACAAAGGAAAACAATTATGTTATTGGATACCGCAGCTTAATATGTTACATGATATGAGGAACCTATACACAATATATAAAAAAAACATTTTCCGAAATTGATGGGAATATTAAAAGCAGGGGAATACTGCGACTCTTGTTCGGCCCATGACGTTTGCAAACTAATAACACCGTCAATATCTTACGAACTCCAGGGCGGCCAAGAACTCAGGAGAAAATGAAATGGTGTTCGCATATGCGGCAAAGCTATCGGGTCTAATTAAACCTCACTGAATCCGAAATGTAGCGCTGTCCAGCAGACAAAATAAACTCATTTTCTTTGTTTGGAATGCTAAAATCAATAAATAAAAGCTGCTGTTCACTCGAGGTATAATATTTTGCCAAGGATTGAAACCTATTGATTCTTATTTTATCAAAGTGTGAACATAAAAAGAAATAGTGATTAGTATCTTCCGTACTACAGTACGGCCGCTGTGGGCTGGTCATTTTCCACTGGCGAGCAATATTTCAACGGATGCACTAATATTAGATTCCAAAAACTAATTATAGGAATAATTTTCATAAACTTAATTAATGAAGCACCGGATACAACCCTGTGCTCCATTAATTAAAATTTTGTTGATGATGATCATTTTTATTACCTGGTAAACGCATGCGTGGACATCACTGCCCACGCGTGGATTACGACTAGTACAGGGCTACCGTATTGTATATCCACAATAGAACAAGGAGAATCAATAATATAAATTATATAATTTGCATATTTGTCCGAGACTACTACACACTTTCCTCAGCTTACAATGCAGAACGTTGGTATATCGTTTTCTAGTATGGAAGTATGTGGTGGTTTGACAGGTCTTCGAGAAATAAATCAGGCGCCTGATCCAATATACCGAGGAGCTATTTTAACAACGACCGAGTAATTATTCAAGTTAGCAATGTACGTTGTCAAATGTGAACGTTTGAATGCCTCAGTTCGCGTGGAACACCGCGCGAAGTTATCAGCACCTTTTAAATTGTACAGGACTATATCTCGAAATGTAGATGTCAGTAAATCCTGAAGACATTACGGAGCATTTCCAGGCACAATATTTAAACACGTACGCATGGATTTAACAGATCTTCTCTTCTTAAGGGACTGCCACCTAAGCTCAAGATGAAGCCGCTCACAAGCTACAGATCTCAAAACGAGACTGGTAACCCGGGAGCTTGGTAAATTCCCAACTAAGATTGTGCAGAACCATCATCGGCTTAAGACGCAGAAGACAACTCCTATCTGCACCATCGGCTTATGGAACCATTCCTAACATCGGGTTTCTCTGCTGTATGTCTGCATATATGTCTTTTTATCGGATCTGCACTTGAAAAACTCTGCGCACGCTTTTCTGAATGTAGGGTTCATTATACTGTATATGATGGGGTTTGAGCAAGTATTAACACAAAATGTCTTCTGGCAAAATTCTAAAACGACATCCATTGTCTCGTTGTGCTTTCTATACTCGTCGATATCAATCAAAGAACTCAATACGTTGAATGTCAGAACAGGAAGAAAACTTATAATGCATACTGTAGTGATAACTAGACAAATTAGAGTCATTTTAACTGGTCGGATTTTTCCGCCGCTGACGATCCTCAGTTCTCGCGATGTTCTTCTTGAGTCTCGTGTGCATGTATCTATTTGGGATGAACCGGATAATTCTCGAGATAGTCTCTCTCCATTCTCAGAGAACCCTTTATTGCAATGCCATAAGTTAACATTATTCATTTTTTTCTTTCGTTGATGCACAATTATTGCAATTCTGATGTAGAAGTACGCACAAAATGTAAAATACACGAAGAAGTTTAAAAGAATAAAAGCACCATAGATTCCAGGGAAAGACGTGTTTACAACTTTGTCATCCACGGCGCAATCAGAACCGTTGAATACAACACCATAACTACTTAAATCTTCCGTATGATAACCATACAAAAATAAAGTTGGCAGAGAAAGTAAGATTACATCATAAGTTATACAACCAGTCACCATATATCTTGTTTTTCTCGTTCCCAGTGGATTTAAAGGATGAGAAATTTTTTTAAAGCGTTCAAATGCTATAGCACAAATGAGCAGTACTGATCCACAAATCAAAATTGAACCCGTAAATCGAAATATTTTACAAGGTATAAACATGACATCACCATACATGTATGGATACAGTAAGTCTACAATCTCAAACGGTATTTGAGTCGCTCCAATCAACGTGTCAAATGCAGACAGCACGAGGATAAGAAAGTTCGTAGGTGTTCGTTTTAATCGGGTGTAATACACATAGAATACTAACAAATTCCCCAATATACTGACAATCATAGCTACGAACAGGAAACCGATAACTGGGTACATAAGACGTGCATGCTGATCGTTTATTTCCTCTAAAGTAATGTTGTGCACATCTACCATGTTACTGTTGTTCTTCAAATTGATGTCTTCCATGGTTACACTAGATTTTCAGATAACATTCTGTAACGAGAAAATAATTCCGTCAGTATCACGTTCATTTAAGGAATGATCGTTTCTTTTTGTCTATTTCTTGAGTTATGAACCCCAAAAAACAAAGTCCAAACTGTGTAAATGGGCTATGCCGACACGGCTATGCCCATTTACACAGTTTGGACTTTGTTTTTTGGGGTTCATAACTCAAGAAATAGACAAAAAGAAACGATCATTCCTTATAATTAAACGTTCGCGACCCAAATAAATAAATAGTGTTAGTCGTCCTCTACTTCAACGAACAAAGACTTAAAAACTAAAACTGGTAGACATATTATTTTTCTGGCATAAAAGAGGGAGCATATTATTGAAATGCAGGTAGCAATTGACACACTTTCCAAGTCAAATGCACTTATGTCATTAAATTTTTTATTGACCAATGAATTACGTAATGCAAAGAAAACGTCATAAGCCACGCCTCCCTCAAATTTCATTCAACTGTTCACTTCACGTAAAAGTTACGTTCCGTGGTAGGTGGAAGTACGCCATCAGTATTACATAGTATTTTGGTTTTGACCGTTTCCCGAGAACTGAAAAATACAGTTTGTAAAAGTGGAGTTAGATATAAAGCCAGATGACATGAAATTAGTTGAATTCAATGTCAAAATTGCCGTATTCGTCGTGACCAGCCATTGTTTACAATCGATTTGGGTGAAACGATGAACGCAGACGATCATCCAGTGTGCGTAAAAATTGAAATGTCAAATAAATACAGTTGTGAAGAAAAAGAAAAATTGACCCACCACGGTCATTTAAATATTTTATAAATAATTTCATGGTGATAAACTAGTAATATGAATTTACTTTTATTTTTCACATTTAGAACGTGCCAGTGTTCTAACTTCTATTGATTTAACACCATGTTGCAACTCCGAAGACTGGTATTTTAGGGGCGTGGCTGGGGGCGGATCTAATTCTGTTTTTTTCGGTTCATTGAGTTATGAAAAGAAAAAACAGAATCGTGTGAGCCAATCGTTTTATCTGAAAACGCATGAACCGAAAAAAAGTTTAATTATTATTAGTTGCAAAGGTCTTTGGCGGAGTACGTAATGACATGTGCACTGTTTGAGTTTTACATACCAGGTCCGAAGTAAACGGGAGAGGGGATGATGGACCGCCCCATTACCATGTCTGTAGGAAAAGCTTATTGCTAGCCATCAAGTTGGAAGATGGTTGTAGAAGAAGGAAGAAACTTAACCACACGGCTGCATGCAGAGTAAAGAAGTGAGACAAAGAGGTTACCTATGGTTTTTGAGTTGATAGAATAACTATTTCACGTGTGGCTACTAGGGCATATATAGATTTTTAACGCGACAAGTTAAAAGGACAACAAACAGCTAATTTAATAAAAATATGGAAATTATTTAAATCTGTAATGAAACGGATTTAACGCAGACGAAATTTCAGAAAATACGAAACTGCGAAGTTACCCAGAGTTAACGGAGGTGAACACATCCGGGAAAGCCCCGTGGCATCATTTCTGAATACATGCGTTTTCTAATTTTAACTCTGCTGCTGTTCGAATAACTGTCTGTCACGAACGACAACAACTGTGCATTATTTTAGCCTTAATTGGGCAAAAAAATAGATAAAAAACCTTATTATTCCAAATAAATTACTGCGATGCATACAATAAAACACACAATCTGAAACAGATGTCATTAACGCGTATACTATTTATTTATTTATTTATTTATTTATTTATTTATTTATTTATTTATTTATTTATTTATTTATTTATTTATTTATTGGAGTTTCGACAGGCAGAGTCACCTCGTGTCGGGCAGTTTTACGGGTGGAGGACGCCGAAGTACCCAGAGAGAACACCGAGGAACGGGGAGCAACTGTCAGACTCCCGAAAGTACTAACTCCACCCAAGCAGGGTTAGCTTGGTTGAAGACAGGTTCACCATCGACGTGTATTACGCCTCAGTACACAGCGCCACCGAGCCCCACGTGGGCAATCGGGATTAAGAGCCAAGGACACAATGCAGTTATCCCTGGCGGGGATCGAACCATGGAGGGAGCATTCGCTTTGAAGTTTAATGCCGTAACCACCGAGCCACCACGCTCCCACTGACGCGTATACAATTAACCCTTTACCCAACGAATCGGCCTCATCCGCCGCGTTATATACAAATTCAGCAGTTGAAAAAATATTATTTTCAAAACATTTCAACAAAACCATATCATGTGACCCATCGTTGGAACGAGCTCGTTCCATCGAGGGGTCACATGATATCGTTTTGTTGAAATTATATGAAAAAATTCAAAAAATGATATTGAAATTAATAAATTTTGATATCGTCTGCGTTAGGTAAAGGGTTAACAGACTCGCGTGAACACAGACTTCTCATTTGTCTTTTTGAGAAAGCTGATTTCGACGAATATGGAAAATAGCATTGCCAGAGATTTCTCCATGAGTAGTCGACAAATCAATTTTGATTGAAAACACAAATGCAGCGTTTTCAAATTTTCGATGAATTCTCGACTCTAAGTTAATTTACAAAATCGAATCGGACGAATATGTATGAAGCATAATTTACTTTTGCATAACGGACATTGTGGTTTTGTTAACCCTTTACCTAACATGAAAAGCAGACGATACTTGCAAAAAAAATTCTTGAATAGCTAATTGTTTTCATTTTTTGTCTCAAAAACATAGGTTATGACCCCTCGTTGGAACGAGCTCGACGAGCTCGTTCCAACGAGGGGTCATAACCTATGTTTTTGAGACAAAAAATGAAAATATTTTGAAAATTAATTGGCGATTTTTGAGAATAGCGCTGGTCGGTTTTGGCCGTTACGTTGGGTAAAGGGTTAAATGCTCAACTTATTTGTTTCAAAATCGCGGGTTATCCTCCCTTCAAGTCACGCCAATAATGCGCATGAAGACAGGGGAATCATCACTGGGCGGTGTTTTCAGAAAGTTACTTTACACGACTGGAGTAATATTTTCAATGTACACTATCACCATTTTATGCAGATTTACTCAGTGGAGTTCTCAAGATATATTTGAGACATAACTATTAACATCTATTTCGGGCATAGCAAACTTTATATAATGAAAACTGAATAAGGAATCATTTGTGATTGTAG